>VZSR01003803.1:2435592-2536333 GCA_013398615.1 Brachypodius melanocephalos | reverse complement strand
AAAAAAAAAAAAAAAAAAAAAACAAAAAAAAAACACCAAAACAAACCAGAAACCAAAAGTAATTTCTTTCCCAGTCAAAGTCTTCTGAACAGCATAAGCAGGAGAAACACTCATCTTTCTGGCACACTGCATCTGCTACTCTATGCTGAATAAAACAGAGTTTCTTTCCAAATACTTGTCAGAAAAATAACAAGCATAAAAGACAAGAAAGGGTATTTAGTGCTAAAAAACTATGAAATTTAACACTTTTTTTAAAAAAAATGCATAAATTAGTGTTGCTGATTAATTCCAGGAGAGTAGAGGTTTTGTGTGAATTAGAAACCTTTAACCAAAGAAGGTTTTCCCTGAAGCCCAAAGGACAGTTTGAAGTTTTGGCTTGCTGTTTTCTTAAGATCTCTGAAGCAAGCTGCCTTACAAGGACAGAATGAAAGATTCTGGTTTTTCAGCCCTGGAAATAAAAGGCTAAATGAGACTCTCGGGGCTGCCTCCAAAAACTAAATTGGAGGGTCTGAAGATGGAGGACCAAGAGCTCTCTCAGACAGGAATACTGAGAGCACCACAGGAAATGTCTTCTCAATGCAATCAACATGACAGTGGCCAAATAGTCAGAAAGGAGACCCAAGAAGCTGCAAAATCTCCAGCTAGTAAGGTCCCCAGCAGCCTGATCTAAGCTGCTCCTGCTTTGAGAAAGGATTGGGCCAGATCCTTCAAAGGTCTCTGCCAACCTAAACTATTGTGTCATTCTACTTCATCAAAGTGCACAGAGAAGATCGTGTCCTTTTCTTCCAGCAGTGTCCAGGACAGCACATGTGTTTGGAAACCAGCTGTGTTTTATCACAGCTGTCTAGAAGATACGTCTGATTAAAAGTTCCTAGTTTGTCACATCCCCTTCCCCAAAAGGGGAGATTGCACCACTGAAGACTGCAATCTGAAGTTAATCTTACAAAGCTGAAATTTTGTATTCAGAGTACATCTGAGAGCAGTTTGGACCATTTGCACCAGGGCTTTCAGTGGAAAAAGCTACTTAAGCCAATAAACAGCCTATCTCCTTCACTATACCTTAATGAATAGAGTCAAGTCCAACTCTGAAATGCTCCTTAGAAGTCAGGAAACTGGTAAGTTGAATGCAGCCTGAAGCTGTGCTTTTACCACAAGTCTTACTGCACAAAATTTCAGCACTAGTTTCCCTCCCTGAAGATCCAGCTTCATGGCACAATTAACCTAATCAACTGCCCCTTTGCAAAAGGGGAAAATCTGTTTCTATTCTCAGACACAGTCCTATATTTCTCCTGATTTCTTTGTGCCAGTCTTGCCACAGGTTTAACTCTAAAGTGAGAGGACACAGACCTATTTTGTTGAAGCAAAAGTGAATACTTTCCTGGCTGTAACTAACTTGCCTACTTGTGGATCCACAGGAGCAGCAATTATGCTGCAAGAGCAGGGGGACAGGAGAGGATAGCTATACTACCAGGTGTTGCCTATAATCAGAAGAGAAAAACCCTTGCAACAGTGTTAGAACAGTAAAGTCAAAAGCAGGCCTTTAATTGGAAGGTTCCAGGTGTCTCGCTGGTGATGGGCACAGCCAAAATCAAATTTCAACAACTTTAGAAGGTGAATTAATTATGATATCTAATGGGTACATCCAATAGGAGATTCAGATGCTGCAGTAACACATCCCTGGCTCAGCCCTTGGGGTTGGTCCCCACTTCCTATTATTCCTTACTGTAGGCCCCCTACTGGAATAAGACTAAACAATATTTCAAGAATGTGTTAAAAGAGTCAGCTTATTATTCTAAAATCTAGTGAAAAAGGGTAGGAAAAGTACTGGAGCTACAGCCATGCATTATCTACAAAGCTACATATATATGAAAATATATATAAAAAGCTTAGGCATCACAGGGATTCAGAGATCAGCTGAGTTAGAATTTGAAACTGCAGCTCGCAATGCAAATTCTCTTCAGTGCCAAATGGCGATGTCAGGAGAGGCCCCTCCAAGCTGTGCTAGGGCTGGCTCAGCAGCGCAGTCCCCTGGCAGCCTCATGCCAGAGAGCTGCCAGGAGCTGGCAGCTGACAAGAAAAGCCAAGGGTACGGATCCAATGGAGTACAAGTACTTTAGAGCAAACTTTCTAGTTTTAGCAGCATTTTGGACCTATTTAGCCTTAGCTGTGTCTCCCTTTTCCAGCACTTCCCAGAGGTTCCCAAGAAAACTGGTTGTACTTTTGACTTTAGCACAAACTGCCCACCTCAATATCCTGCTCTAAAGGATGCAAATGGGAGTTTCACCACAGAGTGCAGGGGTAGATGATCCATGTAGACTTGTGGGAACACCAGGAGCCTGCCTGGCTTCTGGCACACAGCCCAGCACTTTGCGTATTCAGAAGAGACCATTAGATCATTTAGCCCGACCTGCTGTATATCACAGGATGCTATATTTCACCATCTCATCCTTGTGCTCAGTCCAGCAAATATGTATCAGGTACAATAAACTGTTATTCCCTGTACATATGCCAGCCTGAGTGAATGAGATATTGTTTTCTGAAAAGGTATCAAGTCACTTCCAGTATCCTGCAGTGTAAGACTTCCTTGAATAACTCGTGAAAGGGAGGGGAAATCTGACCACTGAAGACTGGTAAAAGTAGCTGTCTAAAGGAGCAATATACTTGATTAAATTGGCATGGAAATATTCAGTTGCCAGTAAGGATGCTGTGATAAATATTTTTTAGAAACCAGGATATGGGTCACAATTCAGTGCATGGTGCCTACTTAGATCAATTGCATTTAATTCCAAATGTTTGATTAATATTACAGTTTTATGTAAGCAATAGTGATGTCCCATCTCTGGAAGTGCTCATGGACAGGTTGGATGGGACTTTAAGCAACCTGGTCAAGTGGAAGGTGTCCCATCCATGGATGATCTTTAAGGTCCCTTCGAACCCAGACTTCTCTGTGTTTCTACATATGGTGATGTACAGGGATTTTCAAGATGCCCTACAGCAGGGATGTCAGGATTACCATGCTTCTTCTCCAGTCACTACCCATAGCTCACTCATGTCTCACCTTCAGCCGAGACCACATCACCTGCCCTCTGCCATCCCATGGTTTAGCTCTTTAACACTGAAAAGAAGTGTTATGCTTTGAGTGCCCAAAGCATAGCTAATATAGAATTCAGAATTACTGGCTAAATGAGAATGCCTCCATTTAAACAAAATATATGAGCCTTTTTAGGATATGAATCTCACAACTGTTCACTGAAAGCCCATCTCAATCCTTCATTATTTATCTCACTGTGCCTGCAAAGTTCCAGAAATCTGTAAACCCCCAAGGCAACATTTCTGTCATCAAGAATTACCTACTGTTCAAGCACTTTCCTCAGGTGCAAGACTGTCATCATTAGCTGTAATATTATAACTCTCTCATTACTTTCACTTCAATTCATGTGTCCAGTCCGGATTTGCAGAACAAAAGATACTGACATACTAATCCAGGAAAAATTGTCACAATAGTCAGGGGGCTGAAGGATATGGAACAGGGAGAAGCAGCTGGGTTTACCTGATTTATTTGGCTTTTTAAAAAGGGTAGAAGGAACGAGGGAAATCTCACAGACATCTAAAGCTACTTAACACTGCTGGGGATATGAAAAAGATGGAGCCAGGCCCTTCTCAGAGTTAACAACAGCGGGAATTGCACTTGGCACTGCAGATAATGCAGTGCAGTACAAACAGCGCAGTTACTTTGGGGAGCGGTCACGCCGCTCCGGGCTGGTTTTCACCTCTTTTTGACAGAGAGAATTGTAGTACGTGACAAGCACTGGATGTCCACGCCTAAGCAACACCTATCTGTATCAGCCTTCAAGGCACAGTGCAGGTATACCCTACAAGGGAACTTCCCCGTGTGGCCAGCCAGGAGCGGCTCCGGCAGCCACGCTCTCACCGCCTGGGCCGGGACCGAGGCTCCTTTGCAGCGACACCACACACTCACAGTCACACCGGGCTTCCTTACCTGCTCCACACCAGGGATCCCAGAGCAGTGTCTCAGATATCCGGATCCCTAAAACAATTCGATCTTGGTGCAATAACTACTAGGTAACAAAACAAGAGGCCGAGGTGGTGCCTCCGAGGAGGGCCCCGGACAGCGGAGCGGCCGGGCCCTGCCCCGTCCGGCTTTAGGCGCAGGGAGCTCTGCAGGCTCTGTCCCCACAGGGTCACAGGTGCCTTTGTTCCCGGCCTCGGGTCCCCGCGCCCAGAGCTCGAAGTGCAGCTGCTCACCGAGACACCCGCACCGTGGGCTCCTCTGCACCCCCGGCCCGGGGTGATTCACGGGTGAGATGCGAAGTGCACAACCTGCCCGTGATGGACACCGGCTGCTGCCACTCTGAACAAAACTGTGTCTCACTGCCAGCCCTGTGCTCTGACTGCCCCACAGTGCACTGGGATTGTGCTTAAAAACTCGAGTTTCTTTGCAATATATGCCTATATTTCAGGACATGGAAGCTCCTTTAATAGAGAAGCTCAGAATTTACAATGCCAAAGAGCAAAGCAAGTTCAGTAGATGTCAGAAGAGGCCCGTTTGAAAGCACACCAGCTTTTACAGGTCTCGTGTATCCATTTTTCACAGCAAGGCCCAGAGGCAGAATGAGAATACCATTTTACACAAAAAGGAAAAAAAAAAAGGCAAATTGCAGACACCACATTTTGTTGAACATTCAGTATTCCCACTCACAAAACAAAACTATATTCTACCTTCAGAATAACTTGAAGCTAATGAAGCACAGCTGCTTTATATGCTTCAGAAGTTGATTAAGACACAACAGGATGTTCAATAACTATGTTAGAAGAGCAAATTACTTAAGGTAACTATGCCAGTCTAGAAAAAAAAACCTGCTTGCCAAAACTGGCTCTGTATTTTCACTATCTTGTAATTCCTTTTGATTAACACATTCTCTTACACTGGATTCAAAAAAGTAAAAGCAAAGTTGATGGCAATTAAATCTCAACCCAAACCCTGCTCTGAGCTGTCTGCATGATTATATGCTCAAGTCTGATTTTACATTCTTTCTTATGTGAAATTTGCATCAAAAAAGTGGTGAAAAATCTCTAGCAGCAATTACACAGTTATCTAAAATACTGACACCTATTTAGACTGCGCTTGCGTTTCAGTCCACGTTGAAAACTAATGGTGTACTTGTTAAAGAAAAAAATAAAAAAAATGAGTGCTTTGCCAAAGTTTTCCAAACAGCTTTAACATGCACCTCATTTTTCATATATTAGTGTGGTGCACAGTGTTTTCCAAACTCAATATATTTTTAAATTATAATGGAAAAGAAGTATGAGAAAGCACACAACTTTTGCAAACATTAAGAGGAAAGTATTTGCAGCTTCATATTATACTATGAAACACTCCTGGATTGTAGACAGTATTTCTGAGTTTTACTTCAACCTTTGCACCTCAGAAATTTCTTTTTAAAATACTTCTTGCTATTTTCAAATCACTTTCCAATTGCCTTTATACCCACATCACCCATGTGCATCACACCTTGCTCAGATTAGGTCTGATGCTGCTCCAGTCTGGCAATGTACATCTGGCACAGGTGACCTCAATTTGGGTTATTACAGACTGGCATGGCTGTAATTTAATACAGAGCTTGGATGCCTTGCTATAGTAGCATCCCTTTTAAACACCACTCCTTCAAGGTCTGCACAACTGGGAGATTTAATTGTGTGTTACACTTTACTGAGACACTGAGAATTAGCCTCCATTCTAACAGACACAGAGCTTTATTATGGTTCTTAGCTAGTTTTGTATTAATCATCCCCATGGTCTGACACGGTAGGCATGCTGTTTGCAGTGATGTAAGCCTCCAGGAGAGTCAGTGAAGTCTCTGGAGAAGTATATATGCAAAAAGGACAAGAGAGAGCACCCAATCCATCTATCATGCTCATACACACACAGGCCCACCTGTTATGCATATTCAATGCAAGGATCTGCTGCTTACTTTACAAGACATTATTAGGGATAACGAATCTGGAGCCTTAGATCCTAAGGAGATGAAAAGGTAGCAAGTGTCTGGTATGCAGATGCACTGAATAGTGCACGGTGATGATTAAAGAAAAGCTCAAGGTGAAAACTGTAAGGGGTCTTACTAATGATCACAGGTAGCTGCAGGTGGAGTGAGGAGCGGGACAAAAGGGCCCTTCCTTCTCTCATAAATTAGAAACTTAGAATTGTTAAGGTTGGAGCAATGAGCTCCAATAAGACCTTTAATATGATTAAGTTCAACCATTAGCCTAATACTACCAAGTCCATCACTAACCCACATGCCCAAGTGCCACACCAACATACCTTTCAAATATCTCCAAAGATGATGACTCCACTGCTTCCCTAGGCAGCCTGTTCCAGTGCTTGGCAATCCTGTTGGTGAAGATATTTTTTCTACTATCCACTCCAAACTTCCCCAGACACAATTTGAGGCCATTTGCTCATTTTCCTGTTGCTTGTTATCTGGGAGAAGAAATCAAAGCCCATCTGGCTACAACCTCCTTTTAAGCAGTTGTAGAGAGTTAAAACCCCTTAGCAGAGATGGTCAGAAACTGCATGGATATCACTTGCTCAGACCCTTCACTTACATAATTAAGCACTAGTGCAAACTCTATGGAGTAATGAAGTCTGCAGTTTATAAACTCCATCCATATGTATGTTGTGGCATTCCTCCAGCAGCTGCAACCTGGAGGTGGCAATCACATCAGCATCCTATCTGCACCTGAGGGGATCATGAATCAGGGCCCTTGGGACTACTTTGATCCAGCAGGGAATGCCATGCAATCCTACAGTTGCATTCTTATCATGACAGTTTAGTGGTGCAGAGAAATAAATGTTCATCACTTCACCACACTCTTAAAGCAGCGTGGGTGCTCATAGCTGACAGAACCAAATGTTTTTCAGAGACAGAAAAAAAAAATGAAATAATAAAGGAAAAACACTGCAAAAACAAATAGGTAATTAAAACTTATTTCTTAAATCTGACAAGCCTTTTACTGAGCCCTGCCATAATAAAACCATTAAAAACTCATTAAGTGGGCTATGGAAACTTTTATCAGATAGATATGAGATTTCATTGACAAAAGAACAAGACCCAACAGATGAATGAGCCTGGGATCTATAAGATCTGTAAAGTCTTTTAAAGTTTATTGTACTTTATAAAAAGCTAAATACTACTGCCAAAGTCTATGGAGACCACTCCCATGTCTATCTCTGTTTAACAGAGTGGTCAGAGAGATAACCAGGAAATTAATTTCTCAGATGTTAGTAATGGAAAAATTGATAACTTTCATTAGAAACAAAATAATGTTGGCAAATACTGTGATTTAATCTCAGTAGCCATCTCAGTATCTTCTGCATCCCCTTCCGTTGCTTTCTGTCCTTTCCTTTTCCAAGAGGGATGACAGGGCCGGCAGTTAAATGACTTGGAGGGATATATGCAGGAAACCATCAGCACAGGCTTCCTGGAAGGACTAACATGAGCTCATTGCTCCAATTCCTTCTTTACCCCTCTGCACACAGCTATCCATGACTGCCATGTCATCCTCAGATATTCTCTGCATAGTACATTTGACACTAAATCAGCTGGACATTGCAGTCCTGTTGGTGAAAATCCTCCCACTTTGTTCAGACCACATTTCAGATACAGATATGGTTATGACATGGTTCCAGAGTGGAACATAATTGATTGATCCATCATTTGATGAATTTATATACACTGATACATCATTGCAGGAAACATCCAGAAGCAGGCTTTAACATCTAGTTTATATACCTAATCAAGTGTATGTGTATATATATATGTGTGCAATGTATCTAATTGATATAGGTTAAGAAATGGCACAGAAATTCCTTCAACAGGAAAGCAAAAAGACTTGCCATTGCTTCAGAGAGCTAAAAGGTACCAATTTACTTGTGGGGTAGCAGCAAAGAAAACAGCTGTAATAGGAAGCTGAAGTCAGGAGGACATGTACAAGTACCTGCTAAAGCATGTTTGTTCTAGATGTAGTCCTATTTTTCAAGTCTTTTAATACAAAATGAAGCATTAAATTTGTTCACTTCCCCAGCAGCTGCATATTTCTGTGATTTTCAAACATGCCTCACCATGTACTATCATAAAAGGCTATCACTTCATTAGTTGCTTTTCCCTCAAGACCACCAGTCCTCTTCCTCATTAAAAGAGCTGAAGCCAGAAAGGGAGCTGCCTTTCTCTAAAGTCCACCAGATTAGAGTACAGGGGGTCACCACTGCCCCTCACATCGAATCAGGGCCACAGGCAGAAGAGATGCACACAGGAAATTGAGTGGAGTCATGGTCAGGAGATGGGAGAAAAGACTGTGAGGGATGAGGAGGTGGTAAAGGGCAGCAGGCTGTGCTGATGGGGCTGGGAGACAGACGAGCTCAGAGGAAAACCATTTAACCATGGAAGCAGATGGATGGAGTTCCTGCCAGTGGCCATGAAGAAGGAGGAAAAGTGGCTGCATCACTGTTGTGGGTTAGGTTTGGCCCTTTAAACTCTGTTGGGATAGGCAGATTCTCCTCTAAAGTCTTAGAAACCAGAACTGAAAGTAAAACATGAGACACATTTGTGATATTAGAACATCAAGGAGTGCTAGGGATCTGACTCATATTTTGAACACATAATGATGGCAATATTGTGACACTAACAGCTTCAATTTACTACAACAGAATTCTCACGGTATGTGTGATGGGAGAACACAGCTGCAAACACTTTCATGGGGAGTGTTAGATGTTTATGTAGCATTTAGGCTGGGTTTATGAGCTCAGTCTTCTTTCAGATTAAGAAAACAGGAAGAAAAAAAATCCATTTACTTGATGATTGTGTACCCAGGCATTATTGGAATCCATAATAAAAGGTATTATTAGTCACTTTTATTACTGATCAGCATTTTCAAACCAGAGCCTGGAGCAAGATCCCAATGCATACTAAGGGGGTTTAAGCATATTTGGTCCAATATGATATATTTTCCATTGATTTTTCTACAAGCAGCCATAAACCATTTAAACTACTTACCCAAAATTTGATCCAAATTAAAAAGAAGATCCAGTACTGGAGGTAGAAATATTTATTCAGTCAGAAACTAAGCAGAATGATCTGCTGCTGCAAGGTTTGGTTTCAACACAGCTCTCAGCTTCTCCAAAAACCATAACATTTAGGATCATTCCATTAGGATGGAATTTAAATTCAAAGTATTGGTGTCCTGTTCTAGTTTATGCCAATGTTTAGTGTTATTCCATAAAGCAAAGTCTAACAGAGATATAAATCTGTCAGCATTGCACAAGTAGTGTCAATCCACTGGTCCTTACACAGATGCTGTTGCTGATGGATCCCTAGCAATGTCACTCTTCCCATGCTAATCTGTCACCTTGGACACAGCACAACAGGCAATTTGTATGTAGAACTTCTCTACCAGCAACAGACAAAACAAAATATCTCTAAAATAAAACGTAGCTCTTGTGGAGCCCAAAGGATGACTGAGAAAAGGAAAGAAAAGGCTGAGAACTAGCAGCCCCCGAATGCAAAGCCAAACTTGTCCTGCCCATTGCTTTGAGAGCTGTAATCCTGACTGAACCCTTTTGGCACTTTGGACACAGGGATGCCATTAATAATATCTTTCATGTTATTCCTTCTGTTACCTCTGCTTTATGGCTCCCATTTATTAAATTACTGCTTATCTCTTTTTATATCTACTTTCAAAACAAGGAGACAGAGAGAGAGGATTTATCAAAGCAAAAAATAGCTCATGGGTCAGCTGCCCCAGGCTACATTGCAAACCAAACAAAAAGAATGCTAAGCTGCCTGTCACCAAAATCATCCTAATCTAGGAGTGCAAGTACAGCTCCTGTGACTAACAAAATAATTTTTTGCTATTCCAATGCAAAGGCCACTATTGACATAACCAAATTTTATCTTTGGTCATTACAGATCTAAGCTTTTAAACTTTTTTCTTTAAAATGCTGGACAGTATAGTGCTTTTAAGGATCAAGAAGTCTGGCTAGTGCTTTCCAGAAAATATCAATATCTATATGCTCTTCCTTTCCCTCCTCTTCATTAATCAAATGTTTTATACTATGCTTTCAAGCATGGAGCAGGCTGCCTGCACCTTCCCTGGAGCAGATAGCTGGAACTGGCAGCCTGCACACAGGGAACTCATATCAACATCCCCTCGACCTTCAGGCTGCTGAGAGGGTCTCTGCTCATACTCAGAACAGCACTTGGTCCGTAGCAGATCCTCCTTTTCTGTTACTTCCTAAACCCCACTGCTCTACTGTGCAGTATCAATCTGTGGTTTGCTTATTCTGATACCACAGACCTAAGCAATGCCTCCTTCAACAACTTAGATGAAAGAGGTTTTCCCATCTGTCTGAAATGATATACAAGCTGCTATTTAATGACCACCACCTGAGTTTTGTGCCAAATAACAGCTACAATAGCAAGTATGGGATTTTACTTGTCTAAATAATTACCTTTTATCTCTAGTTTATTATTTCCAGCACACACCTCACATTTCAACAAGTCTCTAATATGCACTAATACTTAAAAAAAAAAAAATCAAACAAAGCCTAAGGAATTTACAATGAATCCCACAACACTGACTGAAGAAGGTCTATCATATCATCACAAGCTTTAGGATCTGCCCAGCTGCTGGCTTGACATGAACACCTAAAATTATACTTTCCAAAACCCATTTGCATTTCACAGCTGTATTGGGTTTGTGTGGAAAGGCTTTTGACAGCAGGGATGCTATAATGTGGCTTCTGTGAGAAACTGCAAGAAGCTCCCCCTGTGTCCAACAGAGTTAAGCCCACCCAGCTGCAGGATGGACCCAAAGCTGCCCATGGCCAAGCCCATCAGTGATGATGGTGACACCCCTGAGATATAACTCTTCAGGAGGAGGGGAAGGGGAGAAGGGGAAAGGTGTAAGAGAAACAGCCCTGTAGACCCCAGGGTCAGTGAAGGAGGGGAAGGAGGTGCTCCAGGGACTGGAATAGAGGTTTCTCCATACCCTCTGGAAGGCACTCATGCTCAAGCATCTCACGAAGAACTGCAGCCTGTGGGGAGGACCCACACTGGACACGTTTGTGAAGGACTGTGTCCCATGGGAGCAGCCCCATGCTGGAGCAGCAAAAGAAAGCAAGGATGAAGGAACAGCAGAGACTATTTGAGCTGAACCGACTACAGCCCCTATTCCCTCTCCCCTTGCATCACTGCGGGGAAAATGATAGAGAAAATAGGGAATTACATGACTCCAGGAAGAAGGAAGGAGAGAGAGCAAAGGTGTTTTAAGATTTGGTTTTAATTCTCATTATCCTGCTCTGATTTGATCAGCAATAAATTACATTATTACATTATCCCTGAGTCAAGTCCATTTTGCCTGTGACAGTAACGGGTGAGTTACTCTCAAGATCTCTTCTTGCCCATAGGTTGACCATGAGAAGACTTTTGTTATATTTTCTCTGCCCTACCAGCAGCTGGTTCTCCATGTGCAGCAGAAAAAATGGTACTTTTCTTGTCAAGCTCTGAACTGCAATTAAAGACAGCAGCAGTAGGCATGACCTACTCAAGGTTCCACAAAGCCAGTGGTACACAGTGCCTCTGGCAGATGAGGGGCTGTTGAAGATGCTGCAGCACAAAGCAGGCTGTCCCGTGCATGTTGGTCAGTCTGAAGGGAGCAAAGCCAAGCATTGCCTCAGGAGGCTGGTGCAGATCCTTGCCAGCAGCGATGCTCTGGCCCCATCCTTGTGCTGTGGACACTGCAGCTCACCACCAGCACATGCTGTTTGTGTGATAGGACAAAGTGAGTATAACTTTCACCTTTCCCTCTGTGCCTCCTCAAGCTGTGCCAGAGGCTCCTGCTTGCCTGGCTCATGGGGGACATTCTAGTGATGTGTCATACTCTCATGTTATCTCATCTTCTCTGTACCACACATCCACAGGGGGCTGTACTGTTACAGGACCTTGCACTGATGAAGAGCTGGAGTTTAAACACACAGAAATAAAAGAAAAGGAAAATATCTCTGTCTTTTTGATTCACTGGTCTTCAGCATTTAATGTGTTGAAATAATTGTGCTGCTCATTTGTGCTTTACAAGATGTGTCACACGGTTAAAATTTAACAGACAAATTTCACCCTGTGGATTTGGGGAGGGCAACAGTCTGTTTGATAGTAGCCAGGCAACGCTTTCTGAAACAAACATTACATGTACCCCAGAGGTTTTGGGTTTTTTCTTCTGCTGAGAAGTATCTTCTGACCATTTCCTAGCTCATACTTTTCCATAGTCAAGAGCAGCTCCATCACTGCTGATGGTGAACACTCAGGGCTTTGTGGTGCTGCATTCAGGTTTGGGGTCCAGTTTACCTCAAAATGGGGCTCAATATGTTTGCTGCAGCTAAGCCCTCTACCCAGCCCATGATTCTAAGAAATTGGACACATCACCAGGAACAGCTTCAGCTCAGAAGCCCTCAGGGTCATAGCCAAGGTCACATCTGTTTTGGGGTGGGACATTGAGGGTTTTTTGGTTACAAAATAAAACTGAAAGCAGCAGGGGATTAACAGTAACTGTGTCCTCATAAACACGGGTGGGTTATTCACTGATAAACAGTACACTAAAACCTGTGCAATGTTAATTTGCTCATCCTCAAGTGATGCTCTACTGTTCTTTGTGGGTTTGGTATCAGTGAAGAATACTAATTGCTGAATAATACACAGGTCCCTGCATAGCTATCAGACATTAATGACCTTTGCTTACCAGGCTCAACTGGAGCTCAACCACTGAGCTGCAGTGAAAGGCCACATGGTCATATTAAACTCCCTGTAAAAAAAATGCAATCAAAGAAGGCATCATAATCTCCATAGTAACAACTGAAAAAAATCTCCATAGATATCACAAATTAAATAAAGGGCTTTGGTTGGAAATCTTGAATTGTGGGTGCAGCCCAGAGCCTTCGTTCATCCTCCCCATAGCCCAGGACCCCCTTTCAGCCCAGCCTGGGTCCACCAGTCCCTTCCCAAGCGATGCCATAGGACACTGGACTCCAGTTTCACCCCTGTGGCAAAGCCAAGGAGATGAGAACCTGTGCAGTGGTGCTAAACAGACACTGAGTCCTGCAGTGCTTCTGAGGGAAACAGAAATATTATAGATGAAAAACATCAGTGCAGGGAAAGCAGAGCCCTGAATGGTGGAAACAGGTCTTCACACTCTCGTGTTTTTGAGAAGGCAGGTGGGGAAGAGGCACAGCTCCCATCAGGACGAAGCAGCAGCGACCAGGTCTGCTGTCCTGCTTGTTTACTCTGGAAGGAGAAGACTGGTCATATCCTAGGAAAACCAGGGGATCTCTGTGGGCTTTAGTACGACCAGGAAAGAGAGCACAAGGGAGAGAGGGAAGGATTGCTCTCTGTAGGAACAGAAGAGGAGCCATGTCAGGCACAACTCAGAAAGGGATCTGAATATGACCAGAGAGCACAGAAGGCAGGTAGATCTGCCAGGAGGATACCCTCATCTTTTGGGCCCTCTTTCAAACCAGGTTTCCTCTGGGAAACTCAGGAGATGTTGATCTGTATTTATGTAAGGAACCATGAATGAGTCACACCTGGGAGATGTTTAGGGGCTAAATAATGCATCTGTTGCTCACTAACAAAGATGTGTTGCTTGGAGATATCTGCTTGAAGCTCTGTGCTGTTGGGACAGAATTGCTCTGGCACCTGAGCTACCCTGGGCATCTCTGCATGTTCCTGATGATGCTGAAATGTACCCAAGGCAGGCATTCACCACTTCCCCCTAAGAGCTACTTCACAATTATAGGTATCTGTCCTGTCCTCAGTTTTTTCTTGACTGTGTGCTCCTTGGTCCTTTTTACCCTGTGTATGCACACCTATTCTGCCACCTTAAATGTATTACCTCCTCCTTGCTTTTTACTGCCTTCAGGTTTTGTAGAATGTTGTCCTTTCTAACTCAAATCACTGCCAAGCCATATAAAATACATAACCTTTCTTGCACATATATAAAAATATTCTCTCCAGTCCTTTCTTTTCTACTGACACATTTCTCCCATTCATCCACGTCAGTCTGGCATCGATATGCCAGAACCAGCAATACTGTTCCACCTGTGGCCATGTACAGCTGGATCATCACCTCCCCAGAAGATAATGCTTTTGCCTCTGTGTGTAGCCCCAAAATCATACTCTTCAGTGCCAATATAAGCCCATTAAATGGTCTCCCACTGCTTTCTCTAGGGTTTGGGGCTTTTTTTCATTTCTAGTGCTCTGTAAGTATATCTCTCCTGCAAAACAGCTGAGTCTCTGATTATTTTTCTCAGACGTAAGAAACAATTTTTCCAAGCTGGAAGTTTTCTTTTACTATTATTCTTTATTTCTAACCTTTAATATCCTTTCTACCATTTTTACCCTTGTTAATCTTCCCAGCTCCTTGCAAGGCGACATCCTCTGCTCACTTAGGGGTATGGTATATCTTGAGCAGAAAGCAATCCCAAGAACACACTGTGACTTCAGTTGACAATTTGTTCCCCCATGAGAGGCATCTGTTAGCATCTACAGATACATGGCAAATTATTTTTCCCTCCATGCTTTCTCCTTGCTTCTGCTTGGCATGCTGGAGAGAAACAGCAGGCTAAGGCTGAGGGTCTCTCTTCCAGCCCTTCTTCCCATGGCTGCTAACCCACCTGTGTGAAGAACACAGATCTGCCCCAGAGAAGTGAATCACACAGAATTACTGCATGGCTGGGGCTGGAATGGACCTCTGGAGATCACCTCAACCCCACTAATAATGCAAGTTCAGCTAGAACGGGCTTTCTGGCCTTTCAATGGGTGTCCCTTTGTCCTGTCGCTGGACACCCCTGACAAGAGTCTGGCCCCATCCTCTTGACAACCACCCCTAAGATATTCACACGCTTTTTCAAGATTCCTTCTTGTACTCCTCCTAACTACAGATGTTCACTCCTGTCATCTTCATGGCAGAAGAGATGAGCCTGCCCCTCTCATGCTGTGTATATTCCTTATAGCTCACCAGGGAAGCAATTCCACAAAAATTAAACACAGATTCCAACAGCCTCTCTATCTCTCTCTGTGACTCCTTCCCATTTATTATTTCTTCCTTTGTTTATCACCTTCCTTGATGGTCTCAGGCAGTGTAAAAGTACTCTCAGACAAAAGGAACTCCTGAACTTGTTTTTTTGCAATTCAGTGAATCAAAAGCTCTCCTTTGTGAGACAGTTTTTTCTAGAAATACAATTTCTACACAGCCTCCCACTGGAGCTAATGAGGGTTCAGATGTTTTCTAATCTTTCTCTAGCTCTAACTCCCACCAGCACTGATGGTCAGACAGGCTGGATGCACCGATTTCAAGTGCTATTCATATGCTTTCATTCCCTTGCTCTGTGTGTTCCCTAGCCAGGAAACAGATTTTTCTTACTGGCTGCTCTCAGGATGGATGAGGCAGCAATTGGTACTCAGAGCAATATAAATAAAGATGTGGACAGGAAAAGTTATAGAGTTTAAATCCTTCAGGTACAACATTGATTTAAAGTAACAGGTACTAAATGTTTATCTGTACTTTTTAAATCTCACATCATTCTAGGGTGGAAGCAGATGACCATCCCCACCCTACAGCTGAGGAGAACACACAGAAGCACAAGACATATCGAAGTTCCCATTTAAAATGTCCCCTTTCAGTTGTCCCCAGAAGCTGTCAGGTATTTTTGAATTTTTTCCAGAGGGATGATCCATTAACATTTTTCTAGCTGTTAATTACTGTTGGTACCAAATGTAAGAGTCCTTCAAATCTGATGTGAAAGGCTATAGAGGTTTTCTAATCTATGGTTTCTGTGGAAGCAGTGGGAGATCCCAGCTTCCAAAATTAGCCCAAGGCATTCGATGGGATCTTATGAAAGGGGTTGCCACTAAAAGCAAATAGATCTTTGCACATGCCACTGTCACTTCTCTTTAAATTATATTCACAATCTTTAAGTTTGGAAAAGACATTTAAGATCATCAAGTTCAACAGTCAGCTTAGCACCACCACCATGTTCACCATCACACCATGTCTTCAAGTTCCATATCCACACAGACTTGGAACAGTTTCAAGGACAGTGATCCACCACTTCTCTGGACAGTCTGTTCCAATGTTTTACAACCCGTTCCATGAAAAAAAAAATCATACTATTAAAACTAAACCTCCCCTGGTGCAACTTGAGGCCATTTCTGTTCGTCTTGTCACTCGCTACTTGGGAGAAGAGACCAACACCTACCTCAGTACAATCTCCTTTCACATAATTGTGGACAGTTAATAGGGTTCCCCTTTTCCCAGGCTAAACATCTACAGCTCCTTCAGCTGCTTCTCATCAGACTTGTGCTCCAGACACTTCCCCAGCTCCATTGCCCTTCTCTGGGGTCCTGCTTCCAGGCCAGATCAGTGGGAAGGGGTATGGCCAAGACATTATGCTATTTGGTACCACCTTATGTCATTGTAAGAGGAGGGAAAAGGGTCTCTCTGGCTTCTGGGATGGAGGGTGTCCCTCTCTGGTGGAACAAAGTCTGGCAGGGTGAAGAACCAGTCAGCCACTGTTCACTGTCTTAGGATCATGCTGTGTGGAATTGGGCTTAGTCAGCATTTTACACAGAAATCACCCTATTTTATACACTTTTGTTATGAATATTTTTGCTGGTACTGTTTGTTTTCTTTTCTCATTGCTGTTTCCAGTAAATTGTTCTTATCTCAACCTGTTATCTCTGCCTTTTGTGTCTCTCACTGGAGCAGGGAGGGAAGCAGCTTGTGGTTTTCTTTTAGAGGGAGTATTAAATTGAGAAATACCACTCCTAAACTATGACATCTGGAAATGTTCCAGCACCTCCATGTCCTTCTTGCAGTGAGGGGCCCAGAACTGAACACTGGATTTGAGGTGTGACCTCACCAGTGCCCAGTAGAGGGGGACAATCCCTGCCCTGCTCCTGCTGGCCACACCATGGCTGATCCAGGCCAGGATGGCACTGGCCTTCTTGGCCACCTGGGCACACCCTGGATCCTGTTCAGCTGCTGTTGACCAGCACTCCCAAATCCTTTCCCACAGGCAGCTTTCCAGACGCTCTGTCCCCAGCCTCCAGCCCTGCATGGGGTTGTTGTGACCCAAGACAGGACTCAGGACTGAATTTCATTTCCTGCTCTCCAATAGATCTACACTCCCACCTAACATGGTGTCATCTTCAAACTTCTTGAATGTACACTCAATGAGTGATGAGAAAGAACTCAATTTCTTGATTAGAAAAAAGGTACATGTGCACTGTAATGCTGGGAACCACCCTTGCCAATGAAGGGGAGGAGTTGGAGCAAAGCCTGAAGAAGTTGAGGGAGGGAAAGAAGGAAAAGGCTGAAATCAAGAAATGTGTTTGGGCAACAGAATACCTCACTGAGCACTACGGGCCCAGACCTTGTACCCCTACATGTTTCTTCTTCTGCATTTCAGGTATTTCTGGCTCCTTTTTCCAGACACAAAGCTGCTCTGAAATGAGAGCAAACAGCACAAGACTTCTTGAAGGGCTACAGCTCTAAAGAGAAATTGCAACTACTTCTGCGGACAAATGTGATGGATGAATGCAGCTAGCTTGAGGTCTTTGGAACAGTCTTTCCAATCCCTTGGGAAAAAGAGAATGTAAATAGCCAATGAAACCCTCTGGTGTCAGGCAAATGAGGATAATAAGTATGCTAGGAATGCCCTAAGAAAGCCACATTGCATAAAAGATACCTTTTTCATTACACTTATGGGAAGCAAAATATGTACATTTTGTACACATATTTATCTATACAAAATACCAGATGCTGTTTTAATTGTTAGCTTTTATAGTAAATGTAATTTATGAAAAAGACATGATCTTCAAAAAGGGAAGGTTAATGAAATCTGCCAACATCACTTGGAAAGTGGATGCAAAGAGACAGAACAGTGCCCATTTATCTCTTTTTCCTGATATCATGAAGGAAAAGATTAACAGAAGGTAAAAGTAAAACCTACAAGGTCAGGTTTGATTGCTTATTTGTTGCTGCATTAGGTCTGATATGCCCAATGAAAACCAATGAACCTTTAACAGCAGAGCTGGACAGGAATAAAAGATCTGCACTCTAAAAAAAGGAGACAGAACAGTAATAATTCAGATGGAGATTGTGAGTCAGGGCAGGGCTTGTCTTACCAGGTGTAGACACCTACAATGTGGGTGTGTCCAGGAGAGGCACTTCAAAGGCATAACTGCTCTTATTTTGGAGTCTACATCTGAAACAGGCGATGCCTCTTGCCTTGGAAATGCCTCTTTTTTCCACAATGACAATAAAAAGGGTTCCTCCTGAGTGTGTCGATCTGTACTGTACAAGTCTAAAATTGGTCAGAATTAATAAAGATGCCTTATAATTCAATGATAGCACAGTGACCTATCAGCAGAGCAGGGAATTTGCCCCTGGATCATTCAGAACTGGTCAGAGTTGTACCATCTTGTGAGTAGCTGCCAGTTATGGGGCAGGGCTAAGGAACAATAGTCATGAGGCTGGGAGCTGCCAAGGATGGGAATTCAAGAACCAGACAGGAGACTTCTTCCAGCCCTGTATCAGTATTAGCCACAAGAGAGCAGAAGGAAGGGAAGAGAGAATACTCACCCAAAGCTGTCTTTCAGCTGTGGGCTACAGCACATTTAAGCAGGCAACGTGTGAACCGCACCATTAAATCCTGAGAACTTCTCAGAGACTCTAAGACAGGAGGGAGAGTCCTCTGGATGCAGATATTGGACACCCTGAATTTTACCAAAGGTACTGCAGTGCCCTTACATAAATCACTGTTAGTCTTTTCTCTAGAACACTGTGTGCAACTGTGATCACTCAGTCGTGAGAAGAACATCACAGAACTACAGAAGGGAATATTCAAAGAAGGGCAGCAAGGTTGGTGAGGATAAAAATATTTGGACTGTGCATCTCTGTGAGGAAAAAAAAAAACCAAGATACATAAAGAAATACATTAGATAATGACTGAGATGGAGAAGAGGTATTGGGTCACTCCATTCACTTCAATTCATACAATATGTCTGAGATAGATGATTGCTGGCGACTCAGCTTGTGGAAACAAGGACTAGTGGTTCTCAACGACATCCCTTCTCCCTCCCCCTTTCCTTGCTCCTTCCTTCCTCCCCTTTTTGGGGACCAGACCACCTGCCTGCACAGCTATCCAGGCTGAACTGCCAGCAGGAGAGGGGACAGGAACATGGTTTGGGTTTGTGCAGGCCCCCAGCCCACCAACAGCATATGTTATGGTGGCTGAATCAGTCATCATGTCCCATTTCAGCTTCTCAGAGTGCTGCCAGTATTTTTAGCCAGTATAAAATCCCTAAAGTGGATGGTTCTCAAAAAAGAAACAGACTTGAGAACATCTACACATTTCTCCCAGCAGACTGAGAAAAGACAGAACTTCCTGTTTGACTCCAAAAAGGAAATATCCCACAGAGGAAGCAATATTGCAACTTCACAGTTCCAGGGAAGGGAACCCTCTACCACTGGTGCAGTTCTACAAGACAAAGCTGTAAGCACTAAGGACAGCATTCACACGTTTTGTTGGTCCATGTCTTCGCAAGTTCCGACTCCTCTGGAAACTTCCCAGAAATTAAAACTATATTCTTCTGTCTATGGACACAGCCATGATCAGATTCTTGTGACTTGCATGAGCCTCTCACATGTTCAGCTAATGAAACTGAGTACTTCTACAATGGAGGAAAAAAAAAATCTAAATAGGGCAGAATTGGACTGTGGAACTCACTGCTACAAGACACTGCTGAGATCTAGATCTTGGCTCAGGAAAACAAAGCAGAAGATTTTTGTTTAAAACAATTCCCTCAGGATTGTTATTTGTTTGATTTTTCAGTACAGGACTGAACTGCACAGGACATTGCACTGATTCAGCATGGCAGCTCTTGTAATCCTGTAGAAGATAATATTGGCAATAATACAAATACAATTCTTGGGCACAAGTGCATCATCATTAGATCAGCAGGAGAGATTTTGGTTTCCAAGAACAAGTTTACTCAGCAATCTGTGTTCTTACTGAAGAATACATAATCATCCTGGTATCTCATAAATTACATCACTCTTGCATCCAAGTCATTAACACAGAATAAGAAAAATAATATAAAAATTATTTTAAATTAAATTACATAGGAAATTAAAAATTAGACAATTTTTTAAAAGTTCTTGTTCATGGGATTCTGAAAAGAATGTTGCAATAGTTCAGTGCATCTCTAATAGAGAGTAGGTAACACTTCCCATCATTCCTGATTTGATATTTGCTTTGCTTTTTTCTTCCATTTTGTCTCCTTACTCTTTTAACTCTGTGCAAATGGTTTTATTTTCCAAATTTATTTTTTCTCAACTCACTTGTTTCAAGAATTGTTGCTATATTAACCACTACATTTCCTCCCATCTCTTCTGGGAGATAAACTGTTCCTCTTTATTTGTAATAGCTTATGATTAGTAATTCAGTTCTTCTGAGGAAAGTCTAAGTTACTTTATATGTGACAGCCATTTATTTTATGAACAGCAGGACTACAGACTAAAAACACTAAAATGATCCTGCTTGAAATACCTGAAGTGCTCAATCCCACAGAGGCTCACTGATATTAATGTATCCCCACCTGGGAAGAAAATTGTGTGATGATTTCATGCTGCATCCCATATATTTTAACAAAGATTTCCTGAACAAGCGTGCTCAGAGGCTGGTGTCATAGACTCACAAGAACTAAAGAGAGAAGAAGCTGAATAAACTGGAATGGTGATGTTTTAACAGGATGACAAAAAGAAGCAGAAGGCCAACTTAGCCTGGATGGACATTCTAAATCATTGTCCAATTCTCAGCAAGTCCATTGACTTGACTGGAAGAATAAAATACAAAACTAGCTAAAATAAAGCGTGCAGAGTTCAGGGATCTTAGATCAGGAAAACTGAAACTATCTTTGAAATAATTCCATGGTAAGCCAGCAGAATATTTGGACTTTTTCTTCTGCAAAATAACCCCTCTAGATGTGTAACTGAAAGCACATAGTTTTTTTATGTCATGCTGGATATTCCACTGGCAAAGCAGCAGCCATGGTTAGATTACTTTAACTCTCGCAGGTAGGGCAGAGTACCCAGGTTTGCTAGAACAACCACTGCCTGGCATGGAAAGGCCTCCCTCAGAGGCACCAGAAGAGTTAGCCATTCCTCTAATACTGCTTTTTCTTTGGCAAGGTCCCTGGTGACAATAAGGTCACGTTAACAAATTCTAATTTACCAAAGGCACAACAAAAAACAATGTCTGGGCAACTTCAAATCAGAAATAAGCCTAACCTTTTACCCAGGAAAGTAATTAACCAAGACATTAATGATAGAGACTACTCCAAAATTTGCTGCTTTCTACCTTGATGTATTGAAGCCAAGACTTGAATGCCTTTTTGGCAAGGGTTCTTTATCCAAACATAAACAGTGCTGGGCTTGGTAAAGTGTACTGCATAAAGTGCAATTGCTTGTGATGTACGGGCCATCAGGCCAGATGAGCTAATGGTCCCTTGTGGCACTCTGCTTTATAAATCTATTAACTAGAACTGGGGATTTATAGAGTAGTGGGCCAGAGGAACAACTGTGATTGAGGTTGTACAACCAGTTCCCGTGGACTCTATCATGTTCTTTTTGAAACTTGGCAAAAAACCCATGGTATGAGCAATGCTTGCCACCAATCACAAAGGGAAAAGGCTTTTATAAATGAGAGTGAGAAAGCTGAAGGTTTGAAACAGCATTTGTTAGTTGTTACACCTATAAATACTTAGGAATTTATTTCTTTGTTAGCATTTAGAGAATTCAGTTTCAATGGCAGTTGCCCTGATGGAAACAGAGACCGTCACACCAACCTGCTGAGAAATAACGAGAAATATACTAATCACTGCATAAGGCTGAGCTTTGACAAATTTAAACCTAGTTTTCATTTTCTGCTCCATTTCTAACAAAACCAAATAACATGAAGTTTAACACGTCTCATGTTACCTTACAGAACATTTTATTTTGAAAGCTTAACCTAATCAAAGGGAAATCACTCTCAAGAAGCAGAATTGCATCACTGACCCATCAATTACCCTCACTATAAAACACATATTTTTTAAATGTCTTAACATCTCCTCTAATGCCAACTCTCAGAAATAATTTTCCTATAAACTTCAATTTTTCTTTAGTGCTTAAAATGCAGCAGACATAAAGAAACAGCCCACAGGCTGGTTCACCTGCAAAAACCTTGAATAAAATTGGACTTTATTATAGACAGAGACTTTAATAGAGAAAAACCCAGGCCCTAGATGTTTAGAGCTCTCATGTGAGTATTGTCATATGTCATGGAATATCATTGTTTAATAGGGTTCAAAATGCTGACTGTGTGTTCTCCTTGCTGACCCACCTCTTCCAGTGCCATGAATAATGGCAGTTCTACCACTGATCCCCTGTTATGTTTCCAAAGCCTGTTTTGTGCCCTGGGTACTTCAAAAATCGGCATATAGCCCTCTTCTAGATGGCCAAGAAAAGCAGATGACAGATCTCAGCAGGGTGGACAAGAGGTCCCATATGGAAATAGAGGAAATAAAGAGGGCTGGGAAATACAGGGAAGGAAACCACTAAGCAGAGGTGTGTCACCCTGCTTTTGCATGTTAAACTTGCATTCTGATATTTTAGACTAGCCTCCTGATGTTTTGTAAAACTCAGAGAGAGTTCTCACACTTTTCATGTAAATAAGAAAATGTTTTGCATTCTTTTGCTATGAGAAAAGCATTTGAGTGATTGGGATGTTCACCAATCACTGCGATGAGGTGACAAGCCTTTGGCCAATAATTGGCCATATATGTACAGTGTATATAAATGGAGTCAGAAATTTGAACAAAGAGAATTCTTGCATGCTGACCCCAGACCTGTTCTGCCTCGTCCTTTCCAAACTCCACGAATGCTGCACCAATAGTGCAACAGAGGTGGGAGAGCATCTAGGGATGAATGCAAAGCATCCTCAGCTTGGTTCAAAAATGAGTGTTAATGCTGATGAATACTTCTCATTGCAGTAGTTGAATGGAGCAGTTCCTTTGGGGGCTCCCCATGTTATAACCCATGAACACACAGTGCTGTGGGGACAGAACTATCCAGACCTGGCTTCCTTCAGAGGTGTACAACAATCAACAGCTCCGGCTGCCATCCCACTTTTTTACCACTTTTTCCTCTCCAGCAATGCTTGGTCTCTGTTGCATTCCCAAACTGCTGGCAGAGAAAGAAGCTGTAGTTACAAATGTGCTGACGAGCCATCATAATTGGACTGGAGTAGCATAGACAAGATGGAGAAGTGTAGAGTTTCTGCTTTTCCAGAAAGGAGAGATGGTGGGGTGGAGGGGAATTACTGTCAACCTTTTGTCTCTACCCAGACACCAGATTTCAGTGTTTGTAGACATCTTGCCCCACTCCTGGCAATATTCAAACCAGGTTGGATGGGGCTCTGAGCAACCTGGTCTAGTGAGGTGGCCCTGCCCATAACAGGAAGGATGGGACAAGATGATCTTTAAGGTTCTTTCCAACACAAAACATTCCATGATTCTCTGATCTTCAACACATCAACACTTAGAGCAGATCTAGAAAAAATTAATCAACAGGAAGGAAATGTGGGTGTGGGAGAGAGAGGAGGAAATGACTGACAAATACAGCCAGATGGACAAATAAGTGCCCTTCAATCCAACAAGACAACTCATTCTTCCTGAAAGTAACCCTGTGTGCCACAGCCTTTTCTACAAAATTCCTGGGCCCCATTCTCTAAAGAAAAAAAAAAAAAAAGATTTATCCCAAGTACTGAGTTTTAATTCACCCATAACTATCTAGCCCTGTAATAATACAGTACCATTACTGTTAGCAAGAGTCCTTTAGCTTTGTCTTGAGAGTTTTCAAGGCCTTGGGGCAGAGCTTTGTCTCTTTTGCCACCTGAACTTTTCTTGGCTTGCCTGCAGCTTTACTTTAATTTGGTTTAGCTGACACAGCAATTTAATTGGCCAGGTTGCCCACAGCTGATTTGTTTTACTTAGGTTTGTCTTCATGTGGCACAGCTATAGTTTTAGAGAGAGAGAACTAACGAGCAAATGGTCCATCTGGAAAGAGATATTTATGGCTCTAACACAGGGATGTGGGATAGAGTTATACAAGCCTGGAACAACATCAGAGACTTTTGGGGAGGAAGACACAGTACATGGCATACAGGATTACAGCTGGGGTGATAAGAAATGGGGCATAGCCTGGCACTGGAGACTTCTTCATGATAAATAACTCAGTCATGGTCAACTAAAGGAAATACTGGACAAACATGGGTTTATAAAAAAAGGAATAATATCGAAGATACAAAAAGAACACCAAATATAGACTACTTGGATGCAACCAGGAGCTGCAGGCTAATGAAGAATGAGCAAAGACATAAAAGAACATTAGAAAACATGAAAACACCACAAATGGACCCTAAGGGGACTGAGAAGAAGCCATCAACATAAACATTGTATTCCTACCAACAAACCATTCCAGATGCTAATGATTTGTCATAAAATCCAACACTCCTCAGCACCACAGCCAGACTGAAACCACCAACCCGAGGGCCCATGAAGGACTGAGCACAACACCAGGAAAAGGGGTAGAAACTAAGTGTGAGCATAACTACTAAAACTGATTATTTTTTACGAAAGTTACATCCAGCCTAAAAATGATTAGACTTTTATGATTTCAGTTATACTAGCAATGCCTTTACTTACATTCATCATGTGCTTGCTCCTGGCCACTACACAAGATTTTGAGCAGAATTACCCTAACATTAAATATTGCCCTCCAGTCCCTTCCTTTGGGAGGAAACAGCCATCTGCATCATCTATTGCTGAGGCCCATTGAGGCTAAAGGATTGAGCCTACCTAGTTGGTGGACTGGGTCATCTGAGGTATCCTTACCGTTATAAGAAGATTTAAGACTGGCTAGATTAGTCACATTAATTATTTCAACATTAGTACTCACTTACAAATGGCTTTTGCCTTTTATGATTATGATTTATCCCTTCACACACAGAATCCTGACCAGAAAGGACTAATGGAACATCTCTGTACAAAGAAAAGCAAGGTATCTATCTTATTTTCCCACCCTGATAGAAGCTGTTTTTCCAAGCCCCCACAAGGATTCAGACTGGTTCATCAGCCCCAAGGACCACAGTAACAGGGAGAGAAGTCTCACTTCATTACCTCTACTCTGAAGTTATCAGGATTTCTATACATCCAGCGTGGGATTTAGAAACTAATAAAGGCAGAAACCATCTTTATGATTAGGGGTATTGACTGTGCTTGTCTAACTGCCTTGCTACAAATTCAGAATAGTCCATTATAGGGTCTCTGTGGAAATTATTGCACAAGTTAAAACACAGATAATTTATTTCTGCACATTATGAATACTTTCATTTGGGGGGCAGAGAGAATTTTAAATTCAGGGCAGAATATATTTTTAAAAATAGTCTCTTCTTTCTCTAAAGAACCAGCTCCAAAGCCTATCACTTATACAAATATTACAGTGCTGTAAAAATTAACAGAAATAATGGTGTTCCTATTTAACCAAAGCTTTTTACATTTCTAAATTCTGTCCCTCCTTCACTGCCATAAATAAAACAGTTGCTATGGCACAATGTGAAACCAAAAAGCTCTTTCTCTAGGCCAAGGAGAACAGCCTACCTCACCAAGTGTAGCAGCTTGTCTTTCAAAGCTGAGTGAAAATAAAGGGAGTTTCACTTTTAAGCTTTGAATTCCCCTGTGAAAACTTGAAATACATGGAATGCATATAATCTACCACAGGTTGGCAAAGGTGCAAAAGGATTTTTCTAGGCCTGTAGGTTATTATGACAACCCACTCATAAAAACTTCTATCAGTAAATGAGTCACTAAATCTCAACCAGGAGATGAATATCCATTCTAGGGAAGTAACTGTGACCTCAAGAGGCTCCTTCTCACTTTGCAGCACAGATGAACTGGGAATTGGAAGAAACAGACCTACCACCTTCAGCAGAAAAACCTCCAAGCAGTGCACAAACATGAGTGGATGAAGTCCCACAGTGCAATCATTAGATGAAATTCGTCTCCTTTGGCACATTGGAAAATCACACACAACAGTCACATGCCCTGCTGAGGGCTCAAAACAAGTCAGCAAAGGCTCTGAGAACTGACCTAGGAACTACAGCCTCCTGCTCCAGCCACTACAACACCAGCAACAAAGAAGGATGAAAGTTTCAGAGCTACCCTGTGGGCACTTCTGCTAGTATCAGCATGTAGGTACATGTGTAATCACCACATACAGAACCCCCTACCTCAGTCAGGACTTTTCATCTGGAAAAGCTTCAATACGTGCAAATAAGCTCAAAGCATCCATCCATCTACAGTGCAAGCCACTTCCTCAGGCTTGTGACTGAAGGTATTCTTTCAGGAGAAACACTTCCAGTGTCTGTCAGACAATAATTAATGCACAAAAATGACATCTTTTTTTTTGTTTGTTTTTAAATAAGATATTTTAATAATAAATATCACCTTTTAAAAATTACATTTAAAGTCAAACATCTTTTTTTTATAAACTCTTGGAGATCAGGGTTTTAACAACATATAGTACAGGGTTTTAACAACATATAGTATTTCTTGTTTAAGATGGAACAAGCTATAGATAGAATTGTGACATGCAGTACTGTGTATTCAAGACTGCAAGTTCACAAAACTACAAACAGAATTATTTCTTCAATAAACTGGAAAATCATAAATTGCATGGAACATTAGACTCCTGTATGCCACTACACCAGTCCCTTAAAAGTGAGGAATGTGGCTTCGATGTCTTCACAGCAATTCACGGGCTACACGGTCTCAAATTTTCACTCCAAAAGAAATATGCAGCTTAAAAAAATTAAGAACTGGGAAAGCTGATACACATGCTGAGCAATTCCCTAAAAAATATGACCTACTAAGAGAATAGTGATGACTTGGGGAAGTTAGAACTGATTTCTTGAAGGACTTGGTACTCTGTCACACATCAGCTGCATGGTATCAATATCTGCTTCTATACAGCTCCATGATTCAAATGACCAATGTCCAAGAAGATTTTCTCCCACTTCATGATGGGTTTTTCCTGCTGGTGATGCTTTTAAATTATGTTTCAGGATCTTATCCAATAGCACACAGGCTTTTCCTCAAGTGGCAGACATTCAGGGACACAAATATACGAGCTGGTCTTCATGTCCACATGCTTTATAGCAGAAATACTGAGTTCTCTTGGATGTCAAAAAATGCCACAATGCAAGTGATACAGTTGTAGTGGTCAATAATGGTCCTAGGGTGCAGGCTGATGGCTGAAGTTGAACTCTGAAAAACACAGAGTAGAAGAACCTGTCAAAGAATTAATATGGTAAGGTCATTCAAAATTAAGCATACTGTTTTATTATCTATGTAAGTAAAGCCATTCATTAGGAATTCAACACACTAAAAATACTAAATCAGGACCTTGTTAAACCCATGCACACTCTGTACTTATTCCTAGCCACTAAACTTCACAAGGTATTGAGATGATCTTGTCTGGTGCTATTGTGACTCTCTATTATCCTATTAGCTGCAATAGGATTTAAGAGAGGATTTAATAATTCAATTTTCAAACAGTTGTCTTGACTTAGGCAGCCAAAGAATATTAAATGTTTCCTAATTATTCTTCCTTTTTTGACTTTCTTTAATATGGGTTGGAAACACCACAGCCTGATTCTTACATCCCACCTTCCCAAGAAACCACAATCTACGTGAACTTGGGAAGGCTGTCTCTGGAAAAAAAAAAAAAAAAAAAAAAAAAAAGGTAAAATTATGTGATACTTCATAACAGCCCCATTTGGAATAAAATTATGGCAGCTCAAATGACAAAAACTGGGCACATAGTAATTCTTCCTGAAAAATGAAGGGGCAAAAATCTGAGTTTGTGTCAAAGATGACTTTGTAAATTACTGAACCAGTAATTCCTCCTTACTGGCCACATCCAAAACCACTCAATTAACACAGGAATCTTGACCAAGTGAACCAATTTCATAATTAAATAGATGAATAATGTTCATTTACATGAAATGAAACCTGCCATTTTAAACCCACTGTTATGAGAAGCAGATCTTTGTCCCTCCTTTTTAGACCTCCAACAATCATTTGGAAAACCATATAAAATTTTCTGCATACTCTCCTCTAACCAGTAGACCTTGAAATCAGTGGCATCAGCAGAACAGAGACAACACCCTTACTTTTTGCTGCTGATTGTGAAAATTCTTCCCATTTAGAATATTCATTTCTCATTCTCACTTAGAGAGCAAGGTCCTTAGAATTATTGCCAAGTCCATGGCCATGGGAAAGCCCGTTTGGCAACCTCAGGAATGGGACTGAGCCCTGGGAAGCTCCTGCAAAGCCATGAGAGAAAAGCATGGCAGCCTTTACTTTCTCCCATTCTACTTGCACCTCCTTTAATGGAGGAGAAGGATTACAATCTCATCTTTTCTCTGCTTCCTCAATGAAGTTTGGTTTTACGAGTCAGCCAGTCGAGGCATCTGCATGGCACTCGTGCCATGGGAATAGGGAATTCCTGCCCTGAGAAAAGCAAATAAATTGACAGAGGAGGAACATGTATTATCTCTTTCAGCTTGTAAGAATTTAAGCACCCTGCTCTGAGACTGTATTTGACCCAAGATGAATGAAAGTTCTGTGCAGTGTAGTTTCACACACCTGTAGCCATCCCATCCTGCACACTCAACACCTGCTTTGCAAACCTGACAAATAGTAGAAAGGTAGAGAAGATTGGGTGACACCAACATGGCTGCCTTTTGGAAAAACCGTCAAACCTGTTGGAAAACACCCTTTTTTTCTAGGACTACAGCCACACACACAACACGTACAATCATCTTACTGCAGTACAACTCTTCTGAGCAGAGCTTCCCACAAAACCATGAGACCAACCAGAGACCTCTGCTGCTTCTGTAGGATATGTGGAGAAATCTTGGCCAAATTAACAACAGGAGTTTTACAATAACATCATTAACACTCTGTTACTGACAAATCGATCAGCACTGAGCACTCTCAGGAATGCCAGTGACCTAATCAATGTCAATGATCAAATAACCCAAGACAGCACCACAAATAAAATATCTGAGCTGCCAAATTCACACCACAGTACCTTACAGAGGAAAGTATAATAAATGTAACCCTGGAAGCTTTTCACCCCTAAGAACGCTTTTCATTCTACCAAGAATGCCAAGCATTGAATTAAAGGTAAAAGGGTAATCAAACAGGTGAGACAAAGCAAGATTTTTTTTTCTTGGTCATATTACACTGAATAATAAATATTCTTGAGCAACAGCTCAGGATCAAGCAACTAACAAGAAAGTAGGGTTTTTTCAAGCAGCCTTTTTTGCATCTCTTTCACACGGTATGAGGGTGCCTAAAACACTCCACCTCATTTGCTCCCATCTCTGTGTTTCTCATTATCCAGCTGTTCTCACCCTGTGACACAAATGCATTTTCTCAGTACTCTAAGAATCCAGGACAAATTTACTACTAATCTCGTTTTGCCACAAAATATATCAGACAGTAAGTGGATTAAGTTTCCATATTCTACCTCGCTGATGTCTCTCAGCATCGATTAACAGGAAAAGATTTGAGACAGCAGATCACTCTATAAGACAATTTTATCTTTGGTTTCTCTGCCTGCATTTGCCCAATAATTGCCAGTTTGGATTCAGTGGTGTGGACATAAAACCATTAAAAATTACAAATCAGTCACTAGAAAACCACCAGAAGGTAGTGTCTTTGATCAGTGGTCATGAGATCATGGCTTTTCTAAAGGTGCCTATGACAGTTTTGCCAGTCATCGCTGAAGAAGTATATCCCACCTTCTCTCTCCTCTTCAGTGAAATAGGAAGATTTAAATTTAGCTTGTGAACCCTACCACTGTTCCAGTAAGTGTTCAAGGAGTGTAGCAAGATGAATGTAGAATAAAACCAGCTAGGAGGTGGATTTAAAAAAAAAAACAAAGGGAAAAGTATAGTGTGAAATTTCTATCAGGAAACATCAAAAGAAAGAAAAAGCAAGGGACGCTATAGGAAGGAAATAACCACAAGGCTTTATGTGTGCATAGTCTGGATGATGAAAAACATTGAAAGAGTAATGCTCAGATATGTGGTACAGCCACTCACAAAATAATTACATAGCTATTTGTACTGAACTGTTAATGCAACCTGCTTAGAACAAGCAAAAAAAAAAAAAAAAAAAAAAAAAAAAAAAAAAAAAAAAAAAAAAAAAAAAAAAAAAAAAAAACCACAAAAACACTGCAAGGCACAAACTAATAAGGGACCAAGGCAAAAAATGGATTTCAAATCTGCTTCCACAAGGGGAGAAAGAGAAGATTAAAGTTGCAAGAGTGAGAGGAATGTAAAAACTGCAAGACTCGAAATTTCTGACTTGTGGAGACTGCAAATGCAAATATGATGGCAACCCTCTGACCCATGCATGTATTGATAATCATTGTTTTAAAAAGTACAAGTTAACAATTTAGCCTAACCACAGAGCAAAGAATAATGCAGAGTCCAAGGGAGTAAAAAATCATAACTTTTTAAAAATAATATTATATATATTCTCACAGTATTAGTTTGTATTATTCACTAAAGTAAAATATATTTTATTAATCACTGCCAAACCAGTAACTGTAATAAAGAGGAGCCAAAAGACACATTTGACATCAATTATTCTTCATAAGTCATAAATAATGAAAGAAAAACAGGGATTCTTCCTGGGGAAAGTTATTTCATGCATTATGTCTAAAACAGAGAATGAACAGTGAAAGTGGGTTTGTAAGAAGGTTACACACGACCAATTTGAGTTTCTGTTTCCTATTAAAACTAAGAAAATATTTAAGATGTACTCACTGAACATAATTACAGATGCTTTCGAAGATCTTTAAATATTTAACTACCTAATCTTCACAATATCTCTATTAAATAGATGTTTCTTTGTACCCCCAGTTTACACAAGAGAAACATCTTTTATAGCTCATTTTTTAAAGTGGTTTTGTTTCTTTTATGAAATGCTGGCAAATGAAAAAACCCCCACTGTACAGAGGCCTCTGCAGGTGCAGCTTTGTAGATGCAGACACAAATGAGAAGTTTTCTGCTCTTTGATTACTGCTGCCAGTCAAGCCAATACTCACTACAGGCTTCAAAATGTGGAGGCAATTAAGTAAAAGGATAAAACCATATCTGCAAATTTCAGCAGAAGCTCCTTCAAAGTTCAGCATGGAGAAGAAGGGCCCTGCTCACAACTGCACACCTGGCTGTGCCAAGAGCAGATTTTGCAAGTTCTTGGCACTTCAGCTCCAGCTGAATCTATTGATGGATGCTGCTTTTCAGAGCCAAATTTCCAAGGCAGAGGGAATGAAAGGAAAGCAACAGGCTTATTTTAAACTTGACATTTCAGCAGAGCAAATCTATAGAATAATTGGAAAGACTTGTAACAAGCATATAATATTTATCCATACATTTTGACCAAAGAATTGCTGGCTGATCTAGCGCTACATTGAGAAGCAAAAAGAATATAGAAATTGTACAGCTAGATGAATGAACTTGGATGTTCCTGGGGCATGCTATTTTTAATAGAAGAGCTGAAAGATGTCACCTGTACCGTAATTAAAATTTTAGAAGTTCCCAAATGAAGAGCAGCTACCAGACAGTGAGAGAGAACAAAAGAAGAAAATAGGGTTTCTGCTTAATCTTATTGTGTATTCTGCATGGGCATCTAATAAAAGCTGAATCTTAAGCAAAATAACATGCAATCATATTTGTTTTAATTAAAAATAAAGAAATAAACAAACTAGATCCAGAAAAAATAAAACCTAACATTATTTGTTTCATTTTAAGCCATTCCCTAGGACATGACTATTGGGTAACACAGAAACACAGAGCACACACATCACACATGCACAAGAGCCCCTCATACTACTGAAATAATGCCTCTAAAAGTGCAGTATGGGGGAGAGCTTGTGGCAATGGAAATGGTTCTATTGATTTTACTGAGCTGTGGACAGGGCAGGGTCAGCATGACTTTGAAACTTAGGATAAAAATTAGTTGACTGGAAAAAAGCAAAAGCCAGGCAGTAATATTCATGTAATAATAACACTCACAGAATAAAGTAATACATGGTGATTAAGAGTACAGGAGTGAAACTTTACAGGATGACAGGTAATGCTGCATAAATGCCAGTGCAAGTCATTTAATACCTACAAAATTGAAATTCTGCAAGTATTTGACAACAATGAAAATACAGAAGAGGAAATATTTGCCAGAGCTGTTAACAGCACTGCAGTTACAGAGGAAAAGATAAAATGAAGCCTGGCTAGATGCTTCCTTCATAAAATAGCCAGGAAGTTTAATTTTAAAAAGGGTACAGTGGATGAAACCACAGGATAAGTTTGCCCAGGACGACTGTTGCAACATCCCTATCATAAGGCTGTGAAAGAGGACTTACTCTGCTTTGGAAACTCTTTTGATGGGTGACCCATTTCTAGTCAAAGAGAATTATTATGCCCTCACTCTCCATTCCCTACCTGGACTGCTGACTCATTGTCCAGTGCTACAGAACCTGTGCAGTGAGTGACAGACATTATTATATCAAAATTCTTAGTGACTTGTTCCAGAAGCAGCATTTTTCACCTACTTCGTGCTCACATGATTAGGTCAGATAACATCCAACATTTTGGCCCTTCCAAAAACTTAAAGCAGGCATCTTGACTGGCTGAATTTAGAGCTGGTTTTCTTTGTTAGTGTCATTAAGTAGACAAATCATAGCTATGAACCAAAAAAAGCTGCCTTGTACTGATGCAAATGATGACTTGAGTTATGAGGTTGAATAAGGCCTGATATCTGCTTGGAACAAAGTGCAAGACTCTGTGATATTTGCTATTATATATACAGGCATGGAATTATATGTATGAAGAGATTTATGACCCTTGCTACACCAGGAATCCTTGGGCAAGATTTTTGAAGGCACATAAATAAGCCAGCAATGTGGCTAGTGGGATTTACCAAAGCACATGCAAACAATAAGAATTCAAATTCCACCAAAAGTCAATGTGCGCAAAAATATTTTAAAGATTCTAGGAGGTGCCCTCCTGCAGATACAAGTGCCTAAACACCTATGTCATCTGCACTGAAGCCTCATGAGGCTGCTGTGAGGGAACACATACCACACCATGATTTCTTGTAAGGCAGAAACACCTGGAAGCTGTAAATATGTTAAGATGTCAAATCTTTGGTCCACAAATCCACCCCAGTTAAGCTGAAATTAGTGGCACCTAGAGACCTTTGTATTTTTTGTACATCTGGCCTAAAATTTTCATGCCAAAGTTCTTTGTCATAACAAAGTTTAACGAAGTTTTTAGTACTCAGATGTGTGTGAAGGTAGGTTAGTCAGTAACTGTAGATGCTGTGTCTGGTGTGGGGATCCTGTGTGGAATCCAGCCTGAACAAGGTTGAGCAGAGACACACCATAACTGCTTCCAGATGCCTGTGGAGTGGTGAGATGGTTCCTACACACTGGAATAGAGAACACTGCCTGAGGGGACACAGCGAGATCAGAAATGACACTTTTCACATGAGACACAGAATGGAAACAGTGATCTATTGGTTGGGCCCAGAGAGAACTCCATAAAGGACTTGGGTCTGTGCCTCACCCAAGTAACTGAAGATTTTCCAGCATATTTAATCTGAGATTTTTATCCTCTACTTTCTAAGGGCTTTCAGCAAGGCAGACTAATGGGATTATGACAATTTCTGAATTTGGTCAAGCCTCATCATTGCTGATAGCTTATTACAGAGTGCAGTTTCATAAGCAGACAGTCTTCCCTGTAGTGCAGCCATCTTTTCTGAACCTTTCTAGGGGCAATCAGCATCCTGGGGGCATAAAAAGACAGATTACTTCCAATGTGAATCTGATGTAAAAGCAGGGCCTTTCAGAAGACATAGAAATAACAAATGATTACAGAAGCAATGGGAGATGCCTACTGCTAGCATTGTCTCTACTCCTAGCCAGAGGACCATTAGCATTCACGAAAGGCTGACTCAGAAAGAATAAAGCATCATCCCAGATGTAAATGAGGCTGCTCAAAATCGTTTTTACTGAACCCGTGTTTGGTTAACCTGATTACAACTTTGAAAACTGTTGACTCAACATAGTTTCTCCAGTTTAACAGGTTCAGGGTCAAAGCCATATGCTCTGACAAGGGTGAGATATGAAACAAACTCCCTGTGACACGGTACAGAAGCACAAATCTGTCTAATGCAATTTGAAGACATCGCTGGCAGGCAACGATGATCAGCTGGCAAACAGCTCTGTCTCAGGACACACAAGATAGAAAGTGTGCAAAAGTCAACATAAACCAAATAGAACCATCCTTCTTCCACTAACAGGCTTTAATTATTGAATACAATGGAAAACTGTGGCAAAGGAAGGCACTACTGTGTGGTAGCTACGGGAAGTGCTGACATTTTAAATAGCGGCTAATAGTGTTCTCAGTCGCTTTTAGGAGAAACTAAACAGATGAATTAAATTTTCCCACATGCAAATTTCATCAGGGAGATTCAAGATCTCTTGAGGAAGATGCTGGCACAAGCTTTGTCATATTTTGTTTCAGTCTGTGGTGAAGGCACTGGGTGGCACAGGGAGAACGTGAGCATAATATATTACTGAAGGACATTTCAGGAGAAGCCACTTTGACTTACAATGTACAGAGGGATACAGTCAGAATTATAAGTACAAGACTAACAGGTTCACTGAAGATAGGGATGGCTAAAGGGAAGAAAAAGAATCACAGAAAGCAAAATTCAATAGCAGAGCAAAAGTCTAGTAACTGGTTTAAAAGGAGCTTTGCATCTCTGTGGAGTATGATATGCGAGTGGAATATTTTCAATCAGAAAGTGCTTAAAGATAATTAAAGCATTTTTGGACTTTTTGTGTCCTCTAAATGACTGAAAATGTCAAGGTTGCACCCATTTGAAGCATCCATAACACACACACAAACACAGATGCAAAATAAAAAGAAATTATCAAATTCCCTGATGCTGCCAAATGTTGAATATTAGGTGGGAAGAGCACAGTGCACACAACAGGAGCAGATCACATCAGTAGGAACTGATAAAAGTGCAGGCTACAGAGTTATCTATGCTGAGTAATTCTGCACTCAGGGAAGTTGATCCACATTTATATCACCATAAGAGGAGAAAATAATTTGTTCTTCAATCTCCAGTTACAACTAGACAGTGAAAATATCAGCTCAAAGATACTTGCACTGAAAGAATATATCCCCAGCCTACACAGGCACAGAGGTAAAAGCTTCCACCTGTATTTATATCAACATGTAGGGCTGACTTTGAGCTTATCTCATGGATCCCTCAACAGATGAGCCACTGCATCCACATCAAGGAGTTACTCAAAAATCACAGAGGTTACACCTAACCAAAGGTCAGGGTGGGCCCTCACAGAAAGCAGGGACAGGGAGCGGGGGGACTATAGCTGGCTGATTTTTCCTGATGGAAGTAGATCACATATCCCAGGGACTGAAGGGCGAAGATGTGGATAGGGTTGGACACTTTTGTCCATGGAAAATCAGCAAAGATCCAAGGTATAAGTTTAGTGAGAACTCAAGCTCAAAGCAAGTTATCAGGATCATCATAAATATATGGGATAAAGGGAAAGGTCAGCCCTCAGGAAGTATGGTTTGCTTCACCAGCAACACTGAGAGATCCCTCAGCAATTCTTCTTCTGCATAAGCCCAGCCTTGGTGTTTAGCTGTCTCCAGTCTCAGGTATCACAGGCAAACCAAACCCCTGAAATCTGCCTATCAGTGCTAAAAACTGGTTTAAAAGCTGTGAGGAAATGTCGTTTTTACTATGATCCACAGAATTATAGAATCAGTTAGGTTGGAAAAGACCTCTAAGATCATCAAATTCAACTACTAATCAAAAAGGCAAATGAAAACACTTGTAAGAATGTGTCTGTGTTGTTAAAAAAAGTACATCAACATTTTGCCATCTGATTGAAATAAGAACCAGGTATATTTTAGATTTTGTTCTGTTTCAAATTGCTTCATTTTCTTTCATTTCCTGTTGTATTAAACCACATCAATTTGTCAAGAGTCCTGACTGCTTTCTCTTCTCTTACCTCTCCTGAACAATGTACTGAATGCTACAAATGAAACTATTTCATCCTTTGCATGCTTTTACATTTAATATCTTGAATAAAATTGAATGTTTTCACCATTTTTACACACAGCATTTTATTTTTCTTTATGAATATCACAAAAAATCAGGTTAGCACTTCTGAAATTAGATGGTTGTGAGTTATCACAATGGGCTTTTATACCACCTCAGGCCTAAGATACAACTCTGAATTCCAAGTTCAGAGCCCTATTACTATAATACCCTTCCCCAAACCCACTCCTCACAGTTCCTGCAGCACAGGCTGTTACCCACTTTCCTCAGATGTGGCTTTCTCCAAAAGTTAACCTTCTCACAGACACACACACACACACACACAAAAAAATCTCCAAAAGTGTTTCTAGAGGTAAAAATTTCTTACTTGCAGGCAAACACCACAACACTACCTATGGGAGACAGGTATCATGATCCCTGTTTCACAATCAGGGAAACTGAGGCATGCATGTCAATGATTTGGCAGCCTGAAAGAGTATGGGATAATCTAGTCTGACACACAGGGACAGGTAGAAGCAAGAACCTACAAATTTATTGCAGGCACCCACTTCTTCTGCTATGAATTAATATAAATGTAGGAGACAGGCTGGTTCCTTCTCATGGCTGTGAATGTTCCAGCTGCTCAGCACAGACTGTGACAAATGGTGACATTGACTTGGAGGAGTCTTGTGAGGAGGCAACATTCAATTTCTTTCTGCAGTTGCAAACAACCTATGTTACGCTGGGGAAAATCCAGTGCATCTTCTGAATGCATTTTACCCATCACAAAAAGTAACAACTCTGAAGTGATGTATTAAAAGCAAGTGAGAGTGTAAGCCAGAATGATTTACACAAAGAACTCTGTCACAAGCAAACGCAGAACTTGGGCTTTCACTTCTCTTGTGCCTAACTAGGATGGATTTTTCTCTGAAGGGCTGGATAGAAGGATTTGTAGCAGAAATAACAATGTATAAAATATAGTCTGATTCATATCCTTCTCTACCCTGCTGTTGGGGAGGGACAACCTATACTCCTACTCTCCCACTCCTTTTTTATTTTGTCATTGACCTTCACTGTTTGTTCAAAGCTCCTAGACATCCAGCAGCTCAGTCAAATAGGAGCTGCAATGACCCAAAGACCTGCTCAGGACGTCTCATGGTGTTCCCAGGAGACAGCTCTCATTCAGACTCTTTGAGAAAGGAAACCAACATTTCTGAAGCTCAGACAGTTTCTGGTGACATCCAAAGCAGCTTATCAAACATATCAAAATATAGAGACCCCCAAAATAACTGAACCATCACAGTATTTGTGCATTTTTAGATAAATGTTTTCACTGAGAAAGAAGCCCTCCCAAACCAAGGAGTTTGTGGGTCTTGTATCACTGGTTTTGGCAGCATCTGCAGTCAGACAAGTGGGTATATTCAGTATCTCTGGAATGCTATTAAATGCCAAGGAAATCATATAATAGGATCCAAGGTGTTCTCAGTAGTTTTCCTATCCTAGTTCTCCTATACATTGAGCTGAGTTGCAGGAATGGAATCCCTAATGTGTCTCCCATGTTAAAAGAAAGACAGAAGGGAAGATAAGAGGAGTGTCTCAGTGGAGAGGAATACAGTATTGCCATTTGAAACAGTCAATGTGGAACAATTACAATGAAAATTCTGAATATTTCTGAACACTTGATAAAACAGAATAGGTATTATTGGCCCACCTTTCAAATGGGACTCAGCCTCTGCAGGGAAACACTTCCAGAGTGCAGTGTTCAGCCTCTTAAAAAGAGGTTATTTCTACTCACTGATAATAAAAGAACTCTCAGACAACTCCCTGAGAGTAGATCACTGTGGACCTCTAAAATCTGGATCACTGAAGCTTACCCTCCCATTATAACTTCAAAATACATCAGTTACCAGGAAAACTCATAATGTGACTGGCTGATACTATTCTCCACTATTCATCATTATTCCACCCTATCCAAAGATACACATATACATACACCCATATATATATACAGAATCTCTTTTCCCTCTCAGTCTTTACTTTGCAATATCGTGCTTCCTTTCATATAAAAGTAAGAAAAAATCTGAAAAAGCCAAATCATCTAGTTTGAGATGCTAAATACAATCATTCTCATGGCTTCCTTTCACTTATGCATTTCCTTTTCTTCTCTTCATGGACATTTTTCTTGAAAGTTCTAATCATATAACTTTTTCTGCGCTTTTCTCCTTTTCGCTTTTTTTTTTTTTTTTTTTTTTTTGACCATGTTTTCTTCTGCTCCTCAGTGGGCTGATTTTGAATTCAATTTCCTCAGGCCACTGCCCTTACCTTTCTGCCCTGCTTTCTTCTTTGAATTCTTCCTCTGCCCTTCCTTCTGTGATTTCCCAGTACTCTTCATCAAGACTGAGAATATTTCCCCGGGAATCTCTCCCAATCTTATTTCTGCCTTTTGCTGTTACAGAGGAAAAGAAAGCTTGTAAAGCTGTGTTTTCCCAAATCTAAGATGGTATCTAAACTATTTAATTACCAGCCCAACTGGTCTCAGTGACCTGCATACCTCTGCACCATTTGGATGTTTATACTAAGCATATTCAACATAGATTTGCAGAATGGTTTGGGTTGGAAAGGACTTTAAAGATGACCTAGTTCCAGCCCCCCTTCCACAGGCAGGGACACCTTCCACTAGCGCAGGCTGCTCAAATATAAAATATTTACTTAGATGGACTGAGACACTGAATCAGAAAGAAGGTAATATTCATTAAGTCAAAGAGCAATTGAATAGCCAGTGTACTGCAGGAGATAAATGCTTGCTCTAAGACATTAAGACCCCTCATTTTAGCTAAATGACTGAAATATATTGAATGAGTATGAGGAGAAAAGAAGTACATGTGTTGAGGGTAAAGATTAAGCCCATTCAGATCCTTTAAGGGACTTGCTAAAGATCAGCTAATGCTTTCTGCCAGGAATAGGCTCCCTTTGATGCATATAAACCTGAAATGTAAGACATGCACAGATAAAGAATTCCTCAGAAGGTGTGCATCAGGAAAGCATTTAGAGCCACTCTGCAAGATAAAGGCAGACAGAGACCTCTCTGATTTAATCTAGGTGTAAGAAGAGGAAGTCTGGTTTTCATTCCTTCACTTCTGTTTGTAAAAGACATTTCTACATAGTCCATTTGGTCTTAAGTAACCAGTTTTATTTTCGCATTATCCAAGAGCATTCTTCTCCCAATGTAGCCTGAGGCACTGAGATGTCTTTAGTGCTATAGGAAACAAGTATCTTAAAATTATATTGTAAGCACGAAGGCTCTGTGACATGTGAAAAGACAATAACAGAGCACAGCCAAACCAGAAGAGTCTTATATGAACTTTGTAATACTGTCCCTATAGATTCTTTGCATCACAAGCCTCCTCTAACATCATGCATCTCAATCCTACTTTAAGACTCTTTCCAAACTCCCATGACTTTCTAGCAAAGCCTGGATAAGCTACTGAGCTTCATGTTACTCTTCCCACTACTCACAGATGACTTTTCTTGATTTTTCAGAACATGACCCTTTTTCTTGCACTCGCTAAATCCTCTATAAAGAGCAGTAAAGTCCCTGCACAATGACAGCTACATCTAGAAATACAGAAGAGTATGAGGAGTGCCCAGCTGTGTGCTTGATTCACACTCCACCTCTATCAACCCACTTTGAGCAGAAATTCAGCTGGGAAACCAGTACAGATAGAGATGTGCTTACATGGTGGTACATCCAGAAAATGCCAGCCTTACACTTCAGGAAAGAATTTAAGAAACAGTTACTGAGTAACTGTGCATAAAGGGCTTGTGGATAAGTGTCACCGCAGATATCTCAAGGACCACAGCTTCCCAGCTATAGAGAATCTTGTGAGAAGTTAACAAGAAGAGACCAGAGGAGACTATTCCACCTTCTTTGGCCTCTAGGGAAAACATTTTGATGTCCCATACCTTCCCTAATTCAGAATCCAAATAAGACCAAACTTTACACCTGCACTGTTGATGGCAGCAAGTATAAGATGACAGAATCATTGATTTCTCAAGAATACATGTTTTCATTGGATTAAAAGCAGTTATTTCTTCTTAAGAAGAAGATATGGCTCGATAGTCATTAAACTTGCAGTAAGAAAAACAGAAAAGGACACAGCACCAAGAAAGGAAAATAATTTCTTCAGGTATAATGAGCATTAAATTAGAAGTTTAATGATCCAGTGTAATAATTCTCTGCATTTAAGAAAGGCATGTGGTCTCCAGCTGGCCAAGAGCAATTTTGACTATGTGCCACTACAAACGTCATTTAATGTCTGTGAAACCAGACCGAAACACAAACACGAATTTCACACCAGTCAAGTGCAAAACTCTTATTTGGTTTCAGGTCCTTGACTTGATCTTTCACAGGTTGCAGCTGACAATCAGATGCCTTTCCAGCTGTCAAAAAGTGGCCTTATTCTCTGCTCGATCTGGTCCTCAGTCAATGACCACTGAGAGGCTGAAATGTCATCCAATTTCTGAATTTCTGCTGTAAATGAACTGTAACTAAGATTGAGTAATTGGGAGGAGAAGGCCTTTTACCTCAAAAGAGAAGAAAAATGCACTTGCCAAAGAAAAACTGCCATTAATTAAATCAATAAAAGTACTACAGGAGAAACTTCCAGATTGGTGATATATGGAGACCAGCAAATCACAGATTAAATCTGGATTTCTTTGTTTTTTGTGTGTGTTTTTTTTAACAGACTCCTAATCTATGAAAATAAAATGTGGATGTAAATTTCCCATGGCATGTATTCTGTCTGCTCCTATTGAGAACACAAAGTAATTTTAAAGGATACCTTTTTTGTTGCTCATAATGCATTGCCACATGAGAGGACTGTTACCCCCTCAAGAGTCAGATATCCCTATTAATCTTCTCAGACTTTAACTTTCAATTTGTCCTCTTCACTTTCAGAGAGCTGAAAAAGAAAAGAAAGGAACATCAATTCTTGTATTTCACAATAGCCTTCACAAAGCTATCTTTCTTAACACTGTACTGCAGCCTTTCCTTCATTTAATAAATTCAGGACAATTGGTAGACACAAACAACTTTGTGCTTCAGTATGATTAGAAAAAATAAAAAGCTGCAACACTGTTTATTATGAAAATATTTCACAACTTAGTAAAAGAATATACTTACCATGAGCTTAAGTTTGTAGATGGAGAAATGTCTTTGATCCCTGAGACATGGGCCAGGTGGATGAGACTGGCTAATCTTTTGGGCATCCAAGGATATCACACGCAAGAGCCGCTGGCAATGAAGTGTGGGAGGTGGTTCCATGTCTGGTTGCTTTCTTTTTGAAGCTATCTTGAAAATGGAGAGATTTCTTTTGCTTTTTTATCACCATCTTGCAAAAGGCACAGATGCAACTTTTGGCATGATTTCCCTTTCAGGGTATTGTTCCATTAATGTAAGTATGAATTTTGGATGTATTTTCTTTCTCCTCTCCTGTCTTTTAGGTTTACTTAATCTAATTAATTCCCAGAAGCAGACAACAGGAATTAAAGGAAGAGCAATACTGCCTCTTATTTTCCAAGATTTTTCTATTCTGCTTTTATGTGTTTATTTTTCTAGGTTTCTCCATGAAACCAGTTTTTCAGCTAAAGACAGGGTGTTTAAAAACAGAGACACTTAGATGACATATTTCCAAATGATATATGGAATGTTAGACCCAACTAACCCCAGAGGGAATATTTTCCCCTCTCACCTGATAGGTCTGAGTTTACCAAATATAATGTATTGAGTACAGATGTACAGGGGAAGAAAAGTATGAAGAAAAAAAGCAATCAAATAAACATTATGCATAGAAAGTATCCATAGCTGCACAGATGTGATTGTTGTTACCAAGCTTCTACAGAATTACCCACTTGCTACCTACATGGCAAGCACAGCATCATTTCACTAACTGGATTTCACTAACAAATCCAGTTTGGGGAAGAACCTCTTTCAGTGAACACACTCCCCCACCCCTGGCTCCCACCCGGGCAGCACAGCAGAGACACAGGCATCTACACCAAATTAATTTTCAGTTATAGTGTTGACCTTCCCTGTGAACTACAAACAGAAAGCTTTGTGTATCCAGGTGATTCAGAGCTAAACTCATAGAAAATTTCAGTTGTAGCAGAGCTGCAAGTAAAAGAGAACAAACAGGGTGGAGAGCAGATAAGAAGCAGTTGTCCTGGCCAGGGGGTCAGCAGACAGCCTTTGACTCTTGAGAAGTGGACTTATGCAAACACACTGAGCTGGGCTATTCCCTTTCACAGGTTAACAGTTCAAGGATTGCAGAATATTTTCCTTGGTTGAAAGGATGTCTGCTGGCACAGGAAGGAATCTAATTCAGAGTAGTTTTCTGAAGACCAAGCTCCAGGGGTTCCCCATGACACAGTTTTCAGATGCAAAAGGAACAGGGAACAGCAGCAGCAGAGCAGAGAGTGACTTTGCACTGTCCCCTCAGTGCATAGTCAGTGCTCCCCAACTACACTGAAAATAGTTGTGTGCTACTGTAACTGAGATAGAATTTCATTTTCCAACACTCAAACTAATTATTAATTTCCATGAGGAAGATACAGCTCTTCGGCATGTTTATAAGCCTAAATTTATTTGGATCTTATAAAAATATGTCCAAACACCACTATGCCCACCTTTCTGTGCATCTTCTGTAGAGCCTGCCTCTGCCAGACTGTCCATCTCTCCTCAGATTACAGCTCCTTGAGCTGTAGCCATGGAAAAATTATTTCACTGTCATTTGGGTGATCAGCATCCTTTTCAAGCTAGATTTAGGGCTTAATCAATTAAGACTCAGTGCAAGCCAATGATATTAGAACCACAGAGATTCCTGTGAAAATTTTAGGAGTGTGTTCTTCCAGAAAGTTCCTGAGTATCTGATGTGTAGCCAGCAAAACAAAGCAGAGGAATATACAAATTTACACCTGTTTCAAAAAATGTGGTACACAAGCATGAATCAGGCATTGCTGCATTTTACTTCACTTGGAGAGAGAGGAGAGCAGTTGACAGAACTCAGTTAAGTTGAATTAACTAACCTAGAGAGAAGGAGATGATTGAAAATTCAGATTTTACAACACAGCCAAGAATGGAAACCTGTGCCAGTCACTTGGTAGCTTGGTCAGTACCACGCACTGAAAACAAGTAGATACATGCATCTCCAGTTCCCCAAACAGGAAATTATTAGCCAACTACTGCCTAGCTCAGAGATATATCTAAAAATGCCTTTATGTTTTCCCATAAGTATTCAGAAAAGAAACTGAACTCTACAAATTGAAAGAGGGGAACTTTAGGTTAGATAATAGGAGGAAGATTTTAATGAGAAGGTAGTTAGGCACTGGAACAGGTCAGCCAGGGAGGCTGTGGAGTTCAAAGCCAGGTTGGATAAGGCCTTGAGCAACCTCTGGTCTAGCAGAAGTTGTCTCTGGCCATGGCAGGGGGCCTTGAAACTAGATTATCCTTAAGGTCCATTTCAAACCCTTAACACTGTATGCCCAGAGAACCAAGCCTGTCAGAGTTTAAAAAAGGTCTGGATGCTGCTCCTAGTCATATGGTTTACTTTTGGTAGTCCTGTGAGGAGTAGGGAATTGGACTTGACAAGCCTTATGGGTCTCTTCCAATCTGATATATTGTATGATTATTTTTCAGTCAGCAGTCCTTGCCAAATATGAATGTAATTTCTAAATAATTTTAGCTATTTTCAATTCATTTAAAAAAGAAATTAAGAAAAATCACTCACAAAAAAATTTCATGCAGGTGAGGATTCCTGAAAACCCCCCTATTTAAGTTTATGGTTAGTTGAAATCAGACTTACTCCATTCCAGTCAAAACAACCACCAGTCAGTTCTGCTACATTTCAGATGAGCAATGTATAAATAACAATCTGAATGCAAACTCCTAACAGAAAAAGAAATATAAACCATTCATTGATTGTCTATATGAGTGCAGATAAACTTCTGAAGAGCAAAAAGGAGGTCTACAGGTCCTATAGACATCCTGACCCCAAACCACACATTATGAAACTGCCACTGCCCCTGTCACCATTGACCAGCCACTGAAAGATTGTTATGCACTGCTCAGCTGTCAGTGATGGATAAATTACTTTCTTCATATGTTTTGCCCACATTTTTCCTGATATATCTGGGCTTGTTCAAGAATTTCAGTGAAGGCTTGCAGGCAAGCAAACAGCAATCATTTAAAGCTGTCAGGAACAGAATCAGTTATAAGCACAGGCAGCTGCCTGCAGCATCACATCCAAGAAAATATTTGGGTCCTTGCAGTACTTGCTGGAAATCCAGATGATGCCTGTACAAAATCAATGACTTGCTACTGACCAAAGAAATTTTTTTTTTAAGTGAATAAAAAAAGGCAAAGCAATTTAAATCAGAAATATGAAATAATGCAGAGAAATACATAAAGAGGACATACAAAAATTAAACCTCCCAGGAAAATAGTGAAAAGAAATGGTTTGAAATATTACTAGTGTTTTATGACACCAAGGAATTTAGGATTTATGTTACTGCATGATTTACAGGCCTTATAGTGCTGAGGACTCTACTGAAAGCAGCATCCTAGATAAAGAGATCTATACATCAGATTTCTTTCCTTTTTGCTGCCACGTCCATGTCTCCATTTAAAAGTGAGAGAAACAAGAAAACAATGAGCAAGTCCTATCACGACTCAGGAGTAATATTCCTGATACTCCATTTGGATCCTGCAAACAGTGAAAAAGGATAACATTTTTTGGACCACAGATGTATTTGATAATGTCACTGATTCCATTTCCATCTTTTATTACATAAAACAATAATATCAACATCAGGGAGACACTCTTCCAGGCAGTACCCTCTTTTGTCAAAAAAATCCTACTTGGCTGATCTTGGTCTCCCTGCAAGTCCTGCATCACTTTCTTCCTTAGACCATGGTTGCAATACTGCTACTGCTGCCGTTAAAAATGCCCACTGAGTCAGCATAGGGAAACTTAAAAAGGTTTGAGTGTACACACAGGATGGTTTAGAGCTGACAATATTTTTGCCAGATCCTTAATGGCATTTTTCTTTAAGATATAGTGTTGCTGAACCTTTCTACCTTCTAACCCTAGCCGATCAAAAAAAAAAAAATTCTGTGGCTGGTAGAAAGATTCACCATGCACACTTCCTCCTTTGCAAGGGGATTAAAACAAATTGGAATTAAAGTGTCTATTGCATTGTAATGGGTAAACATCAGTAAAAAACTGCAACAAAGTGTAAATCTCAAGAGAATTGTTCTTTCCACATGCCCTGAATATTGCTCTTATCTTTACCAGCAAGGAGTCGACCTGAGAACAATTCTGCAGTTTCCACATGGGGCACTTCACAGGCTTAATCAGAGAAATTCCAAAGTTCTGTTTGCCAAGACCTTTCTTCTGCTAGACACAGAGCCAGAGTAGCAGAGATTGGAAGGCACTTCTGGAGAACACCTACTCCTACCTCCCTACTCAAGCAGAGGTAGCTAGATCAAGTTCCTCAGAGCTTAGTCCACTCAGGACAAATCTGTCCCCAAGGACTCCACTGCCTCTGTTCAACACAAGGATTGGACACTGACACAAAGGCTGCATAATCAGTGACCTTCACAGCTGACCAGAGAAGCAAGCAAAGGTAAAAAACCCACATAAAATATGTATAACTTAAATTACAGCATGACTTGCAGTTTAGTACAATAAAATGCTACCCAGTAATGCCCTTGAAATCACTGAAATGGGAGCATATGCCCCAGTATAATCAACCTATTGCTTTGATGTGACCTTACAATTCACAGTTCCTATGAACAATATCCATTTCATGGTTTCACTCTAATAAAAATTTAATGAAATACTCCTTTAAAGTATAAATTTCTCATTTCCTACTTACTTTTATGAGCTAAGTGGGAACTGCACCCTACAACCATGCTTTAAAGCATCCCAGAGTTGCTAGCTACAACACCACTAAGTTTAAATATTCCAGCATATTCAGAAAGAACTGGTTGATGGTCTGCATTTTTTTAATACCTGATCAGAAGACAAGAACTTGCTGCTTCCCAAGGGCCACCCTAATCTCCTGCCATTAGGTTACTATCACTGTTCAGAAAAAACACTGTGATGTTTACCATCTTAGGATCAAGCTAATAAAATTCTCTGAAAGCCATTTAAAAAGCAACCCGACCCTTTCAAAACAAACTCTAACTTTTCAACTCAAGCTATTTAAATGTCTGCAAGGGGAGAAGTTTTGTTCCTCGCTTCAGAGGACAGCTACACCACCCAGTGAGTGCCAAGAAGCAGGGCAAGCTGAGGGAGGCTGCAGCAGTTCTGATACAGAGGGGTCAGCACCACCAGCACCACTTCTGAACAGCAGCCAGAGATGGGGCTCGTCATCTTCCCTGCACTGCCCATGGTGCTACCCACTGTAAGAAAGGAAAATCGATTTCTTATTGCTTAGCTTCATAGAATATAGTCTTAAAATGTTCAAACAATGTGTAGGCACGAGTATTTTCATCTGAGAATTCCCTGGCCTTGTTCTGGGATTTCAGTAGGGGAAATTTCGCTTTTCGATGTACCAGATGTGAAACATATTGCGAAATTCTTAAGTAGGCAAGGCTTTTCTGGAGAAATATAGGCATGCATTTTACTTTACTTATCATACACAAAGCAGGGAAGAATCTTCACCACATTACAGCACTGCAAATGCATGAAATAATCTAAAATGTGCCAGTGAACAGAAGTATTTGGCCTATTCTCTGTGCTGAGTGTTTACTTTGAAAGAAGGTGAAAAGAGCAATCTATCTACTAAATTCCTTTTGAACATAAACTTCATTTCATTCACCTCACTGAAACATAACTTAGGTTAATGGTGCCACCTGGTGACGACTCTTACTCGCTGTTCCCAGCCCTTGTCAAGCAAGGAAAAAGAAATTGGTGTAGTATAAACCATCCCCTTGAGAGTAACACCCCAAAAACCACACCACCTGCATTAATTACTCGTCCTAAGGAGCACAGTGTATTGTACACGAGGAACAATAAACAATAGGAAGTCAAATATTTCTTAACACACTTTGATTCATTTCTTAACACACTCATCATTTTGGACACTATCACCCACTATGGTTTATTAGCTTGTAAAGAGAATGCACTTAATAGCACACAAAGGAAAAGGAGAAAATTAACAGTGATTTGTTGGAATCTGCTGAGGATGTGGGAACAGGGCACTTTCTCTAGCTCAAAACCTTCCTGTTTGCTGCAGTGATGTGTCAAACTCTAGCACCACCTTGTAGGATTTTACTATCCCCATGACTGCAGTCCCTAAACAAAAAAAGGAGTGTTTGAGCATGTGCTTTTTACACCTTACCTGCTAGTAACAACTCACAAGAGAAATTAATTCTGAAGCCATAAATTGATCTGTGCATCTCCCTCTGCATGGCAACACTGCTGACTACAATCACAAAACAATTGATGGGAGGTTCCTTTTGCATGGTGAGACTCTTGCCCTGTTTCCTCAAGGTAAGCTGGGATTTATGCTGCAGGTAACAGTACGTGGTGGGGGAAAACACCTGGGGCAAGGAGGAGGCAAGCATGGACAAGCCAAGAAGGGCTGGAATCCTTGCTAAGGCAGAGACAAGGTCAGGGAATGTAGCACATCAAGGACCTGAAACCTGTTTGGTATCAGCCAATGCGTATAATCAACCTTATTATATTACTTTGTGGCTTGTGTATAAAACAACACATAGCTTACAAACGGATAGCTTCAAAAACCTAATATTTAAGGAAATTGGTAGAGGAGAATAATAGGAGGAGAGATGAGAGCTCTCTCATCATAGGAGATAAAGGTAGAAGAGATGGAAGCTTCTATTTTGCAGGAGATGCCCGGGTGTAAATTGGAGGAAGACACACTTTACATCACATAACACAACTTAGAGTTGAAATGGCATCTTTACAATAAAAGAGCCAGAATTTGTGTTATGGATCATATTGATGGTTTCTCTACAGCTTTGCTTGCATGCAAAATACAAATTCCCAACAATCACTGCAAACTACCACTTTAATTACATTACAGTAACAACTCACAGGTGCAACCAGTCATTTTAGGAGTCTCACCTCAGCTTTACTCCCACCCAGTTGTCACAATATCTTGTTTACAGTTGCAATCCTGCACAATTCCAGCAGCACAACTGCTGACTAGTCTTTCACATTTATAAAAAAGAGAACACTGAATAGAAGGCAGTATACTTGCTTTACAGTTTGCTATGCTCACCCAAAATTTGCTAATTTTTTGCTAAACTCAACACTTTGGGAGGGCAGCTGAAATTACTGGACAATTTTCAGTGTATTAATGTGCTTTTGAATAGAGAACAACTGCATCCCTTCACCCCCCAGGACCTTTAATAGACTGGTATTTCCTTTCTATAGAACCTAATCAGAGACCTTCCTAATTTAACAAAATAGGAATATCTCAACAGAAGGATGGATACTCTTCTCCTAGAAGCCTACTTCACATAATAGTCACACATTGCAGATGCAAATTATACAAGTATCCATATGCTTCATTTATATGACTATTTAACCAAACTAGCATAATAAATATGTCTAGTTAGATACTTGCAGTAAGTGTGCAGCTGTCTGGAAGGAGGTACAAAATCACCATCAGTGAAATCTGAACTGCAGCTGTCATTAATCAAAGCTTTGCCCTTGAACATTCATCATTGGGATATTGCTGTGACAAAGTGGACTTTTACTGCTGTTTGGGATGGGAAGATTTTACTTCCTTAAAATAATTCGAGTTTTCTAGTGGTGCAGATGCTGTGAAAAAGGCAGTTTTCATGCTTGGTCTCAACAGCAAATAAGCAGAGGAAAGATCATCAAAATATTATAAAACACCTAAATTATATGTAAAATGCTGAAGTTTTGGACAGTATGTAGAAAATCCCTACTGAAAATATTTGCATTTAATAGAAATATTTGATGTATCTTGGATCTATGAACTGGAGATAAATGCAGTCAGGAGAGATTTGATTGTTAGGCCAAATGAAGATTTTTACAACATTGAAGTGGTGATGTAGAAGAAGCTCTAGTCAAGATGAGGTTCCATCTGTAAAGATATGCTGCTGTTGCCAGGCCCTACATCCTTTGACCAGAAAAGAGCAGTGGCTGTTAAAATTATTCATCCACTGGATTGACAGTGATGGAGGGGTTTGCACAAACTCAGGGAATTAAACCAGAGTAATCCACAGAGCTTTCTCACAGTGGATATGAATATGGCCTATTCGTATCACAGAATCACTTGGGTTGGAAAGGATTTTGAGAGGCCATCTAGGCCAACCTCCCTGCAACGATCAGGGACATCTTCCACTACACCAGTTTGCTCAAAGTCCCATCCAACTTGACCTTGGATGTTTCCAGGGATGGGGCAGCTGCCGCCTCTTTGCACTCTGTGCCAGTGCCTCACCACCTTCATCATTAAAAAAAAAAAAAAAAAAAAAAAAAAAATTCCTTTTATCTCATCTAAATCTACCCCTTTTTACCTTAAAACCATTCATCCTTGACCTATTGCCACAGGTCTTACTAAAAAGTCCGTCCTCATCCTTCTTATAAGCCCCCCCCAAGTATTAAATAGTCACAGTAAGGTCTCCTAGAGCCTTCTCCAGGCCAAAAGGCTCCATCTCCCTCACTCTTCCTTAACTGGAGAGGTGTTCCATCCTTGTCATCATTTTCATTACTCTCCTCTGGACCTGCTGTAACAGGTTCATGTCCTTCCTGTGCTGAGGATCCCAGAGAGGGATGCAGCCCTCCAGGTGGGGTCTCACCAGTGCAGAATAGAGAAGGAGAAACACCTCTCTCGCCCTGTTGGTGGTCACACTGCTTTTGATTCACACCAGGACATGGTTGGCTTTCTGGGCTATGTCAAGGCTTCTTTCTAGACTGTGAGCCATCATTCCTTTAGAAAGATTATTAAAAAGCTTCCAAAGGTTTCCATTTTCATTAACTCTATGTGCCTTATTTCTATTCATTAAGTAGCAGCTAACCAGTGTTCTTCACAGACAACATATTTGTCCACAGAAGCTATACAGGCCACTGGATCTGCCTGGATGCTGTAAAATCAAATTTAGCCTCAAGAACAAGGTGCTGAGTGACTGCCATCAGGCATATTTAGGCTAGACAAAAGATGGTACACTCCCATAAGATCAGTGGGGACAACCTGCAATGTCTGAAGAAGAGTCTGAAGGCATATTCTGACAGTGCTTGTGAGATGTTACCCAACACTACATAAGCTATGCCATGTCAAATACACACACCTGGAATCACCTTCTAGAGTTGAGCTTGGATTCACACTTTAAAATTCTCTCAGCCTCCAGAACAGAGCAGCCATGTACACTGATTTATGGGGATGATCCCTGGGCTGTGAATGGTTGAAAAGAATGCCAGTCAAATGGGCCAAAACATCGTCAGAAAATATTCAAGCTATTTTACATGGAGATGATTGAGTCCTCTGTGTGGAAATACGTGTGTTCCCAGGTTAGTTCACTAATACAGACATTTCCAACTAGATTTCAGCTGTCAGTACATTCTTTGAGAATGGTTTGTTGGACAGTGAGAACGTGCACATAGGCACTTCATAAACTTGCTGGAAATCCATACTGCTGCTTGCCTTGCAGTAACTTTGTCATGTAACCATACTTGAAGCAAACTACTAAGAATTTGCTGACTGCAGCTTCTTCTGCATTTGTGAGCCATCTGTTCAGCCCCAGCACTTGTGTACATTGCTTCCACATGAGATCTGCACACTTTACTGGATACTACTTTATGAGAGCATTATCCAGTTCAGAAAGAGTAGAGAATGTCTGTCACCCTCAGCTGTGCAGACGTTTGGAATTCACTCCTGGTGCCATTCAGAGCCCTAGAGATATAACCTGTATACAGAAAATTCTTTAGGTCTTTTCACTGCACTATGGAAATTGTACTTCCAAGCAAAAAAAGTGTCAGCTGGGAATTACTGTAAATTTATTGTTTAGTGAAAAGCTCCTCAAAACTCTCTTCTTTGCCAAACACTTGTCAAATATCTTTTGGTTTGGGAAAAAGCATTGCCATTTGTGGCACAGTTTTAGTATATAGCAATAAATGATGAACAGCAGGTTTGAGATATGCAACTACCATACCTCTCAAGTCCAGTGACTTCCAGGGAAAGCAATGAAAGGAAATGTAATATTCTCTGAGGCTCTTTTGCAGCAAAAAGATGGTGTCTGGCAGAGCAACTATGTCCAACTATAGCATTTTCCTTTTTATCATGACTATTTTTATACTACTGTTCTTTCAAACACATGATGAGGACTGGCATTAAAGACACTGGAGGAAGATGACAATTTGAATGAATCACAATCCTACAAAAATGCTTCTGAGTTTTGTGAAGAGATTTCTATTTAAAAACATCCATATCTCCAAACCTTTGGCAGAGCTTAGCATGTATTTTCTTTACACATTAAAACAAAGTTCTGTTTCAAGGAAGGATCTTCCAGAAACTTTCACATCTGATTTTTTTAAGTGCAACTCCTGCAGAATATGAATCTTGACTGAGAAATCCTGCAGCTCTTGTATTTATCCTTAAAAGTGGTGCTGCATAAGAGCAGTTTGCCAGCACAGGTTATCTCACAAACCTGGTGCAACCATATAACACAAATCTTATTAGAAGGTATTTAAGTTGTGTATTCAAATTCGTAATCCAATCAGGATTTATCTATTTATCCCATTGATAAATAGATAAATTGTGTATACATATACATGTATACATTGTGTATACATGTCCTAGCTATCCTTTGTCTTCCTCTCTAATCCTCCACTTATCACCCACACTGCTTAGCAAAAGTTGAAGGTGCTGGCCCTTTTCTTTACCCAGACATCCTCCAGTACCTTAGAACTGTCTTGATTTATTGCCAGCTCCTCATTTAAATGCAAAATGCACCTGACATAACATTCTTACAGCATTATTACTGTACTGTGCCTCACAACTCCATCCCATTTCTCCAGAGATTCATCTCCTCACGAAGTGACAATCGATACCCAAAGCTACAAGCACAAACACAAATCTGGTGTTTGACAACCCCCCCTTACAGTTCATTTCTTAGGCCTTTCTTTAGTGAAAGTAAAGACAACTTGCAAAAAAAAAACAAACAAACAAAAAAAAACAAAACAAAAAAAAAAAACAGGGTACAAAGAGCACAGCCTTATTACAGGGATCTTCACCACATCTCCTAATGCAACACCAAGTTCTGTAGGCAAATGCTGAAGGAAACCCCTCAGCACTCTTGTACTTCAAGAGATAGTTGAAATCCTGGGCTGAGGAGAAATACATCAGAAAAAGAGGCAAGTCCCCCAAAAAGGCACAAATCCCACCCTTTTATCTTAACTGCAGAGGCCAAAGCTGAAAATGCAGTGAAGTGAAGAAGATAGCTAATTCACAATCTCTTGTATAAACTTACTAACTTGTTTGATTGATTTTCTCCTTTGACCAAAATCTTAAAAGGAGGAAATTATCTTTACAGCAAAAGTCATAAATGATATAAGAGATAACACAAAGGCATTCCAATGAGAAACCGGGGCTTGGTAGTAATTCCCAAGCCACAAAGCCCTACATGATAAACAACACATTTTGCAAAGCTGAACAACAAGCGCTTGTCCCTTACCTTCCCAAGAGCCCTGGCAGCTACTTTTATCTCATTAAAGTACTGGATGTACTTATCCAATATTTACAGTCTTGCTTTTAGGTTACTCTAGCAACTGTTATAGTCCCAGACAAACAGCTAATGAAAGATGTATATATTTTAATTCGTGTGGAGTGTCAACTGGGATTCTTATGCTGTCACCCATGCACCTCACTTAATCACCAACAAAGCTTTTGAGCAATCTTGTCCTTCCCTCTGATGTGCAACATTTGCACCACACACAGGACAGATTTTCTCAGCTTGGTGCTTTGCACATCTCTAGCCCAGACTCCTTAGGTAAATGATACTGAAACTGGTGCAAAAAATCCATTGCACAACTAGATATAATGTCCAAACTAAAAAAGGTTCCTTCTCCTGAAGGACTGTCTGTTCTGAAAAACAAAGATCTTTCAGAAACAATGCTAGCTCAATCCAAAAAAAGAATTTTTAGAGCATGTTTTAAAGCAGTAATTGTTTTCACTATTCTTGTATGTTTGCTCTTTTTGTTGTTCTGGTTTGGCTGAATTCTTAGTGCACAATTCAGCCAATCTAACCAGGTCAGCTAAGCTCAAACAGGATCACCTGCTTTCAAAGACACCATCTCTTTCTAATGCCTAAAGAGATATACCCTGATATTAAGAAGTATAACCGTAATTCTAAAAGCCAACCCATCTGTGGTGCAAATTACACGGATGGCATCTCACTCTCAGTTTCTTTAGGCCTGTGGAAATGCACAAGTGTTGGTTACAGTTATCTAAGCTTTTCTCTGCTCCTAGAATCCTAGATTGGTTTGGCTTGGAAGTGACCTTAAAGATCCTCTAATCCAAGCCTCTGCCATGGGCAGAGACACCTTTTATTAGACCAACTTGTTCAAAGCCCCATTCAGCCTAACCATGGATACTCCCAGGGATGGGACATCCAAAACTTCTCTGGACAACCTGTTAGAGTGCTTCATCACCCTCGCAGTAAAGAATTTGTTTCTTACATATAATCTAACCTTGAATAATTTGTGCAGTTCTGGTCACCACAATATAAGAAAGATATTAAACTATCAGAGAGCATCAAAAGGAGGGCAACAAAGATGTTGAAGGACCTTAAGATGAAGCCACATGAGGAGTGGCTGGGGTCACTTGGTCTGTTCAGACTGGAGGAGACTGAGGGGAGGCCTCATTGCAGTTACAGCTTCCTGCTGAGGGGAACAGGAGGGGCAGGCACTGATCTCTTCTCTCTGGTGACCAGTGACAGAACCAGAGGGCATGGCCTGCTGTTATGTCAGATGTTTAGGTTGGATATTAGGAAAAGATTCTTTACCCAGAGGGTGCTTGGATGCTGGAAGAGGCTGCCCAGGGAAGTGGTCACAGCACCAGGGTGACAAGAGTTCAAGAAGCATTTGGACAATGCTCTCAGGTACACAGTGTGACTCTTGGGGTGCCCTGTGCAGGGCCAGGAGCTGGACTCAACGATCCTGATGGGCCCATTCCGACTCAGCTTGTTCTGTGATTCTGTGGTTCAACCCACCTTCTTTCAGTCAGAACCCATTTCCCCTTGTCCTATTACTCCATGCCCTTATATAAAGTTCCTCTCCAGAGAGGCACTAAAGACTGGCAACAAATAAAATCAATGGACTCTCACTCACAGAGGGTCAGAATAATGGCAAGTTTAGTAGAATATCAATAAAATATCCAGGTTTGATTTTGTATTCTCATTAAAATATTGATCCTTAGCGCATCAGAACTCATAAAGCTGGTTTGTTCCATCATAATCACTCAGATTTCATATTTTGAGCAAGTACCTCCCAAAGCCTAATTGCCAGTGAAAAGTCTCACAGATGGCAGTTCCATCCTCTAACAGACATTCATTTTTCCAAACTGTAAGACAAATAATTTCCAGTAATTAACAGATCTGTAAAATAAGAATTTATCATGAACAATGCAACATACAGAGACATGTAAGAATTAATAGTTTTAATAACAGTAATAGCTCAATGTCTGGTCCTATTTGCAAATGTTCTGATTTATAATTACTGTCTGCCATTTTGTGGCCCACTTTTGCTCTAGGTAGATATCCTATCCCATCTTCCACAGTGAAAATAACAAAACTGAATAAGAATAGGCCTTTGACTAGCCTAAATTCTCTCCAAGAGAATGAAATCAGACAATGCTTTCAATTATAACTCAAGCCTGACAGCCTAAATCAGGATGATCTCATTATATGATGTAAGCTGTGGATTCCTTAGTTAAGCTCTGTGCTCAGTCACAAGTGTCCTGTGAGGTCTTGAGTCAGTCACTAAAGCTTTTATTCAGATCAGCTGGGTTTCACAATCCAGAAAAAAGTCCCAGCAGAGCCATGGTCACAGCTGGGCACCACACACAAGGACGGGACTCCACAGGAGGCTTTTGTGTTATTCTGACACAGACACTGTCACCAGACACTCCTAGGTGTCAAATGGAGACTGTACACACAGACACCTAAAAGTGCTTTTTGATAGAATTGGGAATATTAGTTACCTCCTTATTCCAGAGGAGGATTTTAAAAATGTGGTCTCAAATAAAGAGGCCTTCCTCTGAAGACCATCTAAATCTATGAGATCCATGGTCCTCGCTGGAAACTCATGCAGCAACTCACAAAACATTATGTTGATCTCATATAATACATGCATTTCAGAATGCTTTATGCACCCTGTGTAGTGAGCAAAAATTAACAGTCTAAAAAGCTCCCTAATTTCCCATCTAATGAGACTATACAAAAAAGCAGCTGGAAGTCCTGCTTATAAACACCTTGCTATAATTACAAGATAAGCAAAAGAATTAGGCTTTCTAATCGTAATAAATTACCAAGCAGAAAATGTAATAAAATCTAACAAGGTCTTTCTAGATTGCACTGTGTTAATACAACCTTTTTATATTACCATCTATTACAAAATGCCAGGCCACTAATTAAGTGAAGAGCTTTCTTCTCAGGTTAAGTAGAGCACCTACATTTCTGGAATTATTATACTGTGGGAAAGTGTGTCCTGATTCTGCTCCCATTTAAAGAAAAGAAATCAAGTCAGCATTAGAGCAAGTTTTGTGTGCTTGCTCTCAAGTGCATTTAGCAAATGGTCAAAATGGCCAGGTAAGAGCCTGAAATAAACAAACTATACTTTGCACAACCACAGTGCTTCTCATTCAAGGACTTAAGTGCATTTTATAAATATTCATTAACTCCAATACTGCTCCTCTGAAATAAGCAAGAGATACATTTAAATATCACTTGGTTTGCCACTGAAATGCATCCCCCTTTTTACACTTGGCGAGGATACAGCAGCTGTTTAACAACACACATGAATATTAAACAAAAGGTTTAGAGAAGAACTAAGGAATACTTAATCCAAAAGGCAGCCCAGAGGGATTTGCACAGGTAGATAGCAATTACTTAAAGTAACGGCCCCCAAACTCCACAGGCAATTTTGTTCTTCAGTCGCCTTCACTTTAAATTTAAATTTGCTGTGGCTTTTAATAATACTGGAGAACTTTTCAGGCAGTGTGTCAGCTCAACTGTAGTGAGGGGAACTCTGGCACAAAATCAAGGCCAGAATTGCTAGAATCTTCTTTTTATTCTAACAAAATGAAAGAGGTGACTTAAGTGATCACAGCACAGAAAGATTTTGGCTCTACGCTGCTGAAAGAGGCTACGAGTAGCTGTTTAGAGTTCAGAGGATTCAATAACTAAGCCCTCAAACAGCTATTCCACCACCCAAACACTGTCTAACTGATGAGCTCTTATTTTCAACACATCCCACCCAGTACAGGGTACTCAGCAGCAATGGTCACATCAGCTGGCACAGGGTTTCTGCCCCATTTCTCTTGGTGGCTGCATCAATGGGTTATCTGCTGCCAGTGCAAGGAATTCACCACACGGAAGCCACAATTTGGAAAAAAACTGTTTTGCACAATGACATCTCGGCCTCATGTCCTGCCTCATGGGGAAACCTCTTTACAGTCTCCCATTGCAAATTCTACTTAATACCCAGTTGTCTCAGCATGAAGAGCCAAATTGTTTCTCGGGCAGACAAAAACTATTAGAGAAGATTCTGATTCATAACAGGGCAAAATCCACTGAGCAGCCAGTCAAAAAGGGCAACAAGGATATTGCTGTCAGTGCAATGAAACAGAGAAGAGAAACACAGAAAAAGAAAGAGAAAGAAAGAGAAGACAGCTTTCTTTCGCTGTGAAGGATCATCACCAGTAATTTCTTTCTGTGACAGAAGAAGGCATTTAAAAATGTTTGTAAAAGTCTAACTTTTACAAATTTATTTTTTTTAAATAGTCTCTGTTGGAATGGGTAGAGGCACTTTGCCAAGAAAATCTCCAGAATTATTCCTGTAAATATGTCATTTAAACACACTTTGTGTACTTCAAACATAATTTTTAAAGGCTAGCTCACTCTGAGAGGCCCTCCAAATGACCTGCTCTGTTTTACACTCAATCTACATCAGCGCTTCCAGTTTCAGTATTAGGATTATATTAACAGCTTAACTTGTACTTGCTTATCCACCAAAACCAATTCTGGCAGGGCAGCCAAACATTCATCTTAATTGTAAACATCACGTCTTTGTTTTTTCATCAAATTAATAAATGAGGTCACCAGATGGCTCTTTTAGGATCATTGAGCTGGGCTTCTTGGATTTTATGTTCCTTGTGTGCTTTACCACAAAGCTAAAAACTCCTTAACATGGCCAGCACATCATATCAACCAGTGCTGGCATCCTCACATGACCAAAGCACCTCCAACAAAAGCCTGAGTTTCACAAACACAGAATCCTTTCCTGAATCCACGCCTCTCATGTCAAAAGACTTGCCAGCAGACCTGGGGCCACATGTTATGAGTGAAACGTCATGGAGCAGTGCTAGAGGGACTTTTCATTTGAGATGCATTAATTAAGCTGTTCTCCCAAATAGAATTTACTTCTTAGAAAGGTCAAGTGTCTTCTTTTATTGAACAGTTAATTTTACAATCAGGTATTCAGTCTCTCAGATGGGCTCCATGGTAACATTAATCAACATATTATATAGTTAAAACTTGACCTAGCAGATTATCACCACCTTTCTTCCCTTTACTGCTGAGGAATGGTAAAAGACCTTTGTATGGCTAATTTGAGAGACTGAACCAGGCAATACATTGCTGGCCCCAACCAAAACCCTCTGCACTATTCCTGCATCTCTGAAGAGGTCTTTCCAAAATTGAAAGCAAATCTCACATTTCCCCAGGTCCTTTAAGCTTCTGGCACAGAATTACTCTGTAACTCCACCTGGTGTTGAAAAGATTTGTACTTCGTTTAGGCTAACTGCACAAAACCGCAGTTTGAGCACCTTCTAGGCATTTGGACATGGTTTGGTGGTGTGCATTTACACCATCCAACACTTTGAAGGCTGATCCATAGGAAGCACACATACACACCACTGCAGTATGGATCTGAAATGGGCTTGGCCACGCCCACATTGACAAATTCTCCATGCCAGCTTCCTGGACACAATAATCTTTGGACAGGTAATGAACTGGCACAAACAGATGTTGCGCTCCTAGTTGCTTTGGCATTATGGCTACTTGAAACCTCTTGAGAAATTCCAAATGGCTGGAAGAGCATTAAAACATCTTGAATTGGTGTTCAAAACACTGGAAACTCACAGGTACGTGGGATAAACTTCATGCAGTAAAAGATAAACTATACCTACAGGGCCCTGACACATAGCAATGTTTTCTCTGAACTCCCAAAAGCCATAATGGAAATCGTTATAGACTTCTAGGGAACAATTCAGAACATTTTGAAGCAGAAAACACCACGCTTACTGTGGACAAAATAAAATAATGCCAACAGATTTGAAATCAGTGTAACCACAAGATGTCACTCTAAACTTCACTTAGAGGAAGGGTTAGACTACTTCAACTTCTAACAGAGTTCAAAGATATTTATTTTGAATTATATTTTTAGTCTTCCACATTGCATTTACAAAACTTAAAGCATAAATTAATTGCTACATATTAAACACAACTAAAAAATGTGAGAAATGCAGTCTACCACACCAAAACTTACTTTTAAATAGTCAAAAGGCAGGGTATGAAATGATAACAAGAATAAAAACAGAACAGCCTTTTGGTTTGAGAGTTTAAAGAAGAAAAAAAATGAAGTTACAATTCAGTTCAACACTGGAGATCAAAAACAACTTAAGAAAATTCAAGATTTGGGAGAAAAGAGCCACTAAACACTTCAACCTCTGTATCACTGCAGTTAGGCTGGATTTCTCCTGCTATCTAATTACTGTCTGCTTGGAACGATACTCCATTTGTTTTGCAGTAGAAATCATCTAGCTCATCTAAACCACCTAACTACTGGGATAAAAATCAGCTCTAAGAGAAGGGAAGCAGCACTTTCAGTAGCACCAGCATCTCTAAAAGCTCAGGCAGCAAAGGCTCATGTGGAAGTGTCCAACAGTTTTGACCTTCCTTTAAAACATATATGTTATTAATACCATTACACAATGGAAATTGTGAAGAGAAGCTCTCTTTACCATCCCTAAAGTCTAGGAAATCACTATGAAAAGTTAACTCCAAAACACTGATAAGGTTGCCAAGGCAGTCCCAAAGTCAGAAAGTGTCACACTTTTGGTGTATCATCACACATCTCTTTTTCCTCTGCTCTAACACTTGATTCAGTATACAGAGTGAGCCTGCTCTGGAAAAGCTGCCTGAGCAACCTTTGCACCATTTATCCGAGGAGCTGAAAGGCATAAGAAGATTTCTTGAGGGTTCTTTAGCTTAAGAGCATTAAATGCCACCCTGGGAATTAGATCCTACCCCTGACTCCTACTGATAGTCTCACTGAGGTCAAAAAGTCACTTACACAGTATTTTTCAAAAATGATCACCCATCAGGTGATCCTCCTGTTTTAAGTACCCAAAATGAGACACTGAGACAGTCTTGCTGAAATGGTGATACCCCTGTTGCAGCTGGAGCTGTGGTCAGACATGAAAAGTAGCTCATGTGGTGATGTATCAGGTCAGAAGTGTCTCCAATCAGGCCTCAAAAATAAGAAGATATTTTTACTTCTATTTCTGCAGGCTTCAGTACCACTTCTGTAGCACCTCTCACAGAGTAAATAATGATGGGAAAGCAATGAATTAAATGTTTGCTCATGAGCTGAGTCCTGCCCCTTCTGCACACTAAATGAAGCAGGATTTTTGAAGAAAACAAGGGTGAGGTCAAATAAATAAGTATCACACTGTGTGTATGTACAGGAATTGAAATCAGTTCACCACAACTGGCTTAGTTATAGCACTGCCCTCTGATCACTTACCTAATTCTCTTCTTTTCACACTGCTTGGAAACATTACATCCTTTCTGCATAACACAAAATAACATAACTGAACACAACAACATGTAATGATAATTATTATAAAAACTATTTTCTATTTCTAAAGCCTGGGACTTTATGCAATGATGCCTTAATCAGCTATATCAGCAGATATTCAAAGCCACACAACTATGATGACAAAATGAAGACAGGAAAGAACAAATTGAAGGCATAAATTCAGTCTTCTTTGCAAAGAGCACACAATTATGTCAGAGGCAGATCATGGTGAGAGAACACAAACACGACCACAGAAAACAAACCTCAAGACAGAATCAACACACGATGGGAATGAACAACACAGTCTGCAGCACTTCTTGTCAAGACACACTTTAATACTCAACAGAGCTCCCAAGTACAGAATAATACCTGAGCAAAGTACAGCAGAAGTTTGAGATAAATACGATATCCACAGTTACCTGCCACAATATGTATATAGGAATTCGTATAAGTATTCTATATATAGACATATATATATATTCACAAATATATACAGGTATGTATATCTAAGGTTAACTGGTTCACTTTGATGCATTTTACTGTTCAGTGCTAAACCCCAATTGCACTTAAATCACTCCAATCAGTATTTTTCACTGACTCCCACAAAACACTGGAAGCACAGGAGAGTACTGAGTAAGCAAAAAGAATACTGAGATTCCAAAAGATCCACAGTGGTGGCATTAGGCAATAAACTTGGCTCATTTATTACAGCTTTGAGAAACCTAAGGTATAACACTCTTCAAGGCTAAAATGTTTCTGTGATTTCAAAATTACCATGAAATTTCTTTAAAAGTTATATTCACTGAACAAAAGTCACATCACAGTCTAGCCTAAAATGACTCTGCAGGCCAAAACATTAGCAAGGGAGAACAGCTCTGCTATTTTAGAGACAAAAATAAACATTGGGATTAGTGGTGGAACAGCTTGCTGCAGATTATTTTCTTCCATTTTATTAGTAGATGTACAAACTACATTAGCAAGATATAAATCCAGTCTTTCTTTCTTTGACACCAAAAGAAAATCATCTCTCTCATTGTTCTCTTATATTCTGAAAAAGGAAACTGCATCATTCAAAACAAAACCAAATTATCTAAATGAATCTCTTAATAATTTGTCTCTAGTTCTCACCACAAAGCAGCAATAAAGGGCTATCCCTATTTAATGCAAAGAGAAAGAAAAGCTTCACATTGAGACAGCAGCCACACAGTAACAGCTGCTGCAACTGCATTTTACTAATTCTAATTATACACAGAATCCATACGGCCAAGATGCACTTTAAAAACCAACCAACCAAAAAAAAAACACCAAAAAAACCACCCACCAAAAACCCCACAACAACAACAAAAACAACAACAAAAAACCCCCACACCACAACCCCACAGAAAAAAACCCCAGCTTTTATTCCTTGCTCGATATTGAAAACCAACAACCTCAACATTTATAATACTGCTCACATTAAAAATGGTTTATTTCTAATGCACAGCTTTTGCATTTCAAATCACGGAAGTCCCCAAAGATTCTGAATTCCTTGTCTGAGATGTAAATGTTAACATTCATGGGTTAAAAGGCAGCAAAACATGAGCAGAGGGTTGCATTAGGATTACAAGTGATTATGTATTACCCAGGTTGTATCAGTGCTGTAATCAGTGCTGGTTTCTTCTTGTACTCAGATGGGCTGAGAATTCAGATACAGACCTGGGCTGGGATCTTCTATTTATCAAAGTTCATCAGCATTCACTCCCATAAATGCAAGAGGTAGCAGAGCTCTGGTTTTGGGTCAAGGTCTTTCCTGGTAATTCACAAGATTTTAATATTTAAATTCTTTCAAATAAAAACTGATTTAGGGTACTTGCAGATGATCCCCACACCTCTGCACACACCTTCCCTCATGGTAGGAAATAGCTCTAATATTAAAAAGCTGGCTACTCACATCACCAGGCTGGCCAGCAAGAACAGGGAGCACCATGCCCTGGCTCTGTTTGCTTCTCATCTCTACGCAGTAAGACATCACCTTAACATCCAGTAAATACCAAAGACTAAAGCAATTCTGAGAAATACTTCAGCTCCTCCATCACAGACACAACCAAGAAAAAACAGGTAACATTTCAGACTTTAGGGAAACACAAAGGTTGCCCAGAGAGGCTGTGGGTCTCCTCCCCTGGAGATATGCAAAAGCAATCTGAACACAATTTGGGGTGACGTTCTAGGGAACGCTGCTCAAGCAGGAAGGTTGGACTAGGTGACCTCCACTCAGGATATCAATGGTCCATTCCAACCTGACCCATTCTGTCAGTCTTTGAAACTCCTCTCTCTGGGTATCTTCATTCCAATCCCTTTATAGCAACACGATGTCTGTCTGTCTTTCTCCACCTGCCAGCTCTCACCAGCTAAATTTGGACCCTCTGCCCACTATCAGTGCAACCTGATAGAAGCAAAGAAGCCTTATTTCCTCCAAACTATTCCTCCAATCCACAGGCTCCATGGATTGGGAGGAAATGTAAGAGATTGAGAGAAATTATAAAAATGCATGAGAAAGTGCACTGCCATGGAAGCAAGAACAGCAGTGGGCCAAACTAGAAACCAGATACAACAGATCTTCCTTTTGATTCCTTTCTTTTTAACACATGGTCCACTCCTTGTGACCAAACTTTCACTGGAGAATTGCAAGGGTTAGTTCCTCTAGCTGGCTGCAATCCAGCCCCCAGCTAATTAAAAAAAATGATCACACAGCTTCAAACCATCCCAAAGATCGAGCACTACCTTTAGCTCTTTTGAGAGAAAGCACAAAATTTGCTTACTAAGAGAATTGGACTTCAAGAATAAAAGCAGCTGCAGCTGTCTTCAGGCAAAACAAAAGCTGCCCTTGAATTTAAATTTCAGTTCTGCTGTAATTTATGCTGCAACAAAGAAAGATGCCAGTTTGGGAAAGTAGGACTCTGTGCAGAGTAATAACAGGCTTCCCCATTGTCAGAGATGTCATTTGAGCATCTCTCAAATGTGACAGAGCACTGAAGAGCTTTTGCACATTTCTTTTGCTCCTCAACATTTTTAATAGTCAGGGAGGGTTTAAATATTTTTAGACACAGCTATGGAAGAATCTGTATTTCTCAATCAGGGAAGGTTTGAATATAAGTCTCTGAGAGAATCATCCAAATGCATGATCCCAGGCAAGCAAAATCAACAGGGTTTCTATTCTTTGCCATCATGAATGGTGGATGCAGGCACTCAGCAAGAGTATTGCTTAATGTCCCTGGGCTGGACACAGGCTTGGCTGCACTGGATTAACACTTGAGGAACTCAGTGTTGTTACTGTGGGTGAAACAGCCTGACATGACCAGAAACCAGCTCGCTGAGAGTAAGTGTAGAGAGCAATGGCATAGGAGACAAGTGACCTCACATCCAGGAGCACTGCAAGCAGTTGAGCACACTGAACACCTGAGCAGGACAAATACATCTACTGAGAGCAAGCTTGGCACATGTGAACAGGTTATGGCACTTGTGAAGAAAAGCCTGAAAATATGATAGCAGTGTTTCTTAAAGACAGATCACAGGAGCAGACAATAACAACCTTCAGTATTTAACAGATTATTTCTGTGCCTTTTATGCAAATCTTAGCACTACCATGTATGATCAGCACTCCATTTTTGCATTTGCTAGCATCTATAACTGTTCTTCACAACTTCTTTGGTTACAGGCCCTATCTCCAGGCCCAGGACTGGGATGCAGGTCTGCTTTTCTTATCATATATCTTGCTTTTCATACATCTATTCCCCAGTCCTGACCCACTTCCTTCCCTCTATTCTCAAGTTTCATTTAAAACTTTCTCCTTGAACACAACATGCCTAAACAAATTCCTTGTCTTCCCTCTAATCTCCTATATTGTCTTCTTCTCCCTATATGGTCAACAGTATTAAAGCCTACATAATGTGAAGGATATGCCGATCAAAATCTCTCTCATTTTTCATTCCTAGAGTTTTCTTTTTATGACAGTGACATGTTCCAACATTCCACCATTACTCCTATGATAGGTTCCTCTCCAGTTTTTTCCATATAGAAACTATCCAGAAATTTAACCAAGTGCAAGAGAAATGTCAGTCCCAGCTCACAACTTTGTAGACACTGAGATCAATCAAACTAAGACAAATCCAAAGGAAATCAAGCTCTTGGCTTGTGTCATACTAGCTATAATAAATACTTGCACTTTACAAAGACTATGCTATTTTTAATAAATATATATGTCCTAAAATAATTAAACAAAAGGGAAACTTGCATTGCATCTCTGAAATGTCCTCTTTATATACCCTATCTACCCTAGGCACCTTCCAGCAGCATGGAAGAATACAAGATTTAACTAGATATCTGGAATTTTGGAGACTAATGTAACACTATTGAGTTATACTTCCACTTCATTTACACAATCTTTTAACAGAAGACCAATATGTGATTGCATAAAAATCATCTGACCCCCTTTTTAACTTGGTTTAAAACACATGATCACTACTTTAAAGGATTGTTATAAAAAGGTTTATTTAATAGTGAGATGGATGAGGAAAAGAGTCTAAAAAACCCAGCCTACTGGAAATATAACATATTATCCTAAGTCTCTAAGCACAGGCTGTGACAGAGTTGATGAATAAATTCTGTAACAGTAATGTTTACTACAGCAATTTTTAAGATGAGCTGTTTTAGAACATCCACATTATTTTGCAGAAATTGTACAATACCATAAAAAAAAGGTGATGCAGATTTTAATTGGAAATATGGCATTTTAAAATTCAGGCAAAGTTATGCAAGCATGAGAAAAAACCATAAGATATGGTTTCAAAGTCCTCAGGAAATACGTCACCGACTGCAGATTGGGTTTATCCGAATTTTAGAAAAACCTATTGAGATTAGTTTTTATCTAATACTGCATAAGATGATTACAGTTATTTGTGGCACTTTAATTCCTACTAGAAACAAAATGATGTTTTATAGAGATGTATCTACAAAAAAAACCCAAACAACCCTGACATAAACCTCTTTTATCCATTCTCATTCCACAGAACCACCCCCTAAGCTGTGGAATCATGCACTTTTCTTAATGAAATGAAGGCTAAACAAATATATAGCAGAGGTTTCTCAAAATAAATTGTACTAAACTATGGACTGCATTACTAAAATTTATTAAGTTTCCTCAAGAACAGAACTGGTACAAAAAATGTTTGTTGCTTTGACACATCCAGATGACTATTATTACTCTCTTTTATGATTTCCCTTTTTTATCTCAGCATGATGTCTCCAAGATGCCCCATTATGAGACAATCCCAACAAACGAGGCATTTGAATTTCAGGAGGTTTCATTTCCTCTTCCTTGCAGGGTTTTAGAAATGTTCACATCAGCACATGTGCTACAATTTAAGAGAACCTTGTGATTTTACTATCAGCTAGCTACAGATGACCCTACAAAAAGGAAAAAAAAATTCTAACAAGGTCCTAATAACAGTATAACTCCACACTACCTATAGAAGAATGGGTAAAATCCTTCTGGTGAAAGAAATCTAGAATTAACTTAAGAGAAATGTCAATATCTAAATTCGTGCTCTTCTTCTTGCATGCTCCTACTGAAGAGTTTCTCCTCCTCCCTCCTCTTAGAGCTGTATTTTCAAAGCATTTTGTTTGGGCCACTGGAGTGTAAGTGGGACTCCAGAGACTGCAGTTCCACATGTCACTTTGAAAATGTGCCTCTTAGCTACTAACTTAGCTGTCACTGAGCACAGCCACTCTAGCAAGAAGTCCAGCAAGAACAGCCCAAAGGGAGAAGGGAATGTTTTTGAAAAATTATTAAAATATAAAGGGACAATCCTTCAATAATCCTTCTGTAAATCATTTGCAGAACTTTTCCTTATAGGATTGTAGTGGTTTCTTGCATGTGTAGAATATATGCAAGAAAAATATTGAATCTTCTTTTCTCTCATGTCACCCCACTGTTCACTAGTCCACATTTAATATTTATGAAACACATTGAAGATAAAAATAGTCACACACACATTGAGAAGGCAAGTTCAAAGATGGCTGAATCTAATCAGCATAACCACACAAGCATAAATTTGAGAATAAAAGGAACTAGGTGACACTAGATTTGAAAAGTTACTCTGTTATTATTATTTTTTTAATCTGTTCTTGTTATACTCAATTTAAGACATCCTACAGAATTTTAAAGCCTTTTGGAAATTAATGGGAAATGAACCCACACTTAAAGGACAGAGATGGTTATAATGGGTGAATTTATTTGTAAAGGCACCAAATTCCACTGAAGCTGCGAGACCTACAAAAACTGGATTTGGCACATAAAATTATGTTAACTTTATTCCTGGTAAGAATGTGAACCTCTGCATCCAGGTTAACAATTCTGTACAAAAATCACACTTTTCCGTAGTAGTTCCAGGCTAAATATTCGAAAGGTCAATCATTCTGGATAAAACCAATATTTAACAGCTATAAATGAGAGAGTTTTGGAAAGCAATGAACTCTATGACTCTGGAAATTTGGTCTCATTAAGAAAAGGCACAGAAAAATGGACACTTTCAAGACCATTAGACATGCTGCAAATATAAAAGACAAAGGAACATTAGCAGAACTTAGAGAGACCAGAAGCTCTGCCTTAGGTATTCGTTTGTGTGGTGGTCTGATTTATAGGTGAATAGAGAAACTACACCATAAAGTTAAAACAGATGTTATGGAAGTGAGGGTCTTTTTAAATAATAATTATGCAAGAATCTCATTATTGATTGTGTAATAGCATCATCTACCACACGTAATATGTGTGGGATGTCTCCTCTCACAGAGAAGAGATCCCTCTTTAGTATTTTTCCAAAATCTAGACCAAGTAACAAACCAAATGTAATAATGAGAGACTTTGAACACATGTCGCAATTTGCAAATCTCTTGTATAAAGGGAAACATTTAAAAAGAAAGAAAAGACATCTAAAGGCCCACAAATTAAAATGCTATCTCCTGTAACACCATACTTCTTAATCTGTTATTGCAGCAATCAAAGGATGTAAGTTCTTCTTTGGATTCAACCTTAACGTAGCTATAATAATTTTTTCATTTCTAACATGTGTAATACATCAACACATATTGTAATGTAGCCACACACAAAGCACACATGTTGTTAGAATATTCCAAGTATCCTAACTACTTCCAAGTAGAGCAGAAGTAAATGTACAGCTAATGCCACTTCTGTGACTGGTGTATTTCTTCAGTATATATTTCTATATCCATAGTCATGTTCTTAAAAACAATACGGTAAAATCCAATTTTTTTCAGATTTACAACTATTTCATAAATTCAATTCAATTATTAATCTATTTCCTTTTTTAAAGCATATAGAGCAATTAAAATTATGTAGAGTTTTAAAAATAAAGCTAGTAGCTTTAAAGAAGTTAAGAAAAGTTAAAAGTAAAATAGCACTAACATTAATTAATTCAATTTGCAGGAAATGTTAGAGACTGGTAATACACATTTCCACAAATGCTACAGAAATTCCTGAAACTAGTCCCAGACCTCCATTGTCTTCACAATAATAATGCATTATTGATGTGCTTCCACTTTTATGACATACAATCAAATTTTTTCCATAACTGGTCCTGACTGTAGCTCTGCAAGGAGCACAGTTGATACTCTGGCTTCCAACAGCCATAAGCTGAAGGCATGTGTGCTTCCACAAACATAATCTGTGTTAGGAAATGCACCCTCGAGATGAGTTCCTCACAAAATGTGGATGTGTGCGAAGGAAGGGTCATGCAATGTGTGCAAGAGGGCAGAGGGAAGTAGAGCAAGGGACACGCACAGTTACAGTCACCGCTTCCCAGGACAGGCAGCTCAGGCACTGCACAGCAACAACGGGAATGCCAAGGCAAACAGGTATGCTCATGACCTTGAAAACATTCCATTATAGCTTATGGAAGCTGCCTTATATAAAGCTCCAAAACAATAAGCACTTGATTTTAACATCATTTACAAAATGAAATGGGGATCTTCAGGTAAGTGAAAGAAAGACTGAGTGGTACACCAGCACATCTCCTCGAACACTGTAAAATCACATGAATGGGAACATTCTGGCAAACTGTGTCCTGGAGCAACTTTCTTAATACATTTTTGAGTTTCTCTCCTAACACTTTTCACAAAAACATAATTCAAAACATACAAAGATTTTCAATGCTGCTAGGTGCCAGTGAAATCAATTAAACTTTCGCCATTTACCTGTGGAGATGGCTTCATCTTCAGCTTTGTATAAACAGCTATATCCTATTCTGATTCCATATATTCCATTAAATAAAGCAAAGCAGTAAGGTTTAGGAGTAACTATTCAATACTTTAACTTGTATTAGGTTTCTGTTACTTCTCTCTCTCTGTAAGTAAGAAAATACCTTTGAAATATCAGGACAATGAGTTTCCACTCAGAGGACTTGTAAGGATCATCTCAACACGCTTTTCACCATAAACACAAATTAAATAGTGACTAATAAGAAAGTTACTAGGTCTGACCTAGCTCTGGCCCCCAAGAGAGTGCACCTAGTATTAAACATTAGTACCTACCTAGAAGTGCCTGAAACAAGCTGCTCTTAAAGATTCCCATCACCTTTCTGATGGCTTTTTTCAGTTGTTGCTCTTCTGGCTTCTGTAGTTTTTTGCAATATTCTTCCAGCAGCACTAAAGCTCGGTCAGTATCTAAAAAAAAAAAAAAACAAAAAAACCCAAACACAACAATGTCTTTATTGGCTCTGAAAAGTATCTAAATGCTAAAACATTAACTACACATTTTGAGAGGCATTGTTCACACACATAAGGAATATTTACAGCAAATGTTTACAGAATCATAAAATCACTATGGTTGGAAAAGATCTAAAAGATCATCAGGTCCAACTATTAAACCAGCACCACCATGTTCCCCAGCAAACCATGTCCCCAAGTGCCACATCCACATGCCTTTGGAACACTTCCAGGGATGGTGGTGTTACTGCTTTCTGTCATTAGCTGTGTGTCATGAACAACATATGCAACACTGCATATGCATATGGGGAAATGATCTTAGGAATAGCATCAATAACAAGTGCTCAGCTTCCATTTATCCAAAACCATCTGGAAGCTGTGGGGCCTGGACCAAATTACAACTTGCAGAAGCTACAAAATTATAGACAATAACCATTATGGATACCCATGCAGGAAAACTGGCCTAAAAACGTACTCGGAGAAGACATGAAAGTGTTTGCTTTGCATCTGCAGCACTCAGTTCTCTGTTCTGACTGACAAATGTGTATCTGAAAGGCAGGTGTCCAACAGTGAGGCTGTTTTTTCCTATTCCCTCAATACATAAAATTGCTATCTACCTCTTTGGTAAATGAGGCTTTGATAGCAGACTTTCATCCATGTGCTGGCTCAAAGAGAGCAATCCAGCCTTTCTGTAAGAGCCCAGAGGAGCAGAGCTCTGTTTCTCCTGCTGCTATTATCTTTGTGTAGTCGCTTGCCAGGAGCATGAGTGACAGGCAAAATTGCATGAAATCCAAACATCATACAGATAAGAAAATAGAGGAACATGGAGAATCAGAACATGATTGTATGTATAACATTGAGATATCTGCACGTGGTTTTGTAATTGTATTGCCACCAAGTTTTCAGTAAGATTCTCAAACACTAAAAAAAAACCCCCCAAAAAAAAAAAACCACCAAAACCCAATATATTAAAAGCAAGTGCCTCAATCTAAATTTCTTCCATTAGAGTTCAATGCAAATTTCATTACTAGGAGAGGGTCAGATTCCTTTGGTTAGACTAAACACAACAAAGTAATGTAAAATGCTTGGAAAGGCAAAAAACCCCAACTGCTTTTATTATTCTTTTTTATTAAATAACTAAAAGAAAGCTTCTTTTTCACTACATAAAGATTGACTGTCTTTCCTCAGGGTCTTGATGACTCCCTGTAATATAGGCCTTGGGATGTGACAACCAGATGAGTTCACATTGGGGCAGAGACATTAATTGTATTCTGTAACCTGATTACATTCTCAAATTTTAAAAGAGGGAAAATTTAATCAATCATTAATTTTTTTAAATGCAAGGGTTTTTTCTTTCTCCTCACACCAGAAATTGTAGCTGGTCACAAGCATTTTACAGAAAACATAATGAATACCAAGGAATTTTACTGAAATGTTTTTATATGTGCACAGACATATATATACACACACACATATATATATAAATAATCGTTAAGATTGAAAAATACCTCCAAGACCATTGTGTCCAACCTTATGTACAGATCACATTGATAGGAAGATTATGGAACATTTTATAGCAGTCTAGCTATTATAATGGAGGAGCTCACAATTCTCTGCTTTGATCCCACTTTGAGGGGGTCGCCAAGAGGAAGCCCTTCTTTCTATGAGAGCTGTCCTTGGGGCAGGTAAGGATTAGGGAATTGCACTTAGGACCACTGATAACCCACAGAGAGAGAGCAGCTCTTTTAAGGCCACATCTCAATACCTGGGCTGGGCTTCCATCAAATCATCCAAACCACAAGCACAGCATTGAAACATAGCTCTGGATCCAAGAGGGATATGGTTGGGTACAAAGAACTACTTCTGCACACCAGCTCAGCTTCTTTTGTCTTTAAAACCCCAATTACATCATACCTTTTACTGAGCTCATGACTGTACCTGACCTACCTGTGCTTTCATGGACACACTGAACCTGCTGGCCACCCTCAATAAAAGTAGTAGTCCATAACCTAAAGCATGGGTTGGAATCAGTAATTCACCTTCTCCCAAGTACAGACATGCATATGTAATGAATGCATGGTTACTTATATTAGAGTGAAGCCGCAGAGTGGTGGAAAACCACTGCAAAGTATCCAGTACTGAGGACACATTTTAAGAGTAGACTGAGAAATTAGGAAAATGAGATGTGAATATCTCTTCCACACCAGGGATACCATTCCCTCTTTCTTAGTGACTTGGTAAAGCATGCTGACATCCCCTCCTTCATTAATCATTTCCTTTCCTAAAGTGTACAGTTTGTATTTTAAAAAGTATGATGCTACAAAAAGTAGCATCCTTTGGGGATATAAGCAGTTTTTATTTTCACTTGAAATACTATTTTTCAATTCATGAAGATGTAAAAAGTCTACTTTTTGTTGATCCCAGGAGAATCCTAAACTCTACAAACTGAACAACCAGCAATAGAGCACAGTTCTAGTGCTAGATCTAAATCCCAGATCAAGTAATGATCTTCCTGCCTAATTTTTCTCTCTAGCTTTAATAGGATACATTAATTTTTACTCCAACCCTAAGCTCTAGCATGGAGTTGCGTCCTTTTCCTGTACAATCTCACTTGGCAGCCGTGGATCTAGTTTTCCAAACAACCTGCAATGGCTGATATGTGCTGGGTGATTCAATGAGGATGCCCAGGCACATCCTGACCAAGAGGAGTTTAGCATGTTGGGGACAGGAGCTGTGCAACCACTCCTACTGGAGCACACCTGAAAAGCCAAGAGACTTATGGAGGCTACTTGAATCTCCAGTCAATTTGTCACCAGATTAGGCTTTCAAAAAAAGAACTTTCCCCTTCTTGATGAACTCTCCTGGTTATAAATTACTCAGAACTAGGTCTTCAGATGGATTTGATAGTATTTAGCATGCCAGGGCTCAATCCTGTTCAACACCAGCACAGCTCGCTCCTACCTCTGCACAACACAGAGCAATAGGAAATAATGAAATAAAATGGCACAGCTAAAGAATACTTAGTACTGTCCCCAAAATATTAACCATTGTCGACTTCCAGTCATATCCAAAACAGATGAGGACATTCAGTTTTTTTTTTTTCTTTTGCAGCTACAAAGTTTAAGTACTATCTGGTTGCAAGAATAGACTGCAGCACAATAGTCAAATAAGAACCATATTCCCTGCCAGCCAATTAAGTTGAAGTTTCCGAATCTGAATTCTCATACATTCTTTTAATCAAGAAGAATGAGAGATTGGTGGCTTTCATGAGGGATTGGATCACTGTATTACAGTATTCAATAAATCACACAGTTAATTTATAGCAGCCAAAGTAAGTCCTGTACCTTACAGAGTATATCAAAAATGCAACCAAAAAATCTTTGCTCTGTGGTATCACAATTCTCTAGTACTGATACCAAAACAACAAATCCACTGAACACGCAGCTTAATATCCCAAGAGGTGGGCCTCTGTGTGGATCCTGAGTAGGTCCTTTGTCTGTGAACAAAAGACTACTGAAAAGCCAGCATCAGCTGTGCCCCATGAGGCCTGCTGGACATAGATATAAGTTTTTTTACTGCTTCTTTGTATGTTATGACATTCTTTTAAAATTGATCCTATTGGCTTTGAAAGATGACTTTGACAAGAACCATTCAGAAGATATAGTCCTACAAAAACATGCTTATACTCTTATATATAAGACAGTAAATGCATTATCATTTTGTTTAAATAAATCATACTCAAAACATCCTAATACAATTGTAAGAAAAAAATCTTAAGGACCTATAGGATCTTGTCCAAGAAGTTACCAGTTAACCCGAACTAACTCACAATTCTGTAAATTTTATTGCTTTATCATGCCATCATTTTTTAAGTGGTTCAGGAATGTTTGTGGTTTCTGTTATTGATGAGGGAACAAGTAATCACTACAATATAGCAAATCAGAGATATGTAATATTGACACAAAACTACAGAGCAGTAACTTTCTTTACTGGACTTCCTCAGAAAACTTTCCTTCCTCTCTCAATCTAAAGTTTTTATCACACATGGAATTACTCACTCACTTTTTCCTCTACAGAATGAGTCTCTGCTTAATGTATTCATCGATGTACGACTCAAAGAAGAGGCAAATCCTTTTCTCAGGCTTATGGTACTAGATGGGATCAGTGTAGAATGTACAGACTTTTCTGTGATGATGATTTTTAAAGTTCAATAAGTAGACATTTATGCTATAGAGTAAAATAATCTGTTGGGACAATGCTTATACATCTGATGAAACAAATACAAAAATTGCATAGAAAACTGGATAGAAAACTGAAGTTATAGTTTAACAAAATATAACTTCAGTATATCTTACAGACAAATGTTTTCTGGGGATACTGTCAAAAAGAAATGAAGCCATACATCCAAGCACATACAGGGTAAGGTGCACTATATCTCAAGAAAAATCAAATTCTCACCAATAAACTGTTTCTTACAGCAGTGCTCTCTAAATGTAAGCCATGCATATGAAAGACTAAACCTGATAGTTATGCGCAGTTAAATTAATACTACAATTTTATCGTCTACTTTGCTAATATGATATCAAAATCACTTCTACCTGCTTCTGAGGGTCCATATCCAAGGCCCGTGTGCCATTTCCAATACTAACCAGTACCTTGAAGCAGAAGGATTCCCTTCCTTTGCTGGTTTGTTTTCTATGCTCTCAGGTTTTGCAAGCACATTTTTAGAATAACTTTGAAACTCCATACAGGCAAGGAGACATTATATTCACTGCAGCATTTACAGTGGAGTCCTGGTAGAGTTGAAGCATCTGCAGCTCTGCTGGCATGAGCAGTTGAGTTGATTAAAAAGTTTATGTACCTTCCTATGAGACCGAGGATAACACAGCCATATGCCTGCACATGGCAGGCACACCACACCACACTATAGGTAGCCCCAGAATCAAGTTTCTTAAATAGCTCCCAGGTGTTTAGCCACACCATTTATCCCTCAGATGAGCTAAATATATTACACCTGAAGATGATTTAGGTCTGTCCACAGACCTCAATAACTAATTAGGAACAGGTTTGACTAACAGGATTAATTGAAACTATACAAGGAAGATAAACATGATTCAAAAACCAGTCCCCAAGCAGTTCCATTTTCCCTCCAGGGTTTGTTGAATGATGACGGCTCAAACCAAAGGAGTAGATAATGAAAAAATCACAACTCAAGCAGATGCTGCTACAGCCATATATGTGAACAAACATATGGAGCTCCTTCTGGCCACAGTACAGTCATATAGGCTGAACTCTATATGGACCCATATATGTAAATGGCCAAGACCAGCCACTGATTTTGCACTCAAATTGTGCTTTGAACACCCCCAGTCTTCTGAGAGCCACTGCTGCTTTCCTTGGGAGCATGATCCTCTCATTCAACTGCTGCTATGAAGCAAGGTAGCTCAGAAGGTGGAGAGAAAAAAATGAAAATATGATCCCAAACTCAGCAAGTTCTGCCTTACCCATGAAGAAATCAGTCAGCTGGATAACAGCACCCTGCACCAGCACAAGGGAGTATCAGGCAGCCACTACCTCTCAGGGAACCAAGTCTACCACAGCCTCTTGCTAAGTTTAGAAACACATTTACATTTTTTTCCTCCCACTGGTATCAGTTTGTGAATGAAAATATTTTTGGGGTGCAAGAGGGTGGAGAAATGTTAACTTAAATGAAAAATAAGGTTTCATTGGTGATAGATGTTTAATATTAGTTGAGATTGAACCCTAATTGAATTGATAAGATGAAGGGGTGTTTTTGTTTCAATTTCTTTATTTTTCTCTTTTTTTTAATCTTCTTTTCCCTAAAAGAAATTTCAGTTGTCTTCTGACTTGGAAGTCTGTTGTAGAGGTGAATTTGAAAAGAAGAAAATGCCAACACATTTCAGGAGACACTTTACAGGTTTTTGAGAACCAGAATTGGGAAAATGTAGGGCATTGAAGCAGGGAAAGGCATGAAGAATGGTGGAGAAAAAACACAGGAGCCAAAATAGAAGTGAGAAATGGAACCAGAGCACCAGGAAAGGGAGCAAGGAAGTGTTCTCAAGGATCTTCGATAATTTTAGAAGAAAAGGATCTCAAAAACTTCTTCCATTTTGGAGAGTTCACACCTTCATTCAGATGACCAAAACAGAGAGAGGAGCAAACACTGTTCCCTGCCTCCATTATTTAAAGATGTCTTGATTTGATTCTCTGGTCTGGAAATCTCAAAAAATTAAAACGAGTTGTTACAGATCAGCAGGAGTAAGAATGCAGTAAGAAATTTCCAGGCAACCTGCCTCGGGACAGATCCCAAGTCAAAACCATCAGTAATTCATTTACCCTCCCTGATCTTCACACAGAACAGCAAACATAAAGGAATAAATCCTGCTAATACACAATATCCAGTACCCACAGAGGAAAGGAGTAGAAAGCCAGTTAAATTTTAGAATGAAATTCAAGAAACAGTACACTAAGATGGTTGAGAAAAACACAAGCTATAACCTCCCATGGCTCAAAGGACTTGAGAATTTTAGACAAATGATAATCATAAAATATTAGCGTATAAACATCAATATTAGGCACGAATTAATCTAGCAGACTGCACAGAGGGAAAGCAGACAGGGAGTATGTGTAAAAACCAGAAAGCTCCCAGCATCTGGGTCCTTCATTTCTGTAAGAGGACTTTAAACAACTATCCAGAAAACGCAGCATATGGGTTATACAACCTTGAGGAAGCATAAGGCATGACGTATGTGACAATCACCCAGTGTGGAAAGCACTCACAACAAACAAGCAAAAGGGTTAAAAATAACAGCTCCTCAGGGTGTGCATGGCACATAAACCCATCTCCTGTCCTGCTAGGGAAAACAAGGGGACAGAAAAAGGAGGGGAGTAATCATCGAAGGGATTACCAGACAGGCTTGTTTCTGGGGTTTCTGCTTTCAGCAACAGGCTTGGCACACCGAGGAGGCCAACACATGGCATGTGGAGATTAATCTCAGGCAAGTGGAGAGTCTTTCAAGGAGTGATATTTCAAGTTGAGGTTGCATTCTTAATTGCCCTTGCTCTCCATTAACTGTAAAAAGCATGACATCTCCAAACTAACCATAGCCTTGGTGAATTCACTGCACAACTGCTTTCCTGCAAAACACCAATGTAGGAACAGTTCCATTGTGAAGCAATGTTATTCTAGACCATGATGCTGCCAGCAGACAAGAAATGGGCCAGACAGACTCTAAGAACTGCTATGCAAGTACAACAGCAAATTTCTCAGAACAAGGTAGTATTACATGTCCAGGTATATCAAGGGGAAACCAGGTATCCAAATGCCAAGGAAAACTGAAGGACAGGTAGCTTTGCACTGAACAGTATTACCACACAGTTGTGTCATTGCAGGTCTCTGTGCCCCACACAGCTCATGGGCAAAGGCTGCCCAGAACAGCAGAAGTTGCTCAGCAGTCTCCAGAATATTGATTTGAGCAGATGACACAACGCAGAGGGCTAAATGTTCTGCAAGTCAGATTGCTGTGAAGGGCAGGAGCTGTGTTGTGATGTGTCAGCTGAACTCTCTGAGAAACAGAACAGACAGACACAGAGAGCCTGAAGGAGCCCCATGAGGTTTTCAGTTTTCCTCCCTGCTGTGCAGAAGGACCCAGGCTTACACTCTGATAGATTCTAATTGCACTGGTAACCTCCTATAACATCCACAAGATCCCTCACCACCTGACTTCAGTGCTTGAAGGTTCTAGTGGTTTTTTCCTGCTACCTAAAAATAATCTCTTTTTTTTGTTATAAATCGGACAACTACTAGTCCTCCAGATGTCAATGTGTAAAGCAAACCACCATTATTCCCTTTACATTCCCTCTTCTATATTTATTTGATTTGTCATGTCCCTTCCCTGCTCAGTGTCCTTTTTCACAGTTCCAGCCTCTGCAACTTATGTATACTTTTGACATTCTCAAAGCCTCTCATTCTCTTTTCTGGAATTAAATTTATCTAAACACACAACCTACAAACTCAAGCTGGACGCCCAGTAATGATACAGGAACACTGACTGGTGGATGGAACTGGCAGAAAAACCATCAGCTTTATGAAACACGACACACATAACCAACCAGGGAAGCTTTTTTCTGCCTATTTGTTAAGAATAAGACTTTTTGTCTAACTTACTATAAGGAAAACTTAAAAAAAAAAAAAAAAAAAAAATCATTTATCAGTGTTGGTTAGTTCAATGTAACCTTGTTGTCCGTGTATCTTCACACTTGATTTTACAACATATAACCACACATCTGTTCTGGTAAAATGCTGCCTTCGCACATTTTTTAGTTTTAAATATAATTCTTTAAACTTGCCTAACTGTACTTATACAAGGAATAGGATAATTATATAAAGCTCAGGAACCGGATCAGCATAAACTCACAAACTTTACTCCAGCATTTCTATTTATCAGAAAGCATCCTGAAAACCAAGCTATATTCCTGCTTCAGTGCCCCCATATGGGACTATTTGACCCCTGTAATCCCACAGATATGTTTTCTCTACTCATCCCTGCCTGTAAGCTACAATTAAATATTGAAAAAATACTCAGTATTTAGTGCATAACCTCTTAATGTATCCTCTTTTATGTATCACACTTTACCATAAGAGCCCAGTTCTTATCAGGGGCTCACTCTGGGATCTGAATTCTTTCCACCACATCACTTTTCCTCAGAGGGTCACAAAAGGGCTTTAGCAACTCCTGATATCATTCCTTTTTCCATTTCTATTCAGGGCCATTCCTTTTTTCCAGTGAGTTCTCTTTTCCCTGATATGTTGTAGCCAATGTGGGACCTGTTCTTTAGCAATCCTTGCTCCGGTTTGGTGACCTAGCTACACAGGCGAGCTGTTTGCGTTTCAGACAACAGAATGAGCAGATTTTGGGGCCTTGAGACTACTTCCAAAACTACAGACACCCTGCAATTACAAGCAGCTTCACCTGACCTTCTTGTTTCTGCCAATCACAATGTTGAAATCTAGATGTAGAAATATTAATGTTAAATCAACACTGCAAATATGAAGACAGAATGAAAAATGAAGCAACAAACCCTCAAAATGACAGAGCACCAAATGAAAACCTCTTATTTATACAGCTGAATAAATGTAAATTGACATCCAAACAGTGAAAAATTATCAGTGCCCTGCTTTGAAGAGCTTACAATCTAATTGAATGCAAGACACAAAACTAGTGGAACTTGATGTATAGTTGCAAGAGTAAAAACCAAGAGTTGCACACTTAGTACAGCAGCTATGTATTTTTTTTCTTTAAAAGTACATTCAGTATCAAAATTAACATAAATGTGAAAATTGGAGTGAGACAGAAAACTAACAAAAAGATGTCTGTTCAGGAATAAATAACTTCCAAACTCATACAAAAGAATCATTATGTCACATGAAAGAAAACAAATCAGTAACACAAATGCCTTTCTAGTGATGCAAAAAAATAAAATGGAATGAGATCAAATTACCTTTATTCATTAGCAAAATAGGCATTATGGTCTTACATTATCTCACATCCATGTTGGAATTTTTAATTTAATAACCTTTGTATCATACTAGAATCTCTGAGTCAAAAAAAGAAACCCCAATATGTGCCTTCACACAACAACATAATATAAATTTCACATTTTGGACATTAAACAACTGGGTTTTGTAGATTTGCAAACCTTGGGTTGGGGTTGTTTGGTTGGGTTTTTTACAGTTAAAAGCACAGCTTAGCAGACATCCACCTGCACAGCAGTGTTAACACAGTGCTCAACACCTAGAACTGAACTGGAAGGTGCCTGGAATTATCCCACAACAGCATAATGCCAGATATGCCCATACTGTCAGAGGAGAGAAGAGCATTTGAAATCTGAAAAGACTGGTTTCTGCTTGTGAAATTGTAAATTGTCCAGATTCCCTCTTTCCAGGAAACTCTATATGATTCAATGCCCTGATAAATATGTTTTGAAGGAAGCATTAACCTGTTCAGCCCAAAAGTGAAGACAGACTTGACAATTGCACTGACTTGTTCTGGCAAAGTGTCTACTGCCACCAAAAACTCTTCTGGATCACATCCAATAAAGAGCAAATGTTTTCTTCACATATTTTGTATGTTGATTACTACTGTCATCACCCATCAGGTCAGGGCAGCTTTGCTGGCTCTTTCTGGGATGAATATGGCAGGAAAAAACATTACCTTTATTTCTATTTTTCTAAAGCTGTTGTTTGGCACCGTGTTAATTTGCAGTAGGTACAAGGTGATATCACAGTGAAACAGACTTTAAATACTCCTAAGAAGCAGGAACCTGGTACGACCTGACCAAAATAAGCATATCTGAGTAAGGTAGATTTTCTCATTTTGCTAAAGCAGGGACTGCAAAATCATCTTTTATCATATTTGGCCACCAGTTACAAATTCAGCTTTTTCTCCATGGTTACCCTCTGACATCTAGCTTGGCCATCTGGAACAAATTCAGAAGGAAAGAAGAGAGGATGAGAAGGAAAAAGATTATGCTTATAATGCAAGACAACATTGATTCTACTGAGTGCAATATGCACTTAACAGGAATGGAGGAGAGGATGCACAGCTGCCTCTTCTGCTTGTATCAACATTATGGTTGCTTCCAATTCCAGTGACTAATAGTACAATAATTTATAACAAATTTTCCCCACTAAAATAATGAATAGTGTTAATTTATAGCACTCACAGAACACATAGTGTCAGCTCTCATAAATATTACAGATAAGGAGATGTTTTTGCCACAAAATTTTTATGAGAATGAGACATCATCAAACTGAGGTGAGTTATAGTGTGGTTACCCTGTGTTTTGTCTATGGGGAGAGAGAAAATGACAATTGTCCAGAAGGCAATGCAGATCTTAGGTGTGTTAAAATGCCCTTTGGAGGTGGATGTCTCCCTCTCTGCTGACCAAAGGAACCCTCCAGGACAAAAAGCTGGGCACCCTACCTAAGTGAAGCAACTAAAATGGGATGAATCTACATTAAACATCTGAGAAGTACCAGAATAACAACAGGGCTGAAAAAGGGTATAAATTTCACTATTCCCAGTCCAGAGCCCACTTAGCTTTGCAGTGTGCATGCATATAACAAAGCCTTGATCTGTATAATGCCTGCTCCTATAGTCCTTTTGTGGGCAAAATACTTCCCTGTTTCTTACAGCAGAAACAATGTCCGGCTGGAAAAAGCTCCCTGCCATAAAAGCAGTGTCATCTTTAAATCAAAGCTTTGCGGTGAAAATTGGCATGGTTTAGATAGTAATTTTCTGGCACTTTTTTGTTTAACTCTTGGAGATCTAAAATTCTGTTTTCCACAGTCTGCAAACATAACTAAAATTTGTCCTGCTCCCATTCAATTAACTGTAAAAACTGAGAGGTAGTTAAACAAAACTTGGAGTGAAGGAGGTGGCCTTTTAGCCATGTACTTATTTGAGAATTCTTATTCAGGACAAAAACCTTGTAATACCAATTACCTGTTACAAGCTAAAGGGAAAGAAAATTTCCAATATATGTTGGATTTGCTGCTGTAGGATGTAAGAAGACTGAAACCACATTTGAGATTTTCGAGCACAAAAAGTTATGATCCTAAGTAAAAGAAGCTGCCAGTTTGAAAGAGAATTAGGGCATGAATGGGAGCTAGCTTTGTCTGGTCCTTCATGAACTCTGTTTTAGAAGTTCCTGCTCAGTTGTTTTTAAACCCTTTCCTTTCAACAGACCAGCCACAAAGTCAGCATTACCATACAAAATCCAGCATTTCATAAAGCAAGCACATCTGTCAGATTTTTCTAAATAGCCCAGAAGTTGTCCACATGGGATCAGACTGACAAGTTTTAATTCTTGACATTGATGTACTTAAAACATATCCTGGAAGGCATTTTTTAACATAAAATAATGCAAAAAGTTATTCCATGACAGAACCAGCACATGATCATAAATGGGCAACAAGGTGGGGCAAGTCAAGATGGTACTAACAGCTGCTCACAGGTTTCATCCAACTAAAGGTACAATTCCTCTCCCTTTGAGAGATGCAAAGTGGGATGAGGGCAGCATAAAACCCAACACACACATCTCTGACTGCCTAGACACAGCTAGATGTGCAAGGAAGACGACAGGCTTAGTCTAGAGGCACATGTGCAGCCAGGCACCCAGATGTGGGGGTTCCTGCCATCTCTGTGTGAATCACAAGCAGGCCTCCAAAACTGGAATCTGGTCTCCATCAGAGAGGAGCATGGATTTAATTAGTTCTTTCTGTCACTGTGAAAGACATGAATGAATTACAGTAACATTTTTGCTATTAACTATTCTGTTGATGAATCCAAAATATATGCAATTACAGATCTAAATATAGTTCCTTACAGTTAACAGAAATCAAGCTAAGTGCCTCAGGAAGGGAGGGAGGGAAGGAGGGAGAGTAGACATCTAAACTCATGTGAAAAATCTAACTTCACTTCTTCTGTATGATAGTATTATTTTACTTTGAAGCAAAGCATTCAAGAAATTCCATTATATTTCTATTCAGAAATATCCTAGTTTGTGAAAGTAAACTAAAAATCAAGCAAAAATAATGAATTTATTTACTTTCCAAAATTGTTCATCTCATTTCATCTCCAAATGGCACTGCCCAAAAAAATCATTTTGTAACTACAGTCAGATGCCTGTCTTGTGTGCACTTAAAACTTTAAGTGTACTTCAAAATTAGAGATGAGCAAAAGCCAAAGAGAAGAGCCCTTTGTTTAATTGTGCAGCAATAGTGCACCAATCCACACAACATCTCACCCCATACCCAAAGGGAGCACATCCAACCCCACAGGATTCTCCATAGTCCCTTTCCAGCCTTGCTTTTTGCTGAGACTGCCAGCAAGCATGTCAACCCTGTGAACATTCCTGGGAATGTGGAGCCTCATTGTCCTCCACACTGACGTGACAAAAACGAAATATTTTCACTCTAGCCCATCTGGCAATGGAAATTAGCTACTGACACGTGACCAGAACCAGAACCAAGCCTTTTTATTCCACATCCATAAGAAATTAAAGCTTCCTGTAAGTTATATGATTTTTCTATTAAGAAAATTAATTTTTGCCCAACTACACAGGCCTGGATTTGCAAAAGCAAGATGGCAGGCATCACACCAAGCAGCAAGGCAAAGTGGAAATTGGGTGCAAAGCGATGTGAAATTGGAAGACTAGTACTAGATGTGAGAGCAATTTCAAAGGTAAATTCCCAAAATGCTTCAGTTGTTCTTTAGAAAGACCCAGGATCAGCCAGTGCCAAAGAAAGCAGGGCTTGGTAACAACTTCCAGTGATAAATATCAGTATGTCTTAAAGCTTGTTTCACAGGTTTCGCTGTCTCCACACTGATTTTAGGAGAATTTTTTAATCAAATCCAAAATAGCAATGCAGAAAGAAGTGCTGACAAGGAAAGGGATAATCCTGTCCTCAGTGCTGATACTGAAATACTTCTGCATAGCCTACAAGAGAGTATCCCACTGAGATTTCTACAGATGCCCTCAATGGGAAAGACAGTAGACATGAACTCCAAAATTTTCTCCAGAAAGGGAAAATAACTCATCATCAGGAGCACTAAACTAGTTAGCCACAAACTGCAGTCAAAATCATAAAGAAAAATGAGAAAAAAAACCCCAACATCCAAACATGGAAGAATCCCCTCAATCTCCTAACATTCACAGGAGTAACAGGGATTACTTGAAAAAATAGCAATCCTTTTAGAATTGGTAGAATGTTCTGAGTTGCCAGCATGCCTTTAATTACGTTTAGAAAGTTAAAGGCTATTGCATGAACTAGACAATTTAAGTCGTTCAAAATCACAATGAAGTTGCTGATTTGCCAACATTTTTAATCCTGCAATTTTCATGCTGAAATACATTCTTAACAATACCCTTTTAATAATCAAGTACATTCACACTGGTAACTTCAGTACACCGACTGATATGACAATTTAAAGTATTTCAAGGGGGATATTTGGGTCCCTTGGCTTTACATTTTAATGTTGCCAGAACACACATCCTGGTAACACCAAAGAAGAAAGTCAAGCCTTGGCATATATACACTAAGATCGACCCAAACTGCCTGGAAATAAACAGGAAACTCACAGATTTTTAAGGCCAGAAGGGACTGCTGTGATAGCCAATCTCACTTCTGCACAAAAAAGCCCGTAAGATTTCACCCCAAAAGTCCTGCAGCAAGTATTCAGAAACTGAATTACAGCTGAACATCTGGCACAGAAACATCCTTAGTGTAGATCACCTAAATCAGGATTAAAACTTAAATTATGAAAAGCCTCAGTTCTCCTTCTGCAAACAGGTAGAATACAGAAGCTTCACCAGTACATCAGGGTGACACTTTACAGCACAGCAGGATGAATTATTAAGAATGGAACTCCTCCACACACGTTTCCAACTTTACTACACACAATGACAAGCGATTCCATGAATGATGATGCCATTCACTAAAATATTTCAGGTTTGAAATTTCATTTCTACGCTGTCATTTGTTAAAATACAATCACAAAATCCCATTTATTGTTTTTTTCATGAAAATAATTCTAGCAATTGGCGTGGTTTATCATTATTTATACAGTAGATGTTAACTCATAACTAATGAAGGGTTATTCCCATAGGGAAGAGAATCCAAAGTCACATCGATTACATCCTCCTTTCTGTTTGTAACATTCACTTTTTGCCTTTCCCCCATATTTTGTATAATCAGATCCAGGCACATCTGGATAGATGAGCTGAATAAAAAAAAGTTCACATGACCCTTACTCTATTAGCATATTCAGAAACTTTAAATTTGTATCCAATTTGCAAGAAACCAGAAATAACCTAAGGTCTGTGAGTGTTTTCAGAGTAACAATTTGCCTTCATATACTTCCCAATTGTTGTTTGAACACTGGAAGCCACATTTTCCAAAGCTGCAAACACAAACTTGAGGTGAGAAGAGGCCAAATGTAAGGCTGTTTGTCTTTTCTTAAATGCTGCCATACTACAGCCTTAAAGACAGTAGTTTTATATTGTACTAAAGCATGGAAATTCAAGCTAATTAAAATCACATGTGAAAAAGCCCCCACATTCAAATCACCTTCAAAACACAGTTCTCATAACTTGTTTTTAAAATTAGCCTTGAAACTTTGTTATTTATTTATGCTGCTGCTGATAGCTGATGTTTATCCACCAAACATATCACAAATAGATAACAGATTAAACTACGGTTTTAAAATTTATTAGCGTTTGTAAGAGAGGCTTCTCACAAAATTAAACATCAAGCTTTTCTCTTGGTGTATGTTCAAAATCTCAGATGGCTGATCTTTACAAAAACACCATTTGAGGCCAAATTCGACATAAATGTTAAAACACAGCACAAAATTACCCTTAAAAATTATTATTGTAAGCGCACAGATTTTCCCCCAATTTTCAATGCTAAATAAAAACAATTTCCATTCCCCATTAAAGCATTTTTAATTTGAAATTGTTAAGTACTAGAAATAACACTAGAAATCAACACTCTAGCACAATGAAGACGCAATATGAGATATGAAGCTTCATAGCCCACCTTTCTTCTTGACTGGCATTCTTCTTCCTACTTCTGAATCTGGTTGCAAGCACTTATTTACAGGTACTAACGAAGTGCTACTGGAACACTCTGCAAGGTCAGGAACTGACTAGCTATTGCAGAACACTTTTACAGTTCAGTAAGGAAATGCAGCTTCAATCTTCATTTCTATGAATACTTGCTGTTCCCTTGGATTGGACTTCCGACGCTCTCCACAAATAAAAAAAAAAAAGGGGGGGGGAGGGCAAAAGCAGCTTTTTGACTCTTTTTTAAAAGATGCTTTCAATTTCTTTAAAATATATTTGATTCTATAAAAATACAAGAGCAAACGTTTCTTGGCAATACAAAACCTTATTATAACTCCTCTTCTGGCAGTAAAGTTTGAAAATTAAAAGATTTTATGCAATACAATTAAGGCACAGTCCATCTCTAGGCAGATGTCTCATACTCCACCTGTACATGCTCAAAAACATATTATTTGCGGGACAAAAACGCCCAAGTAATCCAAATAAGGAGGAAGACAAAAACAATTGCCGAAGTGCCTCTTTAAGCTCTTTCACTTCTTGAATTAATTCTGCTAGCTATGTATTAGGTGTCTACACAGCAGACTAAAAAGATCCCTTTTTCCTCACCAGACAAGAGCCTTCAAATATCACCCTCTCACCCAAGAGAAGTCACTGGGCAGACACTTTCATTTTTATTATCTGCAAGCCACCCAGCCTTACAGTCTTTAATGTCTCTCTGATCCTCCCATGTATTAAAAGAGAGGATTGAAAAGGAGGAAAGCAATCCCTTGACCTGGAATTATTAAAGTGACAGTGCTGCCCACTGGGCACTTGGGCAAAGCAGACTGCTTTATACTGGAGTCATTTACTTCATGCCATTCCTTCCCTTGCACAGCAGCAGCCACCTCGTGAAAGAGGAATAAGGAGAGTTAGAAGAAGAGCTTCACAAAAGGTTCGTTTTCAGAGATAATGAAGTATTAATGAAATAAAAAAGCAAGCCATGAGATCAGTCCGGAGTTTCCCACTCAGAATCGCAGCTGGTTGGCTTCAGTATCAGCCTCTCTCTCTCCCTCCCTTTTTCTGGAAAAACAAAAAGAGAAACAGAAACGGGATAGATTTTCCTCATCTACTTCGTTAAGGGAAAGTCTGAGAAGGGCGGACGAGCTCCGAACGCTTCCCTTCCCCGCGAGAACGAGGAGCTGCGATGCACATGACAAGGGCTTCGCTGGGCATCGTCTTCTCCGGGAGATGGGAACTGTGTTTGTGAAGGGGGCGGCTCTGCTTTGCTCTCTGATGCGCTCAGTTGGGCTCTGTTCGTCCCCGCATCCCGCGGGCAGGGACTCAGGGGCTGTCCCCCCTCATCCCCTCCCCACTGCACCCTTCCCCGGTTCTCCCGAGCGCAAAGTGGTCTGCCTGCTGCTTTCTGAGGCGAAACAAGACACACAGGGCTGGCTGCCTGGGACGGAGGGCAGGTGAACTGGCGGAGCCAGGCTGGGTTTAAGGACGAGGACAACTCCCCCCACGGTTGCTGAGGGACAAGCGAGAGGCAGGAGCTGCCGGGGATGAGGGAGGGGTTGGAGGTGGGGCGAAGCGAGACGCAGCCGGGGCGAGGGCGCTCGAAGGGGGAGGGACGGGAAAGGAGCACAAAGCAGGCGGTGGCGAGGGAAGGGGGCAAGCGGGCTGGAGGGCAGCGGGCGTTGCGGTGGCTGAGGGGGCAGGCGGGGAAGGGCCACGGGCTATGAGGAGAGGGTCAGCGGGTTACCGCGTGGACTGGGCCTCCCCGCACCGAAGGGGGAGTCCCAGCGTCCCGGCCGCCGGTGCAGGGTCCGCGCTCAGCCCCGCCGCCATCGAGGAGTCGCCGCCGCCATCCGCCGCCCCGGCAACCAGCGCCGGGGCCCGCCCGCCGGCCCGCGGCCAATCGGCGGCCGCCATGCTGGGCCGGTGGCCGACAGCCCAATGACAGGCGGCCTCTGATGGCCCTGGGTCATGTGAACGAGCAAGATGGCGGCGCCCACCGGAGGGCGTGAGGTAGGAGGAGCCATGTTGTAGGCGGCGGGAGCGGCTCGGTAAGGACGGCAGGGTCGTGTCGGCCCGTACGGCTCAAGGTCGGAGCCTGAGCCCGGCGGGGAGGCCGGGTGGTCAGCGCGGGTGCGGTCAGCGACTGGTAGCGGTGGGGTTTGAAGGTCGGGATCGAGCCGCAGTTTCCCGGGGTGAGGGTTCTGACCTGAGCCGGGCCCCGAGGCTTTGGGAGGCCTCCTGCTGCTTCCAGCGGCACGCAAGGCTCAGGCAGAGACGCGTGTACGAGCCGTGTGCAAGGCCCAGGGAGAGGGGGTGCTTACAGCTCCGTGACGTGCTGTCGTGGTTTTTGGGATCCTAAAGCACAGGTTTGGGGACCGTCCTCAGGCGGCCTGAAGCGATCCCGGTGAGATCCTGCCCGCTTGTCCTGCCAAGCCCGAACCGAAGCAGGCTCAGTCCCATAGGTAGGGTTCAGAACACATCTTTCACATTATAAAAGCAACTTAACGTAAGTATGATTGGCAAAGTAAGTCTGGGAGAATTTCCTCTGCAGTAAAACGTGTAGGGAAAGAAGCACTTGAATAACTAAACTCCAAGCGTAATCAAGAGCTGTTCTAAGGATTGGCCTCAGGTGGCCACCAAGATGCTCTTACCACCTTCCACCCCCCTCAACAGGACAGGGACAAGGTATGAATGAAAAAAGCTCAGGGGTTGTGGTAAGAACAGGGAGATCACCCACCAATTACCATTACAGTCAAAACAGTAAACTTTGGGGAAAGGGAATATGTTGTCAATCAAATCAGAATAGGATAATGAGAAATAAAGCCAAATCCTTAAAACACCTTCCCTCCACCCTACCTTTCACTCCTGTTTTTCTCTATGTCCTCCTCCCTCTCAGAAGTGCAGGGAGACAGGGAAAGGGGGTTGTAGTCAGTTCATCACATGTCTCTATCACTCCTTCCTCCTTGCACTCTTTTCCTTTTCCACTGTGTGGTCCCTTCCACAGGAGACAGTTCTCCACAAACTTATCCAACAGGAGTCCTTCCCACAGGCTGCAGTTCTCTATGAATTCCTCCAGTGTGGGTCCCTTCCACAGGTGTCAGTCCTTCAGTAGCAGTATGAGTCCCCCACAGGCTTACAAGTCCTGCCAGGAACCCACTCCAGCCTGGGCTCCTCTCCACATGTGGCCACATATCCTGCCAGGAGCCTGTTCCAGAACAGGCCTCCCACTGGGTCACAGTGGGCATCCCCCTGCTCTGGCATAGGATCCTCCAGGGGCTGCAGACGGATCTCTGCCCCATCGTGGTCCTCCATGGGCTGCAGAGGCACAGCTGCAGGGATTGCACCACTGGCTGCAGGGAATCTGTGCACCTGGAACCTGGAGCACCTCCTGCCCCTCCTTCTCCATTGACCTTTGGTGTCTGCAGGGCTCTTCCTCTCACTCCTCTTTTCCAGCTACTGTTGTGCAGCAGATTTTACCATTTCTTAACTTTCCCCCGCACACCACCACTGTAGTGGTTGGGCTTTGACTTGGCCAGCACCAGGTCTGTCTTGGAGCTGGCTGGAACAGACTCTCGGACACAGGGGAAGCTCCTGGCATCTCAGGAGCCATCCTTGCATCCCCCCTGCTACTAAAACCTTGCCACACAAACCCACTGCAACTGTATGCTTTCTGATTTATGTCTACAAATATGGATTTATTTGCTTGGGGGTTTTTTTCTTACATTTCTATTTGACAGTTAAGTCAATTTAAACCTGGAGTATTGCCTTGCAAAATAGGAAATGCATTTGTGATTCATAGTGGCAAAGAGTCTACATGTTTATTTGAGTCATTCTGGGGCTATGCAACTTTGATTACATTTGTTTATTTTTTCCTTATGATCCAAGACTTCAAGATGACAGGAAGAGAGTTTCTTGAACTAGATTCTCCGCAGCAAAGACTAATTTTGGAAAGATTTAAGCGGATGGAAATCTTACAAAAGATGTTCAATGAGCTTCCTAAAGCAGATCAGTAAGTACTGGTAAAATAAATGAAGATAAGTGCATCAAACATTTCAAGTCTTGGAGGCTTTTCTTTTTCCTTATTTTTATATTACAAATTTTCCTTGCAGTTAAAAAAATTACTTAATTGTGAAGATGTTTGTTATTGTCCAGAACAGAAAACCTGGTTTATGTTTTTTCAATATGGTTATTTCTACATTGGTTGTGCTCCTGCTCAGCTGGTTTTTGGCATGTGCTCCCCAGCATTTGGGGTTCTGGTGTGGTTGATCAGCCCAGACAGGCTCTGAGCATTCTCAAAATCCTATGCTAGAGCTAAAAAATTTTCTAGGAAACTGAAATGTGATTCTGCTGGAGTCATCTTGTGTCCAGCAGGGCTGGCCTGGGGCCAGAACTGAGTGAGCATCAACCTGCTGGTTTCTGCATCTCATTCTGCATCGCTCCATGTTTCAGGAAGGTGAGACTAAAGTATCCAGGTGGTGGTGGAGGAGTCAGCTGGAGTCCTGCAGGCTCACCAGCAGGGTTCTGTGCAGCACAAAGCCAGCTAAATGCCTTCTGGGCCTCACAAATGACCTTTTGGTTTGTGATATTGCATGTCACTGCAAAACCTTACAGCACCTGAGCTGGTTCTATTAGGAGCCATTTGCATGCGTGTATCAGCTTGGATAAATTTTTTAGAAAGAAGAGGAATCAGAAGCTTATTTTATTTATATTTTTTTAATAGGACTAAATTGCTGGTTAAACAAACTGCTGGTAGTAACACAGGCCCTCCCCACACAGGTGAGAAAGAAAAGGCTGCAACACTGTGCAGGATCTGCTGCCCTCACCTTCAGCTTCCAAAACTCCTCCTTCCCCAGGAGAGCAGGGGAGGCAGATACTCAGTAGTGATGTGGTAATGTCTGGATAGAAACCCTGGACTTATGGATTGCTGGGTCTTGAAAAGAAGTAGCTGCCAGTTGCTGGCAGGACTTACAGCTTGTACCCAGAGGGGAGCTCACTCATGTCTGGAAAGGAAGAGCAAGCATGCTGCAGTCAAATTGAGAGTTCCTGTTTACCCAAGCGTTTTTAACACTAGGGAGCTCAAACCAACAAAAAACCACAAATCTCAACTCTTCCATCCTCCTTTTCTTTTGTGAAGTGTAGCAGTTCTGTACCTCACTAAACAGATTCTGCTGGTCCCGGGTACATTAATTTGCTCTGGTTTTGATACTTAAATACGCTGCTAAAATTTTAATCTCAGTCCTCTACATTTATGGACATGCTTGCCTGTGTCTCACTGCCTGTGATTGTAAAGGTAAAATTTGAATTTCCCTATTCAAAACAAGAAATAGTTGGTGTCTTTGATGTCTGACACTTTTTGTATTTTAAATTTTGCAAGATTAGCAAGTACATCTCTGAAATATTTTCCATTTTTTTTTAGTGTTTAATATTACTCAAAACATTAAAATGTAGAATAATTATAAGTAAATTGGCTTGACTTTTTAAAATTATATGTGCTATTGTATATATATTTCCTCATTTCTTTTCAGGAAACATTATCCTTAGAAACATGCTTATTAGGAGAGCTTTAATGAACTTTCCATTTACTGTAATAATGGGGGGAAAAATGTAGCAATGACTTCTCAACCTGTCACTTCACTCTTGTAGTGTGTGTAAACTCAGACATAACAAAGGATGCTGCTCTGGCTGCTTTTGAAAGTAGTTACTCTCCATTTTGCACCAGTGAGATATTTACCTCTCTTACCCCTTGTTGCAGGATTTTCAGAAGGGACCTGTAGTGTGAACTAAACTGAACTTTTTTACAGTTCCCAGTTGCTGAAACAACTTTCCTTCTTTCACAGGAACTTATGTAATCATGGAAAATACTTCCTAGCAGCAAATTCAAGCTTATGTGGCTTAGTAGCAAATAATTTCTTCAGGAGCATCCTAAATGTCAGAAAGGCTTCCTTGGTGTCTGCTATGCCAATGGCTGTTATTCCATTTCTTTCAACAGCAGCAGTTTATGAAGTTTTTGTGCATGACCCTTTATTTTCAGGTAAAAACCTCTTTATTCCTTTGTGGGTTTTTTTAAAGGGCTTTGCTTTCTGTACATAATGTAACACTAGAGGAGCTTTTTCTCTCTGCAGAATAGTGCTCTTAAAACTGTTGTGGTCTTAAAAACCCTCAGTTTGTAAAGCAAAGTTTGAAAAACAGAATGCATTGGACAGCAGTGAGTTCTCAAAGTGGGAGAGACGTATGTTTATATATATTTCTAAAAATATTATTTTACGCATTACTTATTTTCAGCATTTTTCAGTCAAAGTCATGTAAAAGTGACTGCAACAAAGCAGTTCAATTTCTCCCCATCTGTACAATTTCATGTGAAGGTCAACTTTTGAATGATAAATTTCTCCTTGGTTGGAGTGGAAGTGATTGTTTTTGGTTTTGTCTCACTTTTTGTTTTGGGACTGTTTTTGTTGTTTTTTTGGTTGGGTTTTGTTTGTTTTTTAAAAGAAGAGTCCTCCTTTATAATAATTTTTTGCATACCTGTACAGCTTGGAAGTTTCTGTCAAGAGCCTCTTTTCAGGTTCTTGCACGCAGCTTATAAATTGATGTGGTGGAGCATGTGTGGATCTTGGCAGTGAAATATTGTTTGCCACGCAGGTCAGCTGAACTGTGAGGTCTGTGCTGTGATCAGAGGAGGATTAGTAGGTGCTGTCGTGGGTGGTTTCTATCCCATTTTCCTGGCTATCCCCTTGAACGCAAGCCTTGCAGCCAGGTATGTCTTACTTACCTGCAGTGTATTGACTGAAATGTATTTGTGGGTTAAATACACAGTTCTTGGGGTAAATTCTGTAGATATTTAATCTGTGCACACTTGTCTTCTTGTAGACATTTAGGATGGGGAAGGAGATTTACATTAAGGTCATCTGATTACAAAGTGAAGTTTGTAAGAGCTACACCAAAGTGAAACAAGATCTGCAAAGTGATCCATTGGGAAGCCCTTGTTTAGCAGGAACCTTCCAAGTTTCCCAGGGTGTGTGCAGTGGTGGCTGCCCTCCTGCCACCACTCGGGTGGCTGGACAGCCAAGAGACCTCACTGACCCTGGGCAGTGCCCAGCAGCCAAAGTCCCTGACAGGTGTCGTTCTGTGTAATTCAGAGCACAGCAAGGGCAGGGTGAGGCTTGGTGAGACCCAGGGCATGGTCAGGATGTTCTACAGCATTTATCCCAACAGCTCAGTACCACCAGGTGAATTTAACTTAGGGGAAGGAAGAGAAAATTACTATCTGCATAAATATTTATGTTAAATCTTGACACTTGCATGGAGAAAAATATAAGTTTCTACCACTGTTTGTGTTGTTCAGGTATATGTCAAGTCCCTTGCCAGGGAAGGAAAATCTGTTGCGCTACTGGGTCACAACTGCTCAGCCGGTCTTCAGAAAGATGAGTCTGGGTATACTGGTGCAGGTTCTGACTGGATTATATCTTGCCACTAAACAGCATGGAATATATATCAAAATGCTGCTGCAGATGAACACTAGCAGGGATTCTGAAGAGCTACCTGAATGAAGTAAAGCAACTTTTCAATTGCCTTGGATAAGTAACCATAATAAACAAGAAAAAGAAGTATTGCTGTGTCTTTTTAATACAAAAACGAAGTCTCTGCACTGGCATTTTTTAAGTTTTGAACTTAAATGCAGGTTCAACTTTTCATTATGCCCAGTTTAGTGTATACACCTGAATAACAGACAGGTGTGTTGCTTTGGAAATTGGAGGCAAGAAAGCATTTATAGTGCCTGCTTAATGTTTGGTTCTAAGGTGATGCTACAACTTTTCAAAGCTGTAAAAAATAAGTATTCTGGAAAAAAGAGGGTTTTTCCTTCATAATGCAAACCACAGAGATTTATTTAAAAAAACAAACAAAAACAACCAAAAGCGAGGAAGATCAAGGCAAGGTTTTACTAGAGATTCCTCAAAATCTGAGTGTTTTTCTCCCTTTTCTCCATTCTGCTAACACAAAACTTCTGTCACAAATTACCCCTTTTACACTCTTAGATGGGTCACACTGTAGAGAACACTTTTATCACAGAGCAATCAGGACTGACAGTCATGTCAGCCTTCCCAGCATATCAAAAAAACATCCCTTGGCCTTGTAACCATTTTGCCTTGAAATTAAGTCTCTTCCTGAAGGCAGGCTGTTGAGGGTCAGTTACTGGGATATCTCAGCTACATCTAAGATCAAGGGTCCAGAGTAATGCACTTATGAGTCTGGTGTGTCTTCACAGTGGTGGCTGTATGTTCTAGGGCAATCTAAATTGCAGCTCTCCTACTGCATGAGGTGTCTTTAGTGTATTCTGCAAACAGAGCTAAATCAGTTCTTCTACAGAAGCAATACTCTCACTCTGATGTATGGTCTTAACTCCCCATTAGGTGGGGGTTGGCCTCTTCTCCCAGGCAGCAAGTGACAGGACAAGAGGAAATGGCCTCAAACGGTGCTAGGGGAGTTTCAGGTTGAACATCAGGAGAAATTTCTTTACAGAAAGGCTTGTTAAGCATTGGAATAGACTCCCAGGAGGTGGCAGGCGTCACCATCCCTAGAAGCCACTGGATGTGGTGCTTGGTGCCATGGTCTAGTCGACGAGTTGGTGATAACTCAATGATCCTGGGGTTCTTTTCCAAACCTAAATGATTCTGTAACTGTAAAAGCTGTACAGTTACTGGTCAACAGTCACTTCAATAAAATTCTAGCACCCCTAGAGATGCATGTGGAAATATTTATTAACGAGAATTAAGAATTCAGCATTGAGACCTTTAATTGAAAAGGGTTAAAATTTATGCTGTAAGGAGTTTCACCATATTTATCTACCTTTTCCTTAAAAATGGGTCACTACAGCAGGAACATGACACATCCGTTCTCTATAATCAGCAGCAGCAGCCTGATTTGTACAGGGAAGCAGCAACACAGACTCCCTCTTGTTGTTAGGTAGAGATCATTTAATTTTCCTCAATTAAGTGTTGCTGTGTCACATGGTGTTCCCATCCTGGTCTGCACCCAGACAGCTTGGCCTTACCTTAATCACCCCGACTGGAGATTCCCATGGAGCAAGTATTTTACATGACAGTGAATTGTCATATCTCCGGAAGCCATCAGACTTTAACCAACAGAACCACTTACCTGTGATAATAAAAACATAAAATAAAGGTGTTATTGTGCAATAGTATCTTGAAGAATGACAATGATTGGCTCAGTGATTATTGCAAGCGTTTAACATGATAGAGTTAAAATACTGTAAAAAGACTCCAGTGCTTATTAAAGGGTGAGATTCAAAAGGATCTTCCCTTCCATGTACTACTTTCATTTTGGTATAAATTGAAGTGATAATTATCCTCAGTCATCAAAATGCATGTTCTGATGTTTAGTGGTCTGACCTGGACAAATTACATCCTTATAAATACTCATTTCTTAAGGTGAAAGGTGAAGACTGTATATTAAAAAAAAAAAGAAAAAAAGAAAAAAAGAAGAAAAAAAAGAGTTACTTTCCTCAACATTTTCAGCAAGTTGCAAAGACTGATAGTTTTTTCCAGTATCACTGATCAACACACAAATTGCAAGCATGTACTTTACGTGTTCAGCAATAGTCATATCAAAGGTCAGCTGAACACTCCTGAGACTAGAAAGGTGGTGTGTTTGTGAAGAAGTAAATTTTTCAATTATACCCTCTGTACTCCTTAAACTACTGATGGGAAGAAATGTTCTCAGAAGTTAATAAAGTCTGGAACTGTTTCAGAATTCCACAGGACAGCAAGGTACTATCCCAGTTCTGGCATGCACGCATGTGGAGGAGTGCCTACACAGGAGTCTGGGAATGCTCCTTCCATTCTCCGTTTCATACACAGGATTTGAGCTACCTCCTACAACCCCCAGGAACCAGCCTCTGACAACTGTAATAAACTCCCCACCAACACTGAGTGAGAACAGGTGTTAGCTGGATCCTTTCTTCCACCACTTCTAGTAGAAACAAGCCTGGTACAGGCTGCATATCACAGAAAAAGGACTTCAGGCTACTCCCGGCCAAAAGAATGCCAAGAATGGCTACAGACAAAAGCCAACAGAAATACTAAAAAAGCACCACTTTTATCTTCTAGATGCACCATTCTAAATGCTGCCTAAACATTACAATCTATTCTACAGCTCCTGCAAATGGCACCCTCACCCTCCTGGTACATGTGCAAGTCCTGCCCTTGGCATCTTCCTGCTAATGAGCACAGGCAGAGCCATTTCTCCACATCTGCATATCCCACTTAAATTGGGTGGAAAAATGTAGAATCAGCAGCTGGTAATGTGCAATTTTTGCACAGGGTGTTCTTTAAACAGTGTCCATGTGAACAGCTCCCATACCTAACATATCCTTCAGACACTTTACAGTGTAACTAATAGTAAATACAGCCCTATAGCCAGAATATTACTGATTGCAGCAGAAAACCTCCTTAACTACATACTCTAAAAAACACAGCATTTTAAAAATCAGTAAATGTACAAAAGGCCTTTGTATTTTGCCAAAGATCCCTGTGTTTCACAGGGAAAGCTGATTACAATTTTGACAAATGGCATGAGAAATCTGATTCTCGATGTACCAAGAAATGCCAAGTGTTGGAACACGGGTCCCTGCATTTCCTTTGATATCATCTCTCCAGGCAGCTACAGATTACAGAAGCACCAATTTGTTTTTAACTTCCAGATGCTGGAAAGCTCTTCAGAGCAAAGAGAAGTTAATTTAGAACACTACCAAGAGTCACAGCACCAGAATCAAACTCCAAAGGACTAAAGGAGAACTGAGCATGAAATTGTTTCTTATTTAAACACTAAACAGTCTTCAAGTGACTCTGTTAGGGGAAAAAAAAAGATAAATGCAGGTAGCATAGCTGTGAAGCAGAACACTGGCAAGCACCTGGTTCTGTGGTACTTACAATTTACCAAACATGTTTGAGTGCTGAACAGGGTATTTCCTACAATTAGAGGCCAAAAAGGCAGAGCATGGCAGTATGCTTTTACATTTTCATGCAGTAGTTTTTGTGGAAAAAAAAATTATCAAGCTGCAGACCACTTTTAGAATTCCCTCATGCTAGAAAGCCAGTGCACTATTTTAAACTGTCCTCTATACAGTGTTTAAGATGAGCAGAAACCTGAACACACAGGACACGGCTCACTCTGGAACATTGAAAATGTTCTGTCCTTTCAGCACTGTCAAACCTTTTGTTTTTAACACTCATTCAGGTATTTAGTGTGGAAATAGCAATTTAATCAAAGATTGTGATTCAAGAGCATGTAATTAACCAGTCATGAAACTTCAGAGCCTAAAAATAGAACAGAAAGAAGGAAGATGCCAATACACCACAGAAGGGTTTATTTAAGTATTTTACTCCTCCATGGTATATTGATCAAACATATCCATATTAATAAAAAATTAAGAAGAACTAAGAAAAACAAGTGCTGATTATCAGAAGTACAGCTCTATGCAGTCCAAGGAATAAGACCTTTGTGTTTTCCTCACCACAAAATTACCTTTAAAGATAGATGAGCAAGAACATTTCTCCTGCACACCCTGATCCATTTTATCTTGTTTTCCAGTTGATGACCCAGAGATAGCAGCAACAACATTTTTCCCTTTCTGTTTTACCACTTTGTTTAATGAACCAAGTCATTAATGAAAAGAAAAAGATGAAAAAACATTTGAGCCCATAAACTGAAAGATCAACAAGTCTGATTTTATTATGATATTGTATTCTTATCTGAATGGCACAATTACAAAGAAACATTTACAATATATTTTCAAGTATTAATTTATGTCATTTCAAGGCTTTCACTTCAAAAAGCTACATTAATAATACACCATACAGATAGTACAGTTGGTTAGAGTTTCAAATAACTTCCTCCCTTCTATTTGGTTTAAATATGATTCAGTAGGCACTAGAAATGCCTGCAGCCACTGACTTTCTCGGGACTTGACCTTGTTCTTGTACCATAAAACACCATTTTGCATGTCAGAAAATCAGCTGCTCTCAGACACAGCCACAGGTCGTGTCACAACAGAGCATTGTGCAGGTTCACGGCAGAGGCCAGAAGAACTGTCCCTGACCCTGCCATTCAGAAGTGATGCAACAAGAAAGAATGCATATTAAATTAACTTAAAAAACACTCCTACACTGAAGTAACCGTAAAAATGCCACTGGAACATCCCATGCTTGCTACATTACTGTTTCTCTTTTCCTCAAGCACGTTCAAACTGCAAAATAAATCACGTTCATGAAGTCTGAGCTAGGCAGGTTGAGATTAGGTTGAATCTAAATTATTTCCATTTTGCATATCAGTCAGTGCAGGTCCTGGTGGTTAACTCTGACTCCTCTGCACTGGTTAACCCATAACCCATCAGTTACAGCGAGTTACCCAAGTTAAGACTGAAACTTTGAACAGCCCTGTCGATGCCCCCACAGAGGTGTAAGGTCACACATATCCCACTAAGTCTCTTTTGTGCTGGCAATATCCCTTGAACAGATGGAATTCTGCATACAGTGAAGTAAAACCTGTTTGATAGAATACTGCTTTTTTTAAAAAAAATCATCTTGAATGACAGTAAATAATCCCAGCATTCAACTTTTTTTTTTTTTAACCAAAGACAGCAAAAGCCCTGTTACCTCTTTATTCTCATTTCTTATACTACCTTTTAAAATAAAGCAGGAAATGTGGCCAGCAGCTGGTCCCGTCTCTTCTGCCCCAACACAGCTGAATCCACTTTAGCATAAAGAAAAACAAGGATGCTAAATACACATATACTTTACCACACAGTGACGTTTCACAAAGAAAAATCAAACTCTTTTTCTACTGATGAACACGTGACAGGGTCTAGCTCCAATAAAGCAAATGACTTGGAGAAAATGCTTTCACCTACCTAGCCTTAAACACAAAATTTAAGGCTTTAAGAAACAAGACTTCAGAAACACTAAATAGCATCTCTTTTTTTTTTTTTAGAAATGAATAAATGAAGCTGTTTTAGAAAAGTATTCTTTGTGAAACCTCACTTTACATATTATCATTTTCACAGTCCTTCTTCCCCCAACTGACATACATTTAAACAACCTAAACATTATAATACAACTGAAAAAAGAACCCACTCATCTTTTGTGATAGGGAGAAACACTGACTAGTACAAGAAAACACACACTATTTGTTTGTCAAACTACTTTTCCTCCTATCTCAGGAGCAATTACGGAGCATTTTTCATATCATTAGCCTCAAGATACATATTTGCTCATCTCCAAACTGTGCTTAATTATATCTGGTTATAGATTTCTGGATACTGTACGAGGCTAAATTAAGAACTCTACAGTACAGGTAAGCACATGCGTATACATGCGATATTTTTAAAATTTAAAGCTACTGTGAAGTTACATAGGAATTTCAGTGTGCATGGGCACAGAGATTTACTTATGGGAAGGTAAAGTTATTTTGATGCACTGATTCTTCCAACCTAATTCTCCTTAGAGGTCCAAGCAAGAGTGACTCCTCTATGTGAGGATTCCTCTGCAGAGATTTAACCAGTGCTCAGGCTGTTTCATCAGGTAAAACTCTGCATCGTGAATTCGAGCAAGCTAGAGAAGGGCTTTTGAAAGGTACCATGAATCCCTAACACTATAGACAGCATTTTAAACCAACAGGTCACAAATTCCTTTTTTTTAAATTCAAAAAGCAATTTACTTAGACTTTTGGGACAGTCTCCTGTAACAGAAGGCTATAAATGTCACGTCCCCCTTATTAGCATATTTTCCTTTTTCAGCTCATCGGATGCTTGGTTTAAGAGGAAATTTCTGTTTCAAAAGGTGTGAACATTTTTTTAAATTTCAAAATGTAGCTCCTATATTAGCTACTATGTAGCCAATGCATTTGTTTCAAAAACTAAACCAGGAAAACAGCTAATGAGAATGATGCGATTGTAACCTTTACTATTAGTTGTCATCCAGAGCTAGAAACATTTTGGCAGAGTAGGCCAAGGACCAGAGAAATCATTTTCTGAACCAGTCATTACAAGAGACTGGGATAAACAAAGCAAGCTGTCTAATACCACATTATGGGAATATATTGATCCTTACCAGGTTGCGAGGTGGAAAACGACTGTTCTTTAACCCCTACACAACGGAGCCTGGCAGGGCAACCACCTAAAAGAGAAACTGTCAGAGAGGTTTTAATAGTAATGTATAACTGAGATGCAGTACAATTTTATATGCATGCTTTCTTTTGCCGATCATTACTATTTTCTTAAGTCTGTCCAGTGACGATGTCATAATGGAGTTTTTGTTTGGTTTTCTAAGCAAGCATTTTCGGCTCCTCAGGATAAGCAGGCTAGACATTATCTGACTCAAGACCGGGTAGTCAGCATTATCTTTACTGCGAAGCGGAGCCGAGCACACCTTCATGCATCAAGTCGGCATGATCTTTTCACCCAAGTGCTGCGAACGGGCTCTGGCGGCACCTCCGCGTGTGCACCACGCGCGTCAGTCTGCACGACCACTGTCGCACTGCTGCACACAGCTCTGCGCGACTCCCATCGCCACACAGGCTCACACCACTACCGTCCACACGCCACATTTACAGGACCTTGAACCAAGGCCACCGTCTGGCTCCCAACGTGCCGTTCCAGAGATTTTTTTTGTTACTCTGGCCACTTAAGTAAGCGCCAGGTTCCCCTCCTTTGCATCTCCCCCAATACCACCCCATCACCACTGTATGGATTCTTTTCCTCCGCACCATTGCCTGCTTCCTCCGCCGCGACGCGAGGCCCTTACGGGTGAGAACCCCACGAGTACTTGCAGCAGGTACTTGACCCTACATTTTGAAGGAGGCCGCTGCCCGCCGAGCACAGATGGAGCAGAACTCCACCGACACCTGATCCCGGTCCACGTGCAGGCAGATCCCGCCGGGGGCCGCCCACTCCTCCTCCGTCTCAGTCACCGCTGCCGCCTCCTCCAGGCCGCGGGGCCGGGAGCTGGGCAGTGCGTAGTCGTGGTCGCTGCTCTCGCCGGCTGGCTGGAGGTGCTGGTGCTGGCGGCGGGGGCTGCCCGTGTCCCTGAAGAGGCTGGTGCTGAGCTGCAGCCCGCCGGCGCGGGTCCCGGCCAGGCGGCTCAGGAGCTGCCCCAGCGCGCTCTGGTTCGCCAGCACAGCCCGCAGGTAGCTGCTCTCCCGCTCCAGCTCTCGCAGGCGGCGGCTCAGGCCGCGGTTGCGGTCCCGCAGCTGCCGGTTCTCGGCAGCCAGGCCTTGCAGGCGGCTCTCCAGCCCCAGCACATACTGCTTCTTCTTCAGCCGGTTCAACCGCGCCGCCGCCGCTGCCTTCAGCCGACTCCCGGCCCCACCGCTCCTCCGCTCGGGCGCTGCCGGCCGCGGGCCCTGGCCCGGCGCGGGCAGCGGCTCCGGGTCCCCACAGAAGCAACCGCTCAGCTCCGCGTCCAGGTCCCAGTCCGGCCGGGCCGCCTCCAGCAGGTCTCCCAGCTCCAACCCCGGGAACCAGTCCTCTTGCTCCCACACTTCCAGCGGGCCGCCGGGCGCCTCGGCCTCCTTCTCCGGCCGCCGCGGCTCCGAGGCTCCCGGGGGCTCCCGCCGCGGCGGCGGCTGCGGTTTGGGCCGCGCGGGGCCCGGGTCCCCTTCCCCGCCGCCATCCCGCCCTCTCGGGGCCTGCCCCGCTCCGGCCAGAGGCCAGACGGCGCCCGAGGGGCTGGCCCCGCCGGCCGAGGCCGCCAGCAGCTGCGTGAGGCTGTGGCGCATGGCGGGAGCGGGGCCCGGCGGGACGGAACGGGA
>VZSR01003803.1:2412739-2435479 GCA_013398615.1 Brachypodius melanocephalos | reverse complement strand
CGCGGAAAAGCGGCGTCTGGAAGTGAGGAGCGGGGATTGTTGCCGAATGTGGAATATGTAAACATTTTCTTGAGAGAGGACGTTCTTTGAGGTTTGATCTTCGTATATTTTCAAGCTTGATCAACGAGAAGGGAGATCCGTGAAAGAGAAAGCGGCCAACAAGCTCTAAGGGATCTCCAGGTGTAAGAAGGGCAAATTGTCACTAGAATTGCCTTCTTAAGGTTTAGGGCTCAACATGTTGCAATGACCTCAGACCTAGAGGGAGTTAACAAGGCTTGGGAAGAAGGATGTACCGCTGATAGTGGACACAAAGAATGCAGAATTGATGGGCCACAAGGACATCTGCAGAACTCCCACGATAAGGAATAAATTAATAAACCCAACTCGGCAACTGCGCTAAATCAGCTCCGACTGGGTAAAACATAATTCCAGAACGGGTAGATCCCAACCACCAACTCATAGACCACTGACACAAAAAAAAAAGAGAAGGATTGAGCATGGAAACTAATTAGCAAGAGAAAATCATTAACCGATAGAATACTAATTAATAGGCATTGTAGCTTGTAACACCAGTTCTCTTGTTTGCTAAAACATATAAACTGCAAAAAGTTTTGATAGCTGGTGTGTTTGATGTGTGGAATACCACCAAGCACCCAGGCTTGTGCAATTCTGAAATAAATTAACGCCTCACATGTGTAATTATTGGCTTGTTGCACACCAGGTAATAAATCCGAATTTGTGGACAGCAGGGTGACAGGTGTGGGAGGCTGCGGGTGTGAGGGGAGACGTGTGGTTGGGGGTGATGAGAGATGTGTAGGAAATTTGGGCGTACAGGAGGGGTGTGTGTGTGATGGGGGGTGGAGGAGGGAGTGGGGGGCAGTGACGGATTTGTACGTGAGGGAGCAGGGGAGAAGGTGTCTCACACGTAGACATTGCCAAAGGGTGGGAAGGGGGATGTCCCAGAGGAGTCAGAGTGTGGGGTCTTGGCCACCACACGCCATGGGTGGGGCTGGCCCAGAGGCCTGTGGGGCTGTTCTCTCACACCACAAGCAGGTGTCCTCTGCCCAGCGTTAGAGTACTTAGGCACCTGGTTTTAGGGTCTCTTGCAGTGGCCAGAGGGATACGGGTGCTGGTCGTTGCCTGTGGACTAATTCTGAGAGCAGCCAGCTCTCAGACCAAGGGCACAGTGTGTAAGGTGAGGCAGTTGGCATTTACACTGTAGCTGCCAGCACTGAGATTAACTAAAAGTGGGGTGGGCACCTCATAGCAAGGAAGTAAGGTTAAAAAGTAGGAGAATGTTGTCCATAAAACACATGTGGAATGACACTTGTAGGAGCCAGGATCAGAAGAAATGCTGTGGTTTGTCACACAGCAGGTCACAGAGCAATACTTCTCACCTGGCTTTGCATGGGTTCAAGGTCAGTCCAGAGAAGTTCAGAAGAAAGGCTGCTAGCAGCTGCTGCTTATATAGAGTCAGAATCACAGAATGGTTTGGGTTGAAAGGGACCCTTAAAAATCACCTAGTTCCAACCCCGCTGCCTTGAGCTGATAAACCTTTCACTATACCAGGTTGCTCAGAGCCCCATCAACCTCACATTGAACACTTGCGGGGATGAGGTCATCCACAGCTCCTCTGGGGAACCTGTGCCAGAGCCAGAAACCACATCTGGTTCAGCCAGTCTTTGAGACAAACTGGTTACTGGCCTCCAGACTTACTGCTTATGGTCATTTCTGTAATACCTCAATAGCTACCAAATCTGATACCATGCTGTGGCTTATAGATACTCAGGACCAAGAAATACTCAATCCATCACCTAAACTCTTGAGTTATCCCAGGGCACAAGCATGTGGCAAAGAACTTGAGGCACTCTGGCAGCAGCTGCCGACAGCCCAGGTGGGGAATGTCATTTTGCCTGTCATGGTGGTTGTTTTGGGGTTTTTTGGTTTGTTTTTTTGTTGTTGTTGTTGGAGACTTATAGAGCAGGAGCTGAAACTCAGCAGCAAAAAACCTTCTTTCTTGCCTAGGAGACCAGCAAGAGGGAGTGGGAGGTCTCTGTATCCGATAGTGCTGACAGGAAAGATTTTTCTTTTTGTCAAAAACTGCCAGACGTGCATAAAATAGAAGAGTGTAGCACTAATATTTATCTGCAAAAAACAGCTAGGAACAGGGAAAAAACCTTGGTGGAACATCTAGAACATTGTCCTGTTCCAAAAATTAGATTGAAATCACCTAAAAGACTTGACAATTAATTCTGATCTGAATGGAGATATAAATACTACTCTGGCATTAAATAGGGTTTAAATGACTGCTGAAATCTGTAAGACTACTAGAAAACTATAAACAGTAATTTGCTTGAGAATCAGACGTTGCATGATATTATTGGATTACCTGTTAAGTTCCTGAATTTAGAGAATTGCTGAGATATTGCAAGGCAGGATTTCTTTCTTGGAGCCTCAGCTTCTTATGTGCCTAGCCTCTGTTGAACTTCAAAGCAGAAAGAAATACAAAAGGCTAAGAGTTTGAGCTTTTGGTCATCTTGAAAAATAAAGTGGTTTTAACAATAAAAAAATGAAAACCTATGATTCAGCAGAGGTTAGCACTAAATAAATCAAATTCATATTTTTTCTACCCTAATCATTCATGTCACATGTTTGACTGGTTCAATGATCCATGTTCAGATTTAAGGGTGTAGTGATTTATTTTCATAAAAGTGTAATGACAAAAAGGCTACAGAACTGTCAGTGGAGGAGGGTTTAAACTAGTGAGAACAGAATAAAGCAACCAGAGGATGGTCCCATGGAGAGGAACAACATTCAGGGGTGTGTTACCATAGAGGCACCTATTGAGAACAGAGAAAAAACTGCAGTTATGCAACTAAGTGATGGAGTTTGACATTCCTAGATCTCTCTTTAGTCAGCAAACCCATCCTGTGCTTTCTGTAAGCATCAAACCACAGCAAGAGTTCATTGTACGCCTGAAGAGTTCATTGCTGCATTCTAGCAGTCCTTGGAGCTCTTGAACCTTCAGATCCTTGTCTACTGCTGCTGCCTCTTTCTTGAGTCACCTTCCTGCTCTTTGCATGGCTTCTTCCACGGTCTCTAGCTTCTCCTCTAGCTTTTGAATCTCCCGTTCCTTATCTTGCAGAGCTTTGCTCCTCTCCATGGCCAGCTTCAGTAGCTGCTCTTTCTCTTCATGTGCCCTTTCCAGCCTGGCCTGCAGCTCACTGCCCTGAGCCCTCTGCTGTCTCCCTACCTGCTTGGCCCTTGCAGCAGTTTGTTGGTGCCTCTCCTGTAGGAGTTGCAGCTGCTTCTTCAGTGAATCCGCCTCCCAGGCATAGGCATTGCTTGCTGGCTCTGAGCTTCCAGCAGCTCCTTCTCTTGCTCCTGGGCTCTGTGACTCTCATAAGCATATTTCTCCTCCAAGGAGTGTAACTGCTGTGAGAGTTTCCTTGCCTGGGCCTCCAGCCAGAGCACTTCAGCTTCCTTCTCCCTCACAGCCTGGCTGAAGAGCCCCGTCCTGCTGCAGGCACTTGTTCTCCTCCCACAGCTGCTGGTTTTTGAACTGGATCATCTTTTCGTGGTTTTTGACCAGATCCATGAAACACCCCTCCAAATACTGAATGCACTGGGTCTGGGTATTAATTTTTACAGCATCCTCTGCCCTCAGTCTCTCCAGTTCCATGTTGAACTGCTCCACGTTTCTGCAGCATTCATGTGTGTCATCCACTTTCTTCTTCAGTATAGAGACAAGATGATGATGCTGTTCTAGGTGAGAAAGCAGCAGTGCCTCCTCACTCAGCTCCTTAGAGCTCTCAGAGTTCCTCCAAGCCTTTTGTCAGATTTTCCATTTCTTTGCCTGTCCCTGGATCACCTGTGGAGTCAGCCATCCCTGCTCCTGTCTCCTAAGCCATGGAGCCCCTGTTTCATGCAAAGACAAGATAAAATTTTATAGTGGCTGCTTCTGCTAGTGACACTCAACATAATTAAACAGTGCCCAGTGGTTGTGTGGCCAACACTGCTGCCATAAGCTGGTGGTGTTTCTCTGCAAGTCCAGAGAAACTGATGTGGGGGAACAGGACCTCCCAAAACCAATGTCAGCTGGCAACCACGCAGACCTGCCGCTCTCCCCCTCCTCTGGTTCAGAGTCAGGCACACTGAGACTCAAGGATGCCAGTCTCTGAGCAAAAGCAAAGAATGTAGGCTTAGTATTTATGCAAACCTATTCACTTGCTGATGACTAGCTTCACTAATCATTCCTTCCCGAGGCACTGCTGTTGTAGCTACAAGAACTGCTATTATATTTAGGTAAAAAGCTTGTAAGTGATAAAGCTGTAAATAATTCCTTACGCAATTCTTTTCTTCTGCCTTTCTTTTCTCCTACAGCTCTGTATTGTAACTGCAAATAAAACATGGAGGGTTACGTCAAACTTCTAATTGATTTACAAGATTTCTGTGATAGTACGTTGCTTGTTAAAAATAACTGAATAGCCTTATCCCGTGCTTAGAGATTTATGAATCAAATAAAAGATCTATACAATGTTAATAACTAGTGAATGCTCTGTGATGCAAAGCCTCTGTGCCTGGAGAAACAGTTCCTCATCTGAGTTTTCACACTGATCTGCTGGATTATTTTAGGCATGTAATTTTAAAAATCTGATTCTTCATGTAAAAATAAAGAAAATACTTGTATTATATATGCACCAAACTGGTTATTGGTGCTGAATCACCCAGCATGCTACCCAGACATTTGAAAAACTAGCCTAAAACTCATCTACAAGTTTTTCATTTGGATGCAGACCTGAAACAGCATGCTGGTAGTCAGGTTTCATGAATTCCAAGCTTGGTGGTAAAGATAACATATGGGAAGGAGCCAGCTTAGAGCAAGGATGAAAGATAATGTACAACAAAAATAAATAAACACCTGTGAAGCACAAAGAATTTTAGAGCTGTGTAATAGCAACTGCAGTAGAGACACCAGCTCTGCCTCCACCATCCCGCACTCTCTCACTGCTATTGCTACCTTGGATCCTTTGCAAATAACGGACGAGAGGGGGAAGGACTGAAAGGTTTAGGCCATCCAGTGGAAATACGATGAAGAGCAGGGTTTAAGAGAAAACTATTTTCTTACCAGGTATTTTCTTTCTCCTGTCTGTTTGTTGTCTCTCCTATTGTGAGGTTCTGTTTCCATAGAGGTAGGATGCTGAATCCAGTCACTCCAGAGCTCATGACCTCATCCAGGCTGCTTGGAGCCAGGCCAGCCCTGCCACTGTGGCTGAAAGAGCTGGCAGCATTTCTTAGCAAACAAACATTGCTGACACTCTCAAAAGCACACAGATTTGGAAAAGGAAAGAGAATTTCCACAAGCTTGAACAAGTCCTCGTTCTCAGCTTAGGCCCTGCACATGCCAGAAGAGACCTGAATAGCAGGCTCTGACCTCAGAACACACTGAAGGTCCATAGAAAGTAAAGACAAGACGTTGCCCTGAACAACTTGCAACTTTGTTTAGCAGCTAATAAAAGTCTGGCAGACAGGATAGGGAAGGGAAAAATAAATGCTACTGGAAGAAAGAAGTCAGTGCAAGTTTTGCTGAATCCTCTGGAAAAGGATACAAACAAGAAAGAAGAGAGTGCTGTGGGTAACAGACATGAAGCAAAAAAGAGAAGGAGGGCACAGTACACATTTCAAAATGGGTAAAACCAAAGCAATGGGAGTTGCTGCACCAACTCAGGTTTGCAGCCTTACTTGCAGAGATGGGAGGTTTCTGAACACAGAGCAAAAAGGTGAGCTGGGACTCTGAAGTGTGGTTTATAGGAAGTGAACACAGTGTAATTTAGAAGACATACACATATGTATATATGCATATACACAGATACGTACTAAAAATAATTATGGGCTAAAACAAAGATGAACTTGTAACATGAAGGAGAAGAGAGGAAGGAATTGTTGTGTTTCTCCAGACAAGCATGAATATACATAAAGGGATATTAGGAGTGTGGCCGCTTTGATTCTTAATTCCAGTTCACCTTTATAATAAAGCATAGCTATTAATTTATCAAACTGCCTTTTAATGAGTAGCTAACTATGCACCTTTAAAATTTTGGTTATGGATGACTAAAGGCTCTCCCTTTGACCTGAGAGCAAAGTGACAAGTTTCTTGAAGCTTTTTCTTAATCAACTTCCCAACTCACATTTCTCTATCAGCATATTATCATACCACTGAAGTTAGGAATTCTGTACATGATAAAGAAAAATGTATTAAAAACTGGAGAGTAACTCCTGTACTTACAGGGCAGTTTTTGTTATTTGGCTCAGTTTCTCAATTAACTTACATGAGTACATAGTACTCCTGTCTTATTAATTAATCAAATTAGTTAACTACAAGTGCAGTGTGCAAGGAAATCTGGCATTCATGTTCAGGTTGCTTTTCAAAATTTGAGGTTTGGTCTATCAGTGCAGTGGTATGCAGAGTCTTTTGAGATACCGGGAAAATTGTATCAGTCTCTAGGAGGGCCAAAAAATAGCAAGACACAGAATGTCTTCTACTTAATCAGAAGACAAGGAGATTACCACTGTCACAAATTAAACATTTTATTTTGATAGCAGTGAAGTTTAAGTATTAAAATTTTGTAGAGTACAGAACATAGCAGATTACATGACACTTGCCTGCAAATCTGGAGCCTGAAGACTCCATCCCTACAATTGTATCCAAGGCTGGTTTGACTTAGCAGTATATTTGAGCATCACAGGAGATACAACTACAAGCAAAACATTAATCCTGTGAAACTGAAAGTCATGTTCACAGCAACCTCTGTTTTCAGGTGAAAAATTAATTCACATACGGAGTGAATACAAACAAATTAGGTGCCTATTCTTGTTTTAGAATCACCATCATTTCAGGAGTGGCTCTTAAAGAATGTAAAATCAAAGCAGCAGCTGTATCATGTTGGTAAGAATACATTGTTCTGAAGTGTCATGTGCACGTGTTTCCTAGTCAAAAAGTATTTTGTACATGTCTGGCAGAGTGGAAGCTGTAGCAGTTACCAATCTCATACAAAACACCTGAAGCAGGAAGATATCAAAGCCTGGCAAACTGCTTTTGACATTTGTAAACTCCACAGACTGCCTGGTTGACAAGATAGAAAGTGGATTCCCTGGTGGGTTGAATAGCATCTTTCCTTTGTTTTTTTCCATTCATAGTGTATAATAAATACCAAGTAGCACTTAAATTTGTATGATTAAATCGAGCAATTGCATTGGAGCTGTGAAGAGCTCCCTTCTCCCCTCTAACTGAAGTGAAAGATTTCACCAGCCTTTAGTCTTAGCTGGAGTAACTAAGAGTGCATTTATTTTCAAAAGTGTTTTCTGTCTGCATTTTGTTATATTGCATGCTGAATGGCTAACATAAACAACTGGCATTTAATAAAAACTGAATTCCTATTTAGTTTAAATAGGCTGCATTTATTTAAAAAAGAGAAGAAAACAAAATGAATACATTTCATATTTTATGTATTTATCTACTGGTAGCATGCATTTCTACAAGTTACAAACTCCAATCTTATTTCCTATGCCTCAAAATTAAGCAAAGCCTACCACAGTCCTACCAGTCTCCTGACAGTGGGGCTGAAGCACAGGTAAGTTCACTTCTTGCAAAAAAACCCCAAGCTAATGGATACAGGTACAAACAAGTGCACTTTGGAGAGAATAAATACCCAACATCCTTGTCATCACTAAAATTGGAACATTTAAATACTTTTGAGTAGCACTGGAATAAAAAAAGTTTCATCTTTACATCTTCAGCACCTAAGACTACGTATTGTATGCTAACAAGATGATTAACACATATGTAAAGCAAACCTTTTATAACCCTGATTTTTTACAGTACATTGGAACTAAGTCCCCTGCACCTTGTAGAACAGGACATTGACAGTACCACTTCATGCCACGCTTTCATTGAGGAAGAAACTTTCATGTCCTAGAAATGTACAATTACAACTAGAGGAACTTTCAAAAAACTAAATTCTTCATGCCCATATTCCATGCTGGTAAGATCTAACATGGCAAAATGAGGATACAAACACATACCAATGAGCTTTAACACTAACATTGCTGCCTTATCTGTAAGACTTCATGAACAATCCTAGCAATGTACAGAAACAGTTGACTTGTTCTTATATTCCTGTTCGTTATTTGGATCATTTAAGGGAACAGCAATGTTTCAGTTAGACACCACAGTCATCCACATATCACAGCTACCTCTAACACTGACTTCTGTAAGCACCTTCGTTCTTGACGTTGCTTTTCAGTGAATAAGAAAATTTTAAAATGCCTACAATTTACATAATGATCTGCAAGCAGATGTTTAATTTGAAATACAAAGTGACATCTGACAGCACAAAACCACAACAGTAACAGAACAGAAACTGTCAAAAGAGCTACTCTGTTCCTCTTCCAAGTTCCACTCCTATGCTTTCAATTTCATTCTCAAGGTTTCTTTTCAACCATAACAAATAAAAATCCACCTTATTTTGTCAACTTTGCAACCATAAGCATCCTGAGAGGTAGTGTATCTTCTATCCAGGTGTTTGGAGAGTTCATCATCTTCTCCCAAAGGGCAGTTTCATCTGAAGTAGAATCCATCCAATCTACTGTAGTTCCATAGCTTTTGCCTAGAAAAATGTCAGTTTTAAGAGAAAAATTACTTCATATGCTGCAGAGTTAAGTGAAGACAATCAAATCTGCCTGCTCTAAATTGGTTACACCTCCTCAGGTAACTGACCTAGTACTTTGGAGATCCAGTTCTGCATTTTTACTCTCGAGCAATTATGTACAAATAACAACAGTTTCACACAAATTTTGTCATCTTTGTCCAGATTTTTTCATTTTTATCTTTGGTCTTTTTGTCTCAATCCCAAGGAAAAAGATGGCAATTGGCCATATGTCTGAGAAGGTTTAACAATAGAACAGGGTACTGATTTTGTACTGAAATGCAACCTTGGGTATTCTAAAATTCAAATTAGGATTTACTATTCCAATTTGTAATTTAGGTTGTTCTGGTGAACCATGCAAGGAACTAAATTGTGAAAAGTGGTTTGTACATTTCATTTCTTGAGAAGACTCCAAACACATCCTCCCCTCAGATCAGAGAGCAGAATGAAAGGGACAAATAGAAGAAATGTATGCTTTTCCTGTTGCTGTATCTGCCCATCTTATATTGCCCTTATGCTAAAAACTTGTTTGCATTTATAATTTTTCCTATTCAGCACCTTCCAATCTTATCCTGTATTCCTGATCTATCCTTTTATTTCCACCCACTTCTGTCTTTACACTATTTTTTTGCATGAGTAAGTTTGCAAGACATTATCAGATTTCAGGTGCAGGAATAGCATATTCTTGTACTTTAAACAATACCAGATACAATGTATGGCCAGACAAAGGTTTGTTTCTAATATTTCTTTTTGTCGGTCATCTTAACCCCCCTAACACTACTATTATTTACATTTCAGGATCTGTTCTGAAGAACATATATATTACTGAATGAAACTGTTCAAGAGAAAAGAAAGACTGAAAGAGAAGAGAAGAAATGGAAAAGGGGGAAAAAAGAGGGAAAGACTACTTTTTAAATTAGGCATTATTGTGGTGATTGTCCAGTACCTGTTCCAAGGCCTATCCGGAGGCCTCCTAGGAAGTGGTTTGCTAGTTTGTTGTGATCCCAGACTGTGAGTTCTATGCAGGCTTCTTTTAAATCTTCTGGTCTAAAGCCATCATAGACCATGGTGTGGTTGAATACTGGGTTTATGGTTTTTGCAACCGTCCTTGTTTTCTGGCGACTTTTTCTGCTGGTGTCTGGAAGAATGGTACTTCAGAGAGAAAAAGCACGGTCAGTTTGCACTTGCACAGCACAGCCTGCATTAAACATACTGAAAAGGCAAAAGCTGCTGATTAACTGTGTTTTGCGTGTTAAAATAGGACTGAAGATAAGGTGCTCTACAACATGGAGGGAAGGGTCATATTCTCAGCCCCGTACAGGAAATACTGGCAGCAGGTATCCACCCTTGTGCTTCAGAGGATGGAAGGGCAGGTCAGGTGGGGAACAGGCACAAGTGAGTTTTTTGCTGTGTTATCACTGATGACGCCGAAACATTTTGTTGCTGCCAGAGATTTCCTGAACCACCTTGTTACTCTTGTCTTTTCATGTTTTTAGTCTGTATGTGGAAAGGAAGGGGGAAGAAATACAACTATGTATTCACACTGTTACACTATCTCACGCTTCTGTCTCCCCCCAAAATTTGCTAAGCTAAACCATGTTTTGCACAAACATGCTTTGCTTAAATGTGAATAAAAGCCAGAACAGTTTGACTAGTCCTTCCACCAAATGACTGAGAGACAAAACCAAAGTGTAATAATGACACAGAAAGCTCTCCCAGGAAGTTTTACTTGGTGGTACATACTTAGCATCTGGAAGTTGTAAACTATGCAGGACCATTTGCACTACACTAAAGAAGGATCAGAAACCAATTTAGTGTTCTTTTAATATGAATGTAGAAAAAGAAAATACAATTAGAACGCACATTATTAGGCCACCATGTTGATGACTTCAGACACAATTCTTACCATTTAATAAAAGAGTTGAGCCTATTGCCTCTCAGAAGAGGAAGGTTATGGCATTCCTTCACCCAGATGTGGACCTCACCAGTAGATAGAGTCTTCTTTCCTGTAAAAATAAAACACAACATCTGCTTAAGCAGATGCCTTTAAAAAGTATTTTCTCTGATGCAGCAATTCTTGCCCATTTATAGAGGTGATATTCAGCCTGGTCTTGTTATCTCACATCTTAATTCAGCATTGCTCTCTGTACTCTGGAAGTTGAGATCTTCACCCCATCAAAGTACTGCAAGATCTCATCATGTCTGCATTCCTACAATGACTTCTCTTCTGTTACAACTCAGCAAACACATGCCACTGGTCTTCTCTTCCCAAGACTCCTAGATAAACAGATCAGCTTGTCATCAGCCTATGTGATGTTAGCATTTATTGTTGCTTGTACTTTCAAATAAGCTCTTTTATGCTCTTAATATATTTGATTCTTACTGACTGACTGTCTGTCTGGATTAAAGACCTGACCTGGCTTCACTCTCACATTGGTCCACTATCTGTTGCCAGACAAGATTAAACCAAAGTGATAAGACTGCTATAAATTTCTGCTTTTTAAATACTCACTGCTAATTCCTACATCTAGTATTGCTTGAAATCACAGCATCTGTCTGATGATTCATAATCTCTAAAATTATTGAGAAAACAGAATTTTGTTACATGTACATATTGCATTACAAATCTTGGATTATGACAATGAGGTAATTTCTTCATCAGTAACATTAAAAACAACAGAAGATCTCAAAATGGTCTTTGGGGTTCTTAACTGTCTTCACAATCAGAGTGACTTAATCCTCTAGGAAGAAAACAGAAAACTTTTATGTTGAAAGAAGCTGTGTGAAGTGAATGATAAACATTAAACAAAGGGTTTTGTAAAATTAAAAAAAAAAAAGGACAAAATCACCAAAAGCTTGATGAACCCAAGCAAAGCAGCAATGGTTACCTCCAATTGGATGTGGGACATATTGGAGGGCTAGTTTCATCTCCCCTCTGTTTTCTGGATTAAAAGTTATTGCTGAAGTCTGAAATGAAAAAAATTAAACCAAACATCTGATATTAAAATGGTGCTGCACTTGCTCCATATCCTCAGAAAGTTTACTCCGTATTTGGTTAACATCTGCCTTCAGATTTCTGTTGCAGCAATATGACAATGAGAAATCTTTGAAATTTCTATTCCTTAGAGTGTGAGAAAGTTTTTCCTACTGTAATAGGAAAATTACTTGTAGCTAGACTACAAGACATCTCAGAACTGTATTTCTGTTTACCAGTGTATAAGTATTTATGACTATAATCAGCACAAAACCCACAGAACACACAAGACCAAGCCCAAAGAATGGCTTGGTTTTGCACTTACACAGCAGAAAATGCAAAACAGCCAACCTACCCTTGGCTTCAGAGGAAACCAGTTGATCTGCTTATTGGATGGATCATTCCAGTCCCAAGCTCCTAAATCCAACTCCACTTCACCAAGGAAGCTATTCCTCCCAAAGGTATCATTGTGCCAGACAGAGATATTAAGGCTTTGATTCTTTAGGAATGCCTTCTCAATTTTATACTGCCAGGCAGAAATAAGGAAAAAAAAAATTAAAGCAAGCTGAATTTTTACCAATGCTGTGATAAAGAAAGTGACACAGTTAGAAAAAAAGTGTCTGTGTTTATACGTCCATAACTGCCCCCTTCTACATTTCAGAAAGCAAAGAAACCACAACAGACCCCAGCTATTTACTTTCTATTTCTATCATCTTAAGCTTATATATGGCTTGTGTTTGTTTACGAGAAGTATAAAAGCACCAGTGTTCTCAATGGTGGATCCAGAGATCACTGCAGAGTTAACCTGTCAATGGAAGCACACAGCCAGCTCTGCAGAGCAATCCCTCTCATGCTAATTCCCCTTCTGAGTGCCATCTAGACCTGTGCCCAAAGCTGAGGCTCCTCACACATCACACATACAGTATATTATATCTAGTAACAGTTTGATAAATACCCGCAGTATTTCATTATAGACTGGATTAAAAGTTTTCTTTTTGACGGAGGTCTTCCGTTTGCCCAGTCTGTATTTCTCTGGAAGCAGGTAGGTCTTTACATACCTGAAATTTGCACAGGATTGTTAGAAGAGTTAAAAAACCCCAAAAGCCTGAAAAGTCCAGACCCTCTCCAACTTCATCTTCCAAAATACACAAGTATTTGCTTACAAAGTAAAAGAAATCCACTTGAGTAGACATTATGTTATTCAGCTTGTCTATTTAAGAATTAGAACAGCAGTGGAGATGTATAAAACCATAACTTTCTTATGATATCTTTCTCCAGGGGAAAATCTGTTGAAATATCTCATCTGCACATGAAAATACCTGTAGCTTACTCAAATATCATATTTATAGGTGCTAATCCTAATGAAAACATATCGAAGTGGGATTTACCATCTGAAAACTGACATTCTAAAAGATAATTTAATACTCTTAAAAGTTTTCATTTCCTATGTTAATATATATATACACACCAATTTATAAGGGCAGTTCTATATTCAATCAGAGGGTTTTTTTGGTTTGTTTTTTTTTTTAACAAAACAAAACAAAACAAAACAAAACAAAAAACCAAAACAACAAAAAACAAAACCAGAAAGCACATTATAGCCTCTTTATCTATTTCTTGGGTGGTGTACTCCAGCAGGTTAGAGAGATTGGAAAACTCCAGCAGTTTTCATTTCCACGTTAAAAGAGAAAACTTGAATTAGAAAAGAAATGAATTCTGTGTACTTACGGGTCTGAACGCTGTCGCTTAACATCTGCTACTGCCAGGTCTTTACACTGGCAGATGAAGATGTGGAGCTCACTCAGCTGCTCCACATAGTCAATGGCAAACTGAATGTTCCCCTTCACATCAACATTGCCAAAGTCTGCACTGTAGATGCTCATTAGGCTGCCACTCACCTGCATCATACAAGAGGAGAAATATTTTCCAGACATTGCATTTCACCAGACACTTCAGGATCAGGGTAGAAGCTGTGTTCAGGATTCAGACAGTAAAGAAATCAACTGCATCTCTTCAGATGTAACAATAAAATGTAATGGACACTATTATACAAGCTTTTCAGATGAATGAAAGAAAGATATTTGGAAATCAAAGGTGTTAGGCCAGGATTCTTACAAAAAAATTTGAATGGGTTTACTGCATTGAGATAAAAGAAATTAAATTATAGGATGCTATAGATCTGAAGATTGCCTGTGCTCAGATCTTTGAAATATTACTCCTAAATCTCCTCAGCTGACCTTCCTTGCAGAAAGCAGACCTCAAGAGTTTAGGATAACAGACCTTCTTAAAATACTAACAAAAAATTATTAATAGATGAAGTCTATATGGCTGAATTATGTACCTAAATATGTAACTAAATAAAGCACTGAAAATTAAACACTAAATATAGAGAAGAAGAAAGATGTGTGTATACATATATATATTTTATCTCAACATCCTTCCCCAAAATTCTGTTTTTCTTACTCAAAGTCCACATACACCGATGACTTTTGGTTAGCAGTTGACTCAACTACACACCTGATATACCAATAAGATCTCCTGCTTTCAGTTATGTCTCTCCTCTTTCTCCCTTTCTACATGTTTGTTCTATATGAATTGTTCCTCATTTTCAGCTACAAATGTAAGCTCTAAGGGTAAAATCTGTATCTTTGTTCAGAGCTCTGAACAAGTTCCAATATATTATAAGAAAAAAAATTGAAATCTATTTAATTTTACTTTACTTGCCTCAGGCAATTCCATGCAAGGAATTATGTTATGTTCACATAACAGAAGTGGAAAGAAGGAGACAGAGATGACAGGGGAAGAAAGATAAGATGGATGAGAAAGAGCCCAAACAATATCAGAGAAATTAGCAAAAGCAAAGTGCCATTAAAATAATGCTTTGGTTTACATACAGAGGATAAGGAGGCCATGCCAGAAGAGCTGCTAAGATTGGTTAGAGAGCTGGGACTCTTCTTGATTCTGCCAAAGGAATAGCTGCTTTCTGATGTTGTATCTGTCTCTCTGTCATCACTCTACAAAAACATCACAGAAAGAAAGTCTCTGTACATTCTTTATAGTCACAAGGAAAATTAGAAAACAAAACAAAGCAAAACAAACAGAATTTTGATGCAGATTGAGACTCAGTGGAAGTCTGATTTTAAATTCCCTTGTAGTGCAACATGAATAATATTTCTTGAATTAGGTCATGCATTTAAAGTTGAAAGGGAGTTTTGCTGATGAACAGCCTACACTGATAATTTTTTAAGCAGTGATGCAATTAGGTTTGGGAGTTTGTTTGTTTGTCTGTTTTAAATCTCAAGTAGCAATGAAAAATTACAAAGTTAAGTTTATTGGGACAATTCAACTCAACTTCTCTGTGTCACTGTCTCATGCATAACTTATGCAATTGCTAATGTTCAGTTCTTTGACAGGTCCTTTCTGTTATAAAGCAGATGCTGTCAGTTCTGTGCCTCTCTCTTAAGGGCAGCTGGCCAGAGGGTAACATTCAGAGAACAGCACTGGATGTGAATGGTTTTTCCAAAGTCTTTCGAGGGCAAGCAGGGCTTTGCTTTTCCATCAGGGAATTGCAGCTTTTGTTTCCTTGGTCATTATCAGGTTATGTACTCACAACCCCATTCTATCTCAATGCTATCTCTGCACTACAGAATTGATCCTCTTTCCACATGTGCCTTCCTACGCAAGCTGTTACGGACAACTTCATCTTCCTGCTGTATTCCACCCAGGAACAATTTACAAGGTCTCCCCACTCCTTCAAACAGTTTTGATGTTTGATGTCTGATGTCATAGATCTTCTAATATCAGATACAAGATTAGTAAACAACTATTGCCACACACATTAAAAAAATAACACATTAAGAAAATAGTTATTTATATAAATAAACATTTAGCATATAAAGACTTTTTCAATTTGCTTATAAAATCTAGTTATGTCTGTTCCGTTAAATAAAATCAGACCAGGATTGTTCCTCTGTTCAGAGGTCAATAATAAGGACTGAATAATGTCCAGCCTACCTAGGGCAAAATTTCTTAAGAGAAAATTGCTTTGGAGAGTGCTGTTTGAGACTGCACAAAATAAATCCAGAGAGTGAAGTAACAGTTAAGCAGTGTGGATAATCAGTCCGGTTACATGGACTCTTTGAAAGACAGAAAAAATCCCAAATCCTCATATGGGGGAAGGATAAAAGGTGATTAGACAAGGGGGACTTGGCTTTAAACTAACTGATGATAGGTTTAGATAAGATACTAAGATTAAATTTTTACAGTAAGGGTGGTGAAGCACTGGCACAAGGTGCCCAGAGAAGTTGTGGCTGTCCCCATCCCTGGAAGTGTTCAAGACCTGGTTGGATTGGGCCCTGAGCAACCTGGTCTAGTGAAAGGTGTCCCCGCCCACGGCAGGGGGGCTGGAACTGGATAGTCTTTAAGGTCCCTTCCAAACCAAACCATTCTGTGATTATTCTAAAAGAGTATCATAGATGTCATAGGCCCAACAGTTCAAAATGCTTATAATTTTCAAACTTCAATGTCATTTTAGGAGATTTGAATATGGCCTCAAAACTTATTCCAAGGTTCACACCATGATGATGATAACAACAATAATCAAGGATGGCATGTTGTTGGGAATTCCAAAATTTTACTTGCACAGAGTTAATGGTTGGGTACCTGAAACTATAACATTTCGGAGATGGAGCTCACCTCTTCCTGTATGAATGATGGTACCGACTTGCTCAGTCCTTTGAGTTTTTCAGGGTTGGAAAACTGTTTATCAGGCTGTGAAGTCACTGTGGAAACTGAAAAGCAGTAATTCAAAAGGCTTCAAAAATATGTTTGTACATCAGAACAGTGAGATTCCATAACAGGACATGGTTAGAAGCAAACCATTTGGGATGAAATACAGGCACATGCACAACCAGTTTGGATGCAGGGTTCTTTTTTTCCCTCACAGGACTCAGAGAAGCTATCATTAGGAAGAATAATCTACTTTGGCATTGTCTATAACAGTGACCAACAAATTTTGACAGGACCAGAAATGTTGCTTGATATGAGGTAGCCTGGGTGCTACAAGGAAATTCTGATCAAAACTGATGAAGGAAACATTGCAGATTACCTTCTAGATTCTCTTCCTAGAAGAAGAATAAGCACACTTGCGCACTAACAGTAGCATCACTGACATTAGAATTATCATAATATTCTCAATAAGAAGTCAGCATACAAGCCAAACTGTTGTATTTACTCAGTCTATTTAACTGCACTAGACAAATTTGTGTCAATCAAGCGAATTCTAGACCTGACCAAGGAAGTTGCAAGTATTCTTACTTAATTATAAGATGCATATCAGATTAATGATGCACTCTTTTGCACTCTGTCTCTTCCATACTTGCATATCTCTACTGCAGCTCACTTCTGTGCTTTTTCACTGTACAAAATCTAATTGCACAAGATAGGCTTGCAAAAATCCAGTTTGCAGTAAGCTTGTGATACTCAGAATTTTTCATGCTCTAGCCTCACTTATATTTGATAATATACAAAGATGAACTGGATACACATTGTGAGATCCATCAATATCATGTGACAGAAAATTATTTGGCAACAAACAGCCAGCTACAAGAGCACATATTTATTGCATAAATTGAAACACTGCACACAATAGGATTGTTTGCAACGTGAGTGAAACTTTTGCACAGCTTTTGAAGTCAAAACTCTGCTGCATTTTCAGTCCTCTCTTGATGCTGATCAGGTTTCGGATCTGCTCAGTGCAGTATTAACAGTCATTCAGCAGCAGAGTTTTACAAGGTTATAAATAGCATCAATATACTTTGCATGTGAGACTTTTCTGGATTTTTTTGTGTTTTGGGGTTTTTTTACTTCCCCAGACCCCATGAACTTTGTGGAGTTTTTTTTCCTTCCAATAGTTAGTAGTAGTTTAGGTATTAGTCCTGTATGGGCATTAGGTCTGTTTGATTTCAGTATATCATGGAGCCTTTCTGTTTATGCAAACATAAATTTATAACTAGGGACATGTCTCAGTGTTGAACTTGCCCATGCTGGGTTAGTGGTTGGATCTGATGATCCTAAAAGTTTTCTCTAACTTAAACAATTCTATGATTCTGTTTCTGTGTTTTGCATTGCTGTTCTCCTTTGAGGACCAGGATCATGACAAAATATGAGCTTAATAGAAGTATATAAGCTAAAAAAATCAGTCTTTTTGCTGTTCCAAAGGAAGAGTTCTCTTTTCAAGAGAACTTGCCTTATTCTGCCTGTACAGCTATCAATTTGGCTGTGTGTCATTTCTTCATGATTTCAATTTTAACAAATTAAACTCGAATTCCTCCTGCTCTTTTCAGGTTAGTCTCTACACATTCACACTGAATGCCAAACGGGCTTTCAGTAGAAGTCTCCACTTGAAAGCAGAGTGCAGGATGGTACTTAATTCTTGTTACTTTACTGGGTATTGTAGGTATCCTAATATGCTATGATTATCCTATTGATACTATGGGCCACTGGCATGCAAAATGCTCTAAGGCATCTAAACCATAACACAAAAAATACAACTGCACACAACCATTCTTTTAAAACTGTAGTGCTCCAATGCAGTAGATAAAGAATTGTGCACTATATTCCACCATATTCAATATTCCTTGATGGTTTTCAACTCTGTTTATTTTGACATGTTCTTGGAGCAGGTTTGCTTTTCATTTTGCTTAAATTTGGAATTTCTAAAGGTATATAGAAAAATTTAACTGTAAGGCATTTTTAATGCTCTAATGGACTGATGATATCATAAGTAGCTGATCTAGAAGTTCATCTATTGCTTAGAATAATGCTACTTTATAGGAGTAAGGCAGGGATATTAAGAGAGGTTCCTTTCCAACTGAGGTATTCTGAAGGGTGTTTTGCACTAGCTAAAGTCATCTTGGATCTTAAAATGCAACAGATACATTGAATATTTACTGAGGCAAATTTCGTTCAACTGAGCTTGTGTTCAGAGCTCCTTATAATTTCAGTAACTCATAGGCTGAATGACTGAAAGCCAAAAGAATACACTCATAAGTGGCACAATTTCTACAGATACAGGAGGACATAAATAGATTTCTTAAGAATAAACACCACAACAGAATTCCACAAAAGCTTTCCAGCCATGCTGAGGTTAACCAAATCTGAAACTGCCATGTAATTAATTCTTGGTTAAAAAAATCTTCACTAGCAAAAAGAGACCATTGAAAAAGCAACAAACTTCCATGCAGACACAAATTATATTTACCATCTTCAGCACTAAGAACTAATTCTTCCTTTGCTTTATTTATTTTTTCTTTATCTGTGCAGGAAAAAAAATAACACAGTTAGAAACTTTGTTATTCATTATAAATTCGATGGCAGTGATAATCACAGAATTAAGAGTAATGAGAACCAAAACCACAGACAAACCAGCAGAGCCATGGGAACTGTTAAATTCAAGAGAGGCTTTTACTTGACGTTCTACCTCAAAGCCTACATCCAAGCAGGGGTCTCACGATGACATAGTTTCTATCAGCTTGTTGTTGCAATAGTGTTAGTGCACACCTAAAACCTAGAAACTGGTTAGAAGCAAGCAGTAGCATAAGTAGTATTAGAAGAAGAACTTGACAATATATTTCAAAAATCTACACCTCCATGCTTCAGTTCACAAATATAAGTTTAGTCTGTGTCTTCCCCATTAGACATGAGATAAGCATAAAAACACTCAGGGGCAGGGTGAAGTGAGACAGGAATAATTTTAAAAAATCAAGAACTTCAAGGAGGCTACTGAGGGAAGCTGGGAATTCATTTTAAGTATAATATTATCTCACCATATTCTCTTAAAGTGAGTTTGATATATTTACTGCTAAAATACACAGGTGAACCATTACTAAACTGAGCTTTTCATGCTTTCATTGTCTACTTACTCGACTCAAGTCAGCAACCAGGAGGCAATGACAGTAGTTGCTCATTACTGTTTTGGGTAATTGCCAATACTTTCACAATTGAAAAACTATCCAGGAAACAGTTAATCACTGATCAACACAGTGCGCTCCTGGAAGATGTCTGCTTCACAGACCAGCCTTGTTCCAAAAGTAACACCAAGAACTGAAAATTAAACCGTAAGAGAAAAGAGTCTGGTTCCAAAGTAAAACCTCCATACAGCTTATTGAGAAACAAAAACAAAGCCACGACTTGGCAAGGCTGTATGGAAGACCAGCATTAACACACTTAAGCCAAACTAGGGGCCATGGGAGACACACACAAGCTTTGTGCTCACTTGAGGTGGCTGATGGAATGTCCTCTAGACTTTTGGAAGGCTTTTTCCTATCTGCGCTTCTTTTCAAAGCCATCAAAACAGGGTTTAATTCTTCTTCAGAACCTGTTACGAGACAAAGCATATGAACACTGCACACACAAACAGGCCATTTTAGCAAGTCAATGAAGAACCAATCACAGGTTTCTCATGAGAATCTATTTTGACAGTTAGCAAAGACAGTGAACATTCAATGAAAATACAAGATAAATCCAAAATAAAATAAACATCTAATTTTAGGTGTCCATTTGCACTCTCTAAACATCCTCAGTCATCAGCAGAGACAGACAAGTCTGACAAGTGATTTGACAGACAAGTGATTTGCCCTGTGTAGGTACAGGTCTATCTTTACTGACTAATAATAGCATTTGGGGCAATTATTTAACTCAATTGGTTAAGATTAATATAGGATAAACTGAGATTGTAGCCATTTTGTAACCAACTTTTCATGAATCAGAACAAAAGAAAATTTTAGTGTTTTCCCTTAGTGCAATTTTTTCTGTTATAGTCTTTCCACAGTGAAAGTAATTGTGTTTCAATGCTTGAGTAACCAAAAAACCGTGACAAAACCAAAACCAAACAAAACCAACTGACCAGAAACACAAAAAACCAAACACTGATTCCCCACACACACCAAAGAAAAAAAAAAACCAAACCAAAAATAACCCCCAAAAAAACCCCCAAACTGAAAACAAACCAAACAAAAAATCACAAACAAACAAAAAAGACCCACAAAAAACAAGATGTGGATGTATTTGGAACCTTGAAGTTATGCAATTATCTCCAAAAGAATCAAGACAGACCTAGCTCCTTCAGAAATCTTTAAGACTTTCTTTCCTCCCTATCTCACTTTCCTCCCCCTCCACCAACCAATCACAGTGTTGCTGCCTGTAATTATGGATGAAACCAAATTATATTTGGTTTTTCCTAACTTATCTTGAGTTTTCACTGACTTTCTTTGGAAACCCACTTTCAAAATAGGCTCAGATATAAGTTTGCAGGACCTGGGAACTTTATATATTTCTCAGATTCTCCAGGAAAGAAAATATTCCCAGTTTCTCAGTATGAGTCTAAAAAGGTTAAATTATCTCCTCTATCTTAAATTCTTTGATGACTATCATACACGATTGACTAGAGCTGCGATTCAACCAAATAATGTGAATCCTAGTAAATGGACCTCTTCATTTATATGGCCATTTTTCAGTGCAACAGGCAGCAATGCTAAATGAAATCACACAGAATACTGGTATTATCCTTATATCCAGATATTCCACTGATAAGTATTTATCTTCAGAGACTAGCCAGTCAAACTAAAGAATGAACCCAGTGAGCCACTGATATTTTTTCCTCTTTTAATCCAGTATATTTAAAGTAATTACTACATTGAGTGTTACAAATTTATTACTTTGAAAGCAATGTCACATGGGATAAGAAAAGTGAAAATCACAAAGGCTGAACTCATTCATGCTGCTAAACTATCTTTACCAAAAAAAGACTTACCCAAATGTACTTTGTGTCTGTTAAGCATTTTCTAATCAAACAACTTAATTAGTTCTTCCCACCCCTCCGAAGCAAATATCCAAATATTTCAATTAGGAAAGTATCACAAAAATGTTCCATTAACATATTTCAAACTGGGTACAAAAAAAAAAATATTGTAGCCATATTTAACTCAGCACCATGAATTTTAGAAATCAGATAGCTCACGAGTTGAACTTCTGGTTCCAGAGTGGGAATAAGAGTTTTCATCTGAAAACTTGGATCCCAAATTTAAGTTGTTGCCTTCCTCTTCATCGTTATCCTCATGCTGAGACATTAGGCAGAACTGAGCTTCTTCTGGCTGGAGAGAGTTGCTCTCATCTCTAAGTAGTGTAGTTGTTCTGAAATTCACCAGTGCTTGAAATTCTGAATTCTGTTCAGAAGCCTCCGAGAATGTCCTTTCAATCAGCCCTTTTCCATTTATCTCAAATGGTTTGATTGCAACCATATTGGTCTTGCCTTCCAAGGAACAAAGATCAACTGGAACCATATTTCTCTCTTCTACTTTATTAATAGCTTGAGCTCTTTTAAGACCAGAAGCTTCTATTTCACTTACTGCAAGATCACTAACTGAGGCTTTGACATATCTTTCTGGAAACCCCTCTTTGAGAATTATCTTCATTTGAGTATCATAGCTACTTAGGGCATTGTATGGGTGTGACCTCGTTATGAATAGAGTCTCTTTTTCTGAAGGAAATGTAGGATCCACAAATTCTTCTTGCTGATATAAATCTTTGGATATTGGGCAGGAAACTGCAGATGCTTCTTGAAGAAGTTTTTCTAAAGAACGACTGAATTCACCAAATTTTCCGATATTGGAAACAGAAGTTTTTTCTATTGTTTCTTGTATTTCTTGAGGGTCATCTCTGTCTCGTTGATGTGGAACATGTATACCTACAGTAGTACGTATTTTATCATGCATTTTCTTATCCACATCTTCCAGCACAGAAGCCGGTGTTTCAGAGGCCTCTTTTGGTGGATTCTGAAAATTAACATCAGACTCTCTACGTTCAGTGTTGGACAGTGCAGATCTTTCTGTGGTCTCACCAATTCCCTGCAGCAGCTCTCCATCATGCTTATAGGCTGTTCTCATAGCTTTCACCTCAGCAGTCCCCTGTACTGTGCTGTCAGCACACTTGGGCTTAGGAGAGGGCATTTCAGAGGCCTCGTTCAGCAGCCTCTCTAAAGCAGAACTCAAGCCATTGGTCTTG
>VZSR01003803.1:2375755-2405137 GCA_013398615.1 Brachypodius melanocephalos | reverse complement strand
GTTTACCCACAATCCATATAGATAAGAAAACTGAACAAACAGTTCCCAGGTATGCTGCATTCACAAGACTAATCTAAAAGTGTATAAGGCCAAACTGATAGATTAAAAAAGATTTTAAAAAATCTGCACTTCAACCTGGAAAAATTATGTCCTGAGAACCACAATGAAGGCCCAAGTCCCATACAGACTGAGGCAACAAGGCAAAGGCAGGAGCAAAGCTAGAGAAAGGGGTTATAGATTTGCAGGCATTGTCAATATATGGATTTTAAAAGTCAGGGCTTTTGTGCAAGTTTTCCACTTGCTGAACTCCAGGACCCCCACTTGCCCCACTTGTTCAATGTTGATCAAGAAAACTTTGCAGCTCAGGGAAGAAAAGTAGGTACTTAAAACTTAATTTGAAATAAAACTTAATTTGAAAGACAACTCTCCTTTTTTGAGACTCAGCATATAGACAGATGGCATCACTGGACAGAGGTAATATTGACAGTGTGACTCACCTTTGAAAACTCATTCTTTTCAAGGTTACACCTTCAAAGACACTTCACATACCTGGCCTGTAAAGGCTCTGGTATGCAAGAAAATTATCACAATGATGTAGCACTCAAGAAAGAAATAATTCATAGCTTCATTATGGACTTGAGATATTTGGGGTGTGGGGATAAAGGTCACCACTAATTTTAAGAATATTGTTGCTCCACCTAATAGAGCAGCCTCCTGATTCAATAGTAGTTGAACTGGCCCCAGGGTTGGATTTTATCAGTTTACAAACAGATCTACCGCAACTGAACTTCCTTTACACTCAGTAAGAATTGTTTTGCTTTAAGAACAGGATCCAGAACAAAAGCACTCCAAGTAATTTGTTATCACATAGCTTCTGGACCCAGTCCTCAGGTTAGCAGCTATGTAGTTTGTATAAAGCCTGCAAGTCAGTGCTGGCCTGAGGCATACTCTTAGAGAAAGAAGGGGAAGGGGGAAAAAAACAAAGAGAAAAAAACCCCATAAACCTTACAATACCCACAAACTTATTCTTAAAGCAGCACTTTAAAATGCTTTAAAAGTCCAAGTGCTTGAACTGCAGGTAGCATTTGGACACTGTAAGCCATGAACTGCCTTTAATGCAATCTCAAATTCTAGAATGATACTCTTGCTTCATCCTCTTAGCTGTGTTAAGATCACTGAATTGTAAGAGGAAAAGCCCATTAATTCCTTGTGGCTCCATTATCTTAGCAGCCAAATGAAATGTTTGTAGACTTTCCCTCCCCACCCCAGCTACTGGGGTTATTGCCCTCACACTATTGTGTTTCCTTCTGCCATTAGAGACAGGCCTACAGTTATGTCAGGCCAGTCTCTTTCCAGTATCAAGAGAAGAGAAGAGTATTTTAAAAGCATACGGTGCCTCCTACAATTTCTCACATGCAATATTGTGTAGACTAACCCCAGCTATAGTGAATTAAACGCACGCTGAAATCATAAGCAATGAATTTCACAGTCCTGCCATATGTGCCTGCTGTAGGTTTTGACATTTTAGAAACAAATGATCTGAGGCATTTAATCAAGTTATTTATGCAAAGTCAATGCATATTTATGCAAAGTAAGCATCCAGCCCACATATGATAGATCACTTCCCAAGGTCCATTTCCAACTGCCTCATAAGTCACTGGACTGTGTGAGCTTTGCTGTAGTGAGAAGATCTTGAGCTATTGAGTAAAGTACAAGTACACATGAACAAGGCATGGAGGCTGATTAACTTCTGGTACAATTAGGAGCAAAAGGCAGGAGAGAGTCCTGGAAAATAATTACCAAGCTTTGCATGGCTGTGATCTGAAATAAGTCATCAAATCACTTCAAGCTGAAGACCACTGTCAAGTTGATTTAATTTTTTAAAAAATTGTCTACATATTCTTAAACCTTATGTTATGTATTTTTGAAGAGGCTGCCCTGGCATATCATAAAATCTATTATACCTTATCAATCACATACAGTTTGTAGAGAGTTGTAATTATAAGAATAGCATTATAAGGCTATACTTCTTTAAAGGCATCATCATCTTTTCCTAATGTGCAAGATTCTAAAAGATATATTCTAAAATATTTATTAAACAGCAACATGTCTTCTGCTGTTCTTAAAGAAATAACTTCATAGCAACCCCCTGAATGTAAAAGCCACCTGTAAAAAACCCTACATTTAGTAACAACTAACTCTGTCAGCACATCAGTTGACTTGAGTTGGGAGGGGAAACACAGCTCTGTCTTGTGATAAGCAACCTTTGTCATCCTTTTTGGACAACTTCATTTTTGAGAGTCTATAATAAAGCAGTTTATTTTACCTTTTTCAGCACAATTTCAGATGTGGTCAAAACAAACACCTCTGATAGTAATAAAATAAAAGAAAGACCAGTAACACAAGCCAGAGTTGTTAAGACTCACACCAACCTTTGCTGCCATTCACCATGAATGTGTGTGCCCAGACTGCAGACCACAAAAGTGAAAGGTTCAATTGCTACTAGGTATTGTAAAAGTGCATAGTAGGAGAAGCCTTACTGCAAAGAAAAAACAGATGATGTACAGAGAAAGAGAAGACAAGAAAGTGACAGATTACAGAACTGATCAATGGCACAATAAGAAGTAAAACAGTTGCCCTAAGAAGTAACTCTGGCTCTTACCTCACTCTGTTCACTAGAAGCACAAACAGTGCCTATGTGGGTTACATCCTGGTTTTTGTTTCCTCAGTGTGTTGAGGAATCCAGCCACTTAAAGGTATTTCACTTTTACCTGCTCTGACTCGAGCTGTTTCAGCACTTTCCTTCTCAAATGTAGGCTTTTTGGAAGTTTTTAACACAGCCAATGAAATGTAGATATTTTAAAAAGAAGACATGTCTGTTTCGGAAACCACCTGAATATTGATTGATAGGATATTTCAAAGCAAAATAAAGCTGTTTGGGATGTTTACAGACTTGAGATAAAGTGATTTAATATGAAATCCTTTTTAGTTCAGAAACTACTCATCATTCAGCCCTCCTGACAATTGTAGTGATTCAGGCATACCGAGGAATGACTGTCTTATCTTACCCTGAAAGGAAGCTTCTCCATTCCAGAAAGACATTTACTTTTCTTAGTAGAATCTGACTAATTTTCTGCAGCTATTTAAGATTCTGTTTTTTTCCATCTGAAATCTGTTTGGTCTTCTTAAAAAGTCTCAGAGGTCTTAAACTGCATGCCCAATAATTTGGAAAATTCTAAACAATTTCTTAGTCTCCAATTCTTCACGTGATACGAAGTGTTCAAAACACGTAGATGTGGCACTTGGGAATATGGTTTAGTGGTGGACTTGGCAGTGCTGGGTTAATTATTGGACTTGATAATTTTACAGGCTTTTCTAATCTCAATAATGCAGCAATCCAAGTTTAAAATTCAGGCTGAATTGATAGAATGGTTTCAGTAAACAACTGAATGAAGAAATACAGAGGTTGTGGTCCCCCTATTACTGACTGATCATGGCCAGCCATTCTAACTAGAAAATCCAGGTCTCACTTCAAAGAATCCAAACAAATTGTGACATGAGAACACATGTGGGACCATTCTATGGTTGCTTGTCAACTTCTTCTGAGAAAGGCAAGCTGAAGATTGTTAATTGTTCTATATTCAAATGCAGGACAATACATCACTGTGTGTCTGTCACTGTGCACAGATTTCTTGTACAATTCTGCAGGAACATTTGGTGACCTTTGAAATAAAAGATAAGTACAATATTTTGGGTGGAAATTACAGCTCTCAAGTTTCACTAGTCCATATATATCCATTCTAAGTGTGATGTAGACAGCTTATCTCAGTTTACAGTTTACCGCAGCTTACAGCTTACCTCAAACTAGTTTTCTGTTGTTCTTCTTCTTGATGTTCCACAATGCTGTGTAGATTGGGTGGCACGAAGACTTCTTTATTCACATTGTTCACCCAGCTGATCTTTGCTTTACTCATTTTGTTCTGAGCCACTTCAGCTAAAACATGAAGCAAGAATATTGCTGTTTCCCACATGTTCATGCAGGATTACTTAAGAAAGAATGACAAGTATTTCCATTTAGGCCTACAGCTGTTTCTAAAGCCCACTATACTTGAAATGTTTTCAGAAGTAGATCTGGTGCCTTCTGAAGATACTGTTCTGAATACTTCATTCTATTACACCAGATACAACTGGTTTAAACCTTAAAGTGATCCTAAATGGAGGAGTTTTCTACAAGAACCCTGGTAAAGACTGATCCTACAGTTCTTGCAGTTAGACAAATACTGAAAGTTCATCTTCAGTGTCCTGAGGAAGCAAAAGTTATTAAACCATGGGAAACTGAAAATAATTTGAAATCCAGCCAACTATTCCCTTCCTAAGCAGTAAGCTGGAAGTTGGTCATAACTCGCTCAGGCAGGTGGCTCATCCTTTATGGACAGAATTACCACAAGATGTTAAAAAGGTAATATAAAAAACCCAAACAAACAAAAAGCTCCACCTCACTCAGCAAATGCAAATACATCTGCATTTCTTTTTAGGATGGGACAAAATCCTATTCTGATAATTCTTTTCAGAGTAGAAAGAAACATTCCATTATTTCCTCAAATGCTTTTTCCACTTCACCAACAGTTTAGATGTGAAGAATTTCTTAGTGTGCAAAAATAAACAAGATTTTTATTCACACTTTTGCTATCTATAACTGCAAGGAAAAATATCTTGCCATCTCATGAGTCATTGAAACCAAACAATTGTACATAGTTCTGAATGTACCAACATGGCCTTTTGTTTAAGTAACAAGATTGCGACTAATTAACTTTAAGATTGCATGGCTTTTAGTACTTTCCTTTACAGTACAAGTTACCATGAAATTAGCTAGAATTTTACAGCTGATTTTTATAATCTTTAAGCACAAAACCAGCCAAAATGACAAAAGCACCACACTAACCACCTATGATTTTTTTTCTGCATTCTTTTCTGTTTCAGACCTTATCTTTCTAACTTAAAAACTCAAAGCAGTAACCTCAAACTGACTAAACTGACATTATTTGAAATCATTTCTGAAAATACAGAAATTGAGAAGGTGCAATATTACAAAGTTAGACAGAGGAAAACAAGGCTAACTTGTAATTACAAAACCCATAGAAAGCAACAAACTGTAGTTCAGTTACAGTATAGAAGGAAGTACCCTACTTGCTTCACTAGCACAGAAAAATTCCTTGCCAGAAGTAAAAAAAACTAAATACTACAAACATCAGTACAACCTGGTAAGAATAATGCAAGTCTTGCCCTTCTAAATCAAAAGGACTTAGTATAAAACTTGAGGAGGTTACATGGGAATGTACATCAGTTTTGCTAAGGAAAAAAAATCATTTTCCATACCAAGAGTGATAAAATAGACCAGGACACTTTAGATTAAAAGTCAGATGCTGAGAGATTTATAATGGGGGTCTATAAAATCCTGGATATTATAGGATATGTTTTTTTGAATACAGATTGACTGCTCATTCCTTCCCTCCAAGGGATAAAGTTAATGGTGACCTGGGCACCCACCATGGCATGGGGATTCTGGGTGCACTTAAAGTTCACCTGGACACAAGATGCCAGTAACAGCTGCCAGAGCATTCAGCACATATATTTTAGTTAGTCACGACTACCATCTCTAGCTTGTGATGCCTGCCATTAAATCTCAAAGGTCTCAAACCAAGCTTCAAAATCTTGGAAATTCATGTTAAAGAGCAATTTCTTCAATCTCAGATTCTTTGCATGTTCCTAAATAACTCACAAGGCCTCAGAAATGGAAATGAGAATAGGTTTAGGAGTGCAGAGAGCTTTTAATCCTACACATAAACACAAGCCAGTCCCTTCTGTTAGTAGGCACCACTCTTCAATATACAGCACTGTGGGAGAGGAAAGCTTACACAGTAAATTACATGGGAAGTTTCTCTTTTGCATCACTTTCCACTTGTAGAGACACCAGAATTCTTGTATTTCACAGGCAACACTGTCTGAGGTTAGCAAAGTAAGAGCCAGCCTTTCCAAAACCAAGTACAAACCAAACGCTTACCAATGGTGGCAGGTTTCCTGCGCATGGAAGCTCTGATAATATCCGCTCCATGGATCTTATCCCTGTGCCTCCTCGACTTGGCCTCATAAAACCACTGCCCACTCATATTCTTTAGCTGAACATGGTCTTTGACTTTTTCTGGTAAATGCCTGAGGAAGAGAAAAATAAATGAATGAGATATAAACATACTTCACATACTTACCTATGTGAACAGAAAAAAAAGGGTCAAATTTTTTTGCTGGCTTGTCTTTTTGTTTTAGAGAGCAGGGCCATGGGGGTTTTTTTGTTGATTTTTTTTAACACTGTCTCCACATGTTATTTCCATCTTCTTACCCGTTATCCTCCTTACTTAATTATGAAGGATGACAATGAGCTGGAAGGAGAAGAGCCTCAGCCTTATTACTTCAACCTTTGCTCTGAGGGTAATTCTTTAAAAAAAACCAAACAAAAACAGCTTTGCTATGATAAACACTCGAGCAGTAAAGATGTCTCCAGTAACTACAGATCTTGACTTCCTGCCTTCAAAGGCCAGTTTTCCAAGACTAAAACTGAGATAAGCTAGTAGAACTGCATTAAAAATCTCTAGCAAAATTAAGAGCATGGCTATTTTGGGACTCAGAAGATGCCTCTTCAGGGTTTTTTTGTCACTGCTTCTACACACACACACACACACACACACACTCCAAATGTGTACTGGAAGCATGGTGCCATTTTTTCCATAAATTACACAAAAATCCTTATATGAATACAATGAGTTACAAAGAAAAACATCATCACATGGAAGAAACAGCAAAATAAGTTTGTGCCATTTATTTCATTAATCTACACATATCCATCCTGTATGCTGCAGCCATTTTAAAAACTGGGAGACAAATTTTTAATAATTTGTTTTGAGGCTTCAGGGTTTTCCTGCTTTTATGAGGCATGCTTTAACAGAATAAGTAGCTGCTGCAGGTAATATGAGAGATTGTTTTCTTTCCTTGTTAGGCATTTAACATATGAGGCATATGCTTACATATGGCCTGGAGACTAACCTGCAGATCAGGGAAGTTACCACACAGATTAAGAGAGCACTTAAACAAAAAAAGAAGTCATGTCATGCTTCATCTTCCTTCTCCATTTATGTCCTTTCCATCAGCAAAATAAGCTAACAACAGAGCCCAAGAGAGAAATCAAATCATATCCATTTACTGAGACTTGAAGGCTAAGCGTAGTCCACACTGCTGTGGAATGGTGCTATCCTTCACAGGCCTGATGGACAATCATGAATGGGTTGGGTTGGAAGGGACCTTTAAAGGTCTTCTAGCCCAGCCCCAAGAAAGTTCACCAGAGTACGACATTTCTCATGGCTTTAGGGAACAGATCTTCTGGTACAATCAATTAACTTTGATGACAGCCCGTTATCATAGATTTGACAGTCACAGCAGAGAAAGAACACTGAGCTAGTCCCAGCCCTCACACTAAGAAAGACCATTCCCATCAACTCATCAACTTCTCTTTCATCTTTGTATGGCCAGATATGAAAAGCCTTATTCGAATGCATCAGCTATATTAGAATTTAAATACATAAAACTTAATTTTGAAAGTACTGTCAAAAATCAGTGCCTCAAATCTACTACATACAGTTTAGGCTGCCAGATGTTGAGGTCACCATTGGCATTTTTAACTCTAAGATTCAACAGCCCAGTATTACTGGGTCATTTAAAATTTCTCCCTCCCTCTGTGCTTCTCTAAGAGCCAAAATATGTACCTTTCCTAAGCAGGTGTGCTAAGTTGAAGCAGGAACATAGCAGTAGCTTCCCTTTGTCCTCCAGCAAATAGATTACTCAGTTTATAAATGCAGCCAGCAGGAAGAATGGAAATGTAGAACACTCAAATTTTTTACACAGGTGACTGCTTCTCCCTTTCACCTGCTTTCACACGTGTTATTTGTCTTCTCAGAAGTGGTGCCCCTTGGGACTAGGGACTGGCTTTTCAGCTGTTTGTACAGCCTGCAGGGCAGCAGAGCTCTGACTGCAGCAAGTGCTCTGGGACAGTATGACAACATATGCCAAGGGAGGTTCTCCAGCGGGAGGATACTGAGTCACAGGACAGGTATTCAATGTCCTCACCCTGTTTGATTCAATCCTTTTACCCCAGACACTGCTCACCCCTCTCCCCTTGGTATTCAGCCACTGAAACTGGGGTGTGGTTGGAAACCTTTCCTCTGAGAGCAGGAGAAGCTCAGCTGGGCTGTGGAAGGTGACAGCATCCCAGGCTTCTCAGCTGTTGTAGCCTGCTTACTTTGCCTGCACGACTCTCAGATCTGTGACCAGTTAACATAACCAGAGACAGAGGCATGGATTTCTCATAACTCCAGACTCAATAAATGTCACCTGGCCAATGCAGCTCCCATTTTGTCTGGAAGTGAAAGTCAAGCAAGCATTCTGCTCCCACCTCTACTTGCTGCCTACGAGAGTGTAACTTAGCCAGCTCAATAGGCCTTCTAGACTTTGGGAATTAATTAATTATGCTTGCTAACAAAGGTTAAATGTGCTCTCAATTTACACAGCACTTCCTTTACAAATGACCTGCCTGCCTGATAATGTTTGTATGGTGAGAACTGACAGATGCTCAGAGGAGCTGAATTACAGCAGACTTTTACTATCTCACTTTGAAGTAAGTTTGGCTTACTCACCTTTTTAAGAGAGGTGTTTAGCCTGTCAGTCCCTTTTTTTTTTTTTCTTTTTGAGGAACAAAGAGCAAGGTAAGTATTAAAGCTATTTCCAGGCATTCTCCAGCCACAAATAAACAGATTTCCATTATCAGAAAGACAATTAGTTCTAGGTCTTGACAACAAAAATGATTTTAAGCCTCCTGTGTTCACCAATGCATCATAGACTTGTAACGCCCATGGCTGTTTTTGCAACAAATGGGAATTTTTACAATGTTACTTGAATTCTCAAGATTTGCTAGGAGGAGATCTTAGCAGTAACCTCAAACTGCCTGCACTATGGGGGCCTGTTTGACTGCTAGGAATTAGACACAGATTGTGGTTTACCTTGAAAGGAACTGTGGAGAATCAGACTGCAGCTATGGTTTTCCATAGCTACATCAGCCTCTCAGCAAACCACAACAGCACTAGAAGCCAACATCTGATTTCATGTCAGCTCCCCAGTTAACAAAAAGGCTGACCAAGTTGCCGTCAAATTTTCTCTTGGTGATCAGAGAACTAGTAGACATCCAAATTAAGAATCAGATTGCAGGCTTAGTTGCCAAGTTTGCAATTACAAGAAAATGCAGCAAGAGCTTTTTGTACGATGCAAGTATGTATTCTGGAGTCCCTTTGTGCTCTGGTAAAATGCCAGTTAGCTTGTGCTGCAGTTTTTCAAGGGGAAACAGCCTAAAGTTATAATGAATCTAGTGCCCATTTCTCTTATAGAAACTTTAAACTCAAGAAAGTAAAGGTACATAGTTAAAAGGAAATTTAAAAGAGGGTTTTGGATTGAATAAGACTGAGTTCCCATTATTTGATATGATGTTTCCACTATGCCAAGGTGAAACACGTTTTATGGCATGATGGAAAATTTGCCATCTCTGCTAGGGCAGTAAGTACATGCAGATTGCACTGAACAGAAACAGAAACCAACTGTCCACCACTCTGCAGGCAAACAGAAAATCTATGCTTGGATTAATTGGGTTGTTCTTCTGCACTCCTGGAACATCTGATAATAGGCCAGATCATATGGAATCACTGTTAGGCAGGAAATCTGCTCTGATATAATCAGTCCTTGTCAACCTTCTTATCACCAAATCCAGAATGGTATCCCCTATGCTTTGTAAGTTACTGTAATAGGTCATTGCATGAGCAAAGAGGTAACAACTCATCCCTGTTTTTGAAGAAAGAGTATCTAACAATATGTACCCTCCACCTTGTATGAGCATGCCTCTTTGGTCTGCAAATATCTATATAAGGTATAGGAGGAAAGTCTGTTCTGACATTTGTTACAGTACTACACCCAAAATACTTGTAGTGGCCAGTCCCAAATTGCATGTAAGCTATCTTTCGCATGGTAGCTGCACATGATTTTACAAAACCCTAAAAACCAAAAAACCCCATCAGTTACTATTTAATTGGTTTAAACAATAGAGTAATATAATTTCAAACTGTTTGAGGGCTATACTAGAAAGAACAAATCAGACCTGTGGGGTTATGCAACATTTCCCCTTCCTTGCCATCATAATTCCTCATAAGCAACACCCCTAATTCTTGCCTAAGGAGTCTCTCTAGACAGCAAGATTTCTGATATTTAGAAGTAGTTGGATACATAAAAAAGCAAGCCAATTCTGTTTGTACTAATGTAGCTTCTTCCATTTTATGCTTATCCAGAAGTCTGTGTGTATTAATTCTACTAACAATGCCCTGATGAATAAATCTCAGGTATCATCTTGCTTGGAGAACTGCCAGGCTGTAGTCAGCACAAGTCTTGATGACAAGACAAAGACTTGACATTCTCTCACAAGTCAGAGGGAAGACAGACACATCCAAGCCTGGAGCAGCAGAATGAATGAATAAATTACATGCTCAGAGGTGTGAGAAGTCAGTTGATTTTGGAGAGAAAGAAGAGAAAAGATGAAGTCTGCTGCCCACTGAAATATGGGCTCCATCAGAATCTGGAAACAAAACTATGATCCTGTGACAACACACCTTTGGTGTTAGAGCCTGCCTTGTCAGCAGCATAGGACAATCTGAACAAGGGGTGGAAAGGTTGTTAGAAAATATGTAACTGACAGGTTCTGCTCACACAGTGTTCCCAGCTCTGCACAGGCTTTAAAAGTAGGCACACAAAACATAAAACCAGCCCCACCAAATAACACATACAAGCAAATATAAGTGAGCAGAAGAGCCTGTATCATAGCTTGCTTCACACGATCAGCAAGGACATCTTTCCTGCTGTGCAAAAAAAAAGGCTGCATTTAGAATTTCAGGTGAAGTATAAATCAAGACTAATCTAATCTGAAGACAAAGGCTTCAGTTTGGTACTTAATAATACAACACAGTGCCAGGTACAAATATGTAACAGGTCTCACCAAGAAAGTTTTTGAGCTGTAGGGAAAACCTTGGCTACAGAGGGAGTACTCAATATACAGGTTAAAAATGGTTATTAGTATCCACTTTTTCCCTTCAGTACCTTCTTCCACCAGACAGAGTAAGTCCCATCTTCTCTGCCTCACTAGCAATCCTAAACAATCATCATCCTGTCAAACAATTTATCTGCTCTTCGTAGACAAAGTAGCAATCAATATTGGGAAGAAAAGGTATCAGCTCATTTCTCAGTGTAGTCCAAATGCTATATCTCTTACCAAGACCAACAAGAAAGATCTCTTCCTTAAGCCCAGTTATCTCACCTCATCAAGATGAAAACAGTCCTGTTTTCCTTACTGGCATTTTACAAGGTGGGCTGGGACCATCGTCCCCACCTTCATTCTTATGTCAGTTGGCTTTGTTAAGAAGGATAAATAATTATATGAACATTCTGCTAGAGAATAAAATTGATCTACATCCGAAATAGTCAGCGTATTTGGAAAACCATATATAGTGCTAAGTAGTGTCCATAACAGCGAATTCATCCCGAAGACGTGAGCTTATCCTTTTCTGCCTCAACAGGTGCACCAAGAACCTCCTTGCCTCTGTTAAGCACATTCTCAAAACAGTTCCATGTAACAAAAAAATATTTTATGACAATTTTAAGTATGTATTCTGATGTCAGTTATTTTCACATTACAGCAGTAAGTCTGGTTTCCTCAATGCCAATATTAACTATGATAGTTAAATATATCCCACCTCACAAAAGAGCCTTCCTTCTGACACTCAACAATATAAGGAAAACTGCCTTGAAAAGTCACTGGAGAGGATATCTGTTAGAACTAGTCAGAGTCAAAATAACATTTACAATAGGCTTTCAACAGGCACACACTCCCAGCAGAATCAGACCCCTGAAACTTTCTCTCTTTTTGCAATGCCATACCAATTAATGTCTCAAAGGGCTTTGGCACAAAGCAGTCCCCACCCACCACACAAACAACTCCACATCAGAACTTCCCCTATGATTAACCTCCTTCGGTTTACAGGAGGAGCAAACAATCACAAGCACAGCCCACAAGAGCACTGCTTGGAGGTTCTGCTGCGAAGGGCTGATGGCCACAGCAGGGAACCCTGTCACAAAGGTGACCACAACAGCTTTCTGCCTTAGACACGCTGGTGCCTGAGGCCAACTACTCAAACCACAGAAGAGTCACCCAACCACACTCCACAGCTTCACAGACAAAGATATTTCTGCTCACGTTGCTGTCTCCAGAAAGGGCTCAAAGTTAATTCTGAACTATGCATCTGTACAAGGAGTTAGGGGTTATGTTGAAGCTACTGCCAGGATATTCACTTATGTATGCAGTCCACTCATTTGTTCAATGCTGGAACAGGACATATCAGAGATCGCTGAACAGGAATGATGACAACAAAACCAAAATAATTAAGTTAGTAACATGCTGAAAAACAGCTTCTAGTCTTGACAAGCTGTCACCTGACTCTTGTTTTATGCCTTTGCCCCATCCCCAGCAACAGTGCCATTGAGTGTCCTGCTGCAGCTCCCAGGGTAAGGATGCAGAGAGGCATCTTCTTGCACTAGGAATAAAAAAGCATACAATATCTTTTGCTTTCCATGCATCACATCCTCTTGTCACCTGACATTTCTTCATCACCCTTTTGCCAATGAGAAGATCAATATCCTCTTTCCTTTGAGACAAACCTCAGCAGAGGTGAAGGAGGAAGCAGGCATCCTCTTGCCAAAGCAGTGCTGTACCTAAAACTAATCGTGGTAATCCAGACCAACAAAAAAGGAGCCACAAGATGGGGAAACACCTATTGCAGCCCTGAACAAACCAAGAATTAAAGCAGACTGCCTTAAGGAGGATGCATGGGCCAGCCTAATCAGAGCAGTTTTATTAGATTAGCAATACTAGGAACTGTTAGCAGGGAAGAGACTGTATCAGGTGAATTGTAAAATTCCACTAGGATGTGGCTCAAAGAGGATTTTGTCACGTTACCAATTTGTCCACACTCCAAGAACATGGCACATACTATAACAAACTTCAAACCTCAGAATTTCTTCTGGAGCGGAAAAAAACATCACATTGAAAGACTTCCATTATATACACATATAAATAACACGTTGTCTGATGTTTGTATGACGACAGTTGATCCCAGGTCTTGGAATCTTCCAGCTGTGCAAGGCTATAGAATCCAAACTAAAATACTGCATCTCCGTGGCTGGAGATATAATTCAAATAGTGTTTTAATATATAAGATATGAAAAGCAAGGCCCCATGTGCCACCATTAATCAGAAAAATCCCTTTCATAGGTAAGCTTCCAGCTACTCAGAAATTATAACATTTAGAAACCAGAAGAGACTTTTTATTGTAGCAGCAAATGTGCTGATTACAGGCTGCTACAACCTGCAGTCTCCCTTGCATTTTCCACCACACCCTCTTGAACTAGAAATATAAATGGCAAAAGTAAAGCTACAGGGACAAAAATACTTGCTGACAGTCCTTTCAAACAACTACTGAGAGTGGCTGTTTTGAATTTCTGTTCCAAGAAGTCTTCCTTTCCCTAGATGCTGTTTTCAAACTCTCATCTACAATTACTAACCCTGAATGCTTTCAGACCTGGCACTGATGTAACATTCCAAGACTAAAAACAGTGGTTTTCTATCTTCAGTAAATAAAATGCCTATTCTGTTACAGAAAAGTCAGTTTACTGCTTTTTGAAGCAGAAGACAAAACTGTGTGGTGAAAATATTTACTTAAGTTGCATTCACATGGGGGCAGGAACTTGGAACAGCGCCTGAATGATTTTACCTTCAGCAAAGCAAATGCTTTGAGAGGAAAAGTCTTTTTAACAGGGAGAAGCTGCTGGTCTACATTTCATTGCTCTTAAACAAAGCAAGTAGAATAACTCAACAAAATGCTGACCTCAGGCTGATCAAAGAACCTCAGGGCTGCACAAGCATACTTAGTAAAAGGAATGCTGCTCTTAGGGCAGGGGGCAGGCTGCCTTTTCCTTTGCAGGATACAGGTTATGCCTACATCAAGGACGTTTATCAAAAAATCTTTCTCAGTAGCAAAGAAGCATCAGAGATGCATCATGGCTGGAATAATTTCAAAACATTTAAATTGGAAATACATTACTTCATGAGGAACATCACAAGAAGAAGGAATCTTAGAGAAGATTACCAAATCAGTGAGAGAAAATCCTGCCTTCATTGAGGCCTGTAAAAATTTGTTTCTGTTATAGCACTTGGAGTTTTTAGCACCTCAGGCTCCATTTTTCATTATTTATCCACATATTTTGTCTAGCTTGTAATGGATCATTTCCTTCACACTGGAAAAAAAACAAACAATGCCCACCAAAATCCTCATTCTTGAGCAGGCAACTATCTATATCAGCTGAAGCAACTATTTGACTGCTATTTATACCTGTGTAGATAGATAGCTTTCTCAGAGCCATCTGGAAAACACTACTTTCCATGCATGCATTTTTAGTCATGGCAGTTGCCCTAACAGTAGCTCCAGTAAAACCTCCCAGCACATAAAACACTCCAGAATAACAACACATTGCTCCATCTGTGACACCACAAAGTTAAGGAGCAATTTTCTGCTTTATCCGTGGATTGCAAGGACTTTTTGTGGCAGTGGGGCATAGTGTTGGTACTTCTTCTGGACCGCAGCTCCATTATATTGCAGCTCCACATATTTTAGGTACAACTTCAGCATTCAGACATATTTGCTGACTGCAACCATATTTTGGTTTGTTGGGGGTGCTTGCACTCCTTTTGAGCCAAGTCCCTCACTTACTATTCATTAGTCCAGCCTGCAGTGGTTTTGACACTGGCAAATTGAATCCTTTTCTGAGGAAACCAAGGTAGATCCATACCCAGGCAGATGTGTACAGGGTGCTCTTGGCTCCTTAGAGAATTGCAAAGGTCTAAAACAATTTTGGCCAGTAATGAGTAATTTGTGTGGTAAAGGTAAATTTCGTCCAGTGACTATGGTAAATCTAGTCCAGAGTAAAAAAATCTCCAAACCACATATACTGAGAAATATGGGGCCCTCAGTTACAACTGTTTTAATCTATTCTTCAGTAACACAGCACAGTAACTGTGTAGGTCTTCCCAGGACAAGCAGGGTGCTAGATCCCTTACCTGACTCTCTCTTCTTCAGTTCTTTTAAGCTCTGCATCTCGTTGCAGCACCTTCATTATTGCCTCTTGTTCCTCCTCTGTTAGGAAGCTTAGGTCAATCATCTTGTTCTGTGTGTAGGGCTGGTAAAGTGTCTGGGAAGATCTTGGATCCTGCTGAGGACAGTCTTGTAGCCTGCTTTAAAGCTCTAGAAGTCTTTTTCAGCAGGCAGTGACAAACCTGGACCAAGTTACAGTCAGTGGTTTAAAGAGTTACAAAGGTTGCTTTCTTGCATGTTTCCCTAGATGAGAGACTTCTGGGAAAGTGTTGCATTCCTGCTTGCCATCACAATAATGTCTTCTCAGTTTGTCCTCTCAGCTCTGCTTCCTGGAGTAACAGTTCATTGACCCAGCATATCCAGTGTTTGAGAACAAACAAAACATTCCCTAAAAAAGAGACAAGGAAGAACAAGTTGCAATATCAGGGATCAGGGAAGTAGATTATGTATGCATTTTTAATTAAAAGAAACAAGTTTTTCAGTGTGATTAAATGACTTTATGAAGTTCAAATGGTCACTTCAAGTCAAACTTGTTTTACAGGCCTCTTGAACAAGGTGGCCATGAAAATACATTCCTCCCCAATATGACAACTCACACCCTATAACATACAAATGAGTGTCATACAGTTGGTATATTTATATTATACAAGTATATTTTAAATCACCCTTACAGTTAGCAGAACAATTTGAAGGAAAGGAGAGATAACCACCTCCCTCCCCAAATAAGTAAAGAGCACTTACCACAATGATTTAAAGTAAAAGGAAGGACAAAAAAAGAAAAAGGCCAAATCACTGTCCTACAGACCATATGGAATAAATGTGAAATAATTTATACATAATCATATTGAGTATGTGTAATTACAAGTCATGTGGTAACATGAACCTCACTGCTTTATACAAGCCAAACTGCATTTACAAGTAGCAATTTGAAATACTGTTTTGTCTCTGTTTCTCAGAGGACTATCCACTTAGAGATAATTCCAACTGTCAAAGACAAAAACCTCTTCTTCAAAAAAACCCTGAAAGAAATAGAGAGTGGCATGGGGAGAAGTTAGTTGTGTCTGTGGTAGGGTATTTTAGTGCCTCAGGATTACAGAGATGTGGATGTCAAAGCCTGAGAGAAAAGAAATAAAGAGCTCGAATTTAATGCTCAGAAGCATGCCTAGTGCCAAACCTGGTGAGAGACAGAAGAGGAGCAGATGTTTTCACCAGACGTGTCTCTGTACCAGGCAGCTCCATCACAGCCCTTCAGGGTTGTGGGTGTCTTCCTTTGGCCCCTGCAGGCTGACACTGTGATGTGGCTGACAGGATGCTGACCTCATATCCATCTACTGAGCACTACAATCGTGCAATGAGTCACTGCATTTGCTCCCCTGGCCCCAGGAGTGCAACCAGGCCATTAAAACAAGATATTGACACTGGCAGGACTCAAAGGAAAACTTCATTCTGAAAATAACAGCATTTCTTTTAGATTTGGTAGGTAGCTGTAGCCACATTACTGATGTGATATCCTCCCAACAACTCCAATGCCCAACCACCTTCTGCATGTTTTTGTTTTGCTGCCATATTTTTATCTATGATTCTCATAGTGATTTTGTTGCATGAGGTTGATACAACAGCATCTCAAACAACCTGCCACCTGTAACTTCATTTGCCTTAAGAAAATTAAGGGTTTATAATTAGGCAAAAGTGAAAAGTGCTTACTTACAGGACTACCAACAAATATAACAATCCTAAACTTGTTGAGTATCAACAACAGTACTCCTTCAGCTTAGGTATGGATACTGGTTTCAAGTGCCATGAAACTACACCATCTGACACAGCAAGCAGCATCCACACTGCTAATCCAAAGCCCTGGATGCTGGTTGAATGGCAAGTGCCCAGCCAACAGGCACAGAAGCTCATGTTGCAACTACAAACCCTGGACAGCTGTGAACTGGAATAATCAAAGATTTTGCTTTGTTTCTTGCCCAAGATCAGTCAAGTCTGCAAGAAAGCTATTGCATGGAATATTACCTTACCACATCTTTGGTCTTTTTTGTTTAAAGAAGACTGAAGGAAGATGTGTTACATTGTCTTACTATATGAATTTAAAAATCTAAAGGAAATAGTTGGACAGCATTTACAAAACCACCTGCAGACATCACTGGTGTCTCTCAGCGCTCAAATCAATAAAATTGGTGGAAATAGATCTTCAGTCCTCCCTATGTGAACAACAGTTTGAAAGGGAACAGCCAAACAGGCTGTGAGAGCTCACAGCAAGCAGCACTGCCAAGGAACTTCCCAGATACCATCGTTCTGTAGAGCAGTTTTTTCAGCTAGTTTTTTCCACTTTGTTTTCAATCAGAGGTGAGATACCAAGATACCACACACCCTGGCAGGCTCTTCACTCACGATTCCACAGTTCTTCATAAACAAGAAAACCTCTGTGTGTGTGTGTGGTGCATGGCCAGCCTCATGAGATTGTCTGATACAAGATACTGCAAGGCTGACTTTCTGCAAAAGATTATCAGTTCTGATTCCAAACACAGATGGTAACAACTGCTAGCTTAGAGTATAGAACCTGTTATAAAACTTAATTTAAAAATAAAAAGTTTTAAAAAATCAGTGTCTTCCCCATGTTCAGTTCACACTTTAACACCACCCTAGCCTCAATTATTTAGACTTCTTTTGACATTTTCTTCCTCTTTAAAAACCCCTACACATGTCAGGAAGAACTGAGAGGTTTGAACAGTTTGTTTGGTGCCACTGCAAGTTCAATGGCAAGGAGTTTTTTTCTCAGGAAAGTTTTCAGACCTAAGTTTCAAATAAGACTGAAAGATCCTTATCAAACTCATTAAAGCATGGAAATTGATACCACACTGACTGACTTCCGACATAAGGTTCTCACATGCTAACATTTGTGAGTCATGGCATATTTGGCATAATTTTTTTCTTAAACATGAAATTCAGGTAAAACCACACAAAAAAAATCTTCCTTTAATGAAAGACTCTCAGTAATAAACAGGAATTTGAAATTATCTTTTATCCAACTCACATATGAAAGCTTCTGTGTTTTGGCAATAAAAGAAACAGAAAGGCAACTCAAAATATAGTTTTGCCCACACACACTGTTAAGCTGCTCTTGGTTTCCAGATGGTTTAGGCCAGGCACTCATCCAAAAATTTTATCTTGTAAAATTTCTCAGAATCTCTCAGGCAGCTGTACACCTCAATTGCTTTAAGTCAGAATTCACTTTTTTTTTAAAACAGGAACTACAAAAGAAAGACAACTTTGTCTACAAACTCATTTAGAGCAGGCCTACAGAGGGCTCTGCTTACCCCCACACACCGCTTTCCCCCAAATGCAGAAGGGGAAAGTTAATTTGAATATTGTATTCTGAACACTATGGGATATTACATTAAAAGGTACTACAATAATAGTTTAGGTTTCCAAGTTTTTACTCCACGTATACCTATGGGATGCAACGAGGGAGGCAAGGAAAAGGTTGGAGTACTTTACCATGGCCGACACTGAGTTTACCAACACAGTCAGAAAACAAACAGCAAAACCCCAGAGTCAGCTGTTTCATTCAAACCAACAAGATCTCCTTTTGTATGCAGAAACCTCGTAATGTCCTAATTTTACATTGCAAAACTACTTTTCAAGTGCTCCTTGTAGAGTAGACCTAAGCTGCTAAAGCTTTGATCCAGAGAATCTGTCTTGCAGCCAACGCCTTCTAACAAGAGGAAGAAGGTGACAGCCAATCCTGCACTTCTGGCTGCTTCACACGGCTCCTTGTGCCAACTCCTTCAGCTGAACAACTCCCCTGCAGGGCTGGCTGATCAGAGACTGCTATCTGCACACATCTTCACCCCAGAAAGCATTCACTTACATCTACTGGCTCTTAAAAACAAGAGGGTTTGGATTTATGTGCTTGAAAGCTGCACAGTTTTCTAACTATATTTCTCCACTGCTAGAACATATCAGCAATAGCAACTAGCATGAGTTGGAAGCCCACACAGAAGGCAACAGGAAGCTGAGGAAGACAGATAAATGCAATTGTGCACTACAACAATTTGCGTGTGCAGAGGAATTCATTCCCAAAAGTAACCAAGTTTGGCCTACACCCATGCTCAGGAAATAATAAACCTTTATTTTGAAGCAGGAAAGCCAAGAAGAATAGTAAGAGCAATAAAAGCCTTGGAGAACTGGCCCCTGTGGCCCTGGGAAGTGATATTAGGGAGTAACAACACCTCTAACTGCGAGTCCCACAAGCTACAGCTTTGCAGCAACAACAAACAAATCAGTCTCCTGAACAAATTTCATTCTCCAGAGATATTTAACAGTACAGTCACAGGTAACTCAGCACCAGCCTAGGCTTACAGATAATTTTTCTGTAAATACATGAAGAAAATCCCATGAAGGCAGAACAGCTAATTAAGCTAAACGCCAGCGTTGGCACAAGCACAAAATGGTCATGAACATATTTGCTCAGAAGATCAGAGGATTATGGATTTCAGTCTGAGCAGTGAAGAAAGAAAAACTATTAACTTTGAAGAGGGACTTAAGTCACCATCCACAGGAGTTTTAAAAGCTGTTGCCTGTAATGATCAGGACAAGAATTTAAAACAAGCACAAGAATTCCTGTTGTCATTTTTATTAATGAAGGGGTAGAAAGGAAAAGATCACCCAGTAAGATATGCATATCAGTAAGATATGCATATCTGCAGCCAATCCAGCTGCTCTTACAAGAGGTGGTATCAGAATATTTTCAAAATTATAATAGCAGAGTATACGCACCATATCATATTTCCAACAGTCCCAGAGATTAATTTAGAGAAGCGTGTTTGCTTACACGTATGTTTAGTCAGTGGGAGGTAGGGAAGTTCTTATCTGGCTAGTTGTGAAGAGTGTTGGTAGAACAAGGACTTTTGCAGAAGCGAGGGTTATCGATTTTAAGAACAGTTTCAGTGTTGTCTTACTAATACAGCAATGCTTCATTTTATTGCAATAATAAGCCTATTTGTTGTCCTGTGCAGTATTCCTTACAACATGGTTAAGGGAAAGAATAGCACCAGATAACTGCTCCAAACAGACACAAAGGGGAAAATATTAAAAGTTACACAGCAGCTTTGCTCACACCTTACCCTCGCTCAACACTATCAAAATAATCCTTGCTATTTTTAACCTGTAAAATAGTTTCAGTCTCAAGATGCTTTCACTGACAGCCTTATGTAATGATGTTCAACCAGCTGAAAGAGGAAGAAGTTCAGCTGGAGTAACACAAGCACTTCAGAAAAATTCTCATTTTCTCCCGGAACATCTGATTTGTTGGTCCACATGACTCTGCCTGTGGCTTAATTTTATTCTTATTTGGTAAGACATTAAGACCTTCACCACTCTGAAGACTATAAAGGCAATTTACTCTGAAGAAGAGTTAATAACAAAGAGGATAAAAGTTAACAACTTAATATTGGAACAGAAAAGAATAATTTGCTCTGGTTGTGGCGTAATCCCTCTAATCACATATGGCAGCTTGCCATTTCTTTCACAGAGCTTGGATATTGGCAGCACTGCCTAAGAATGTCAATCTCTATACCTGTTATGGTGTAAAACCATTAAGCCAGAGGTATTAAAAGGATGTGTTCTCTGGAGAAAGAGGGTCATAAATTAAAGAGAAGCCTCAGGAAAACACACCTAAACATTCCTTCTCCCTGTGACCACTGTCAGACTAACTGTACGTGTCATGCCATTTATTTCACATTGCAATAAATATAAATCTACTAAAAATATATAATTTGAAGAATCTTCAAAATTACAGAAAATCCACCAAGTTATTGATCCTAACATCATCATATTTTCAAATCTAGTTATATTTCCTTGCACATTGTACCATTTGTACTTGGCTGTGGTTTAATCCCAGTAGGCACATTGCTTGAATTAGTAACAGTTCATTTGAAAGAACTTCATTCTTCTAGCTAATTCTTTTCATCAAGACTTACAAAACAAAGAATATCTTCTCAGCATAACGACTTGAAATATAATAATTAAGGTGACTGAGGTCCTGTAGCTCTCTGAAGGCAGAGCACTGTCAGTTGTGTAATAATTATTCTCATTTCCATTTAGACAGCAGAAGTGTGAAGCTCACAGCACTCGAGCTCCCATTGCCACTCTCATTTTTCATGTCAACATTGGCATTAAACTCAGACAGAATCCAGCCTAAGGGACTGTTTTTATATCTTGTTTGAAAATAGACTTCAGCAAAATATTAAAATCTTCGGAGAGATCAGAAGCAAACCAATTGCTTGGTGGGAAGCATCTTCTGATTCTACATATCTGATCCATTTCTGTATTTAATGGCTAGCTATTTCTGAATGTTTTCCCAACATGAATACAAGACAAATTCAAATTCTAGCAAGGAAGTTACACAAGAAACAGCCAAAACATTGCACTACCTCTCCCTCCCAAAAAAGATCCCAGCAACATGCAACCCTGAAACTCATAATGCAACTTACTGATTAATCTCCTAAGAAGGTTTTGTTAAGAAGCCACGACCTTCCTTTCATTTCACAGGAAAGAAGTGCTTACCCTCCTCTTCTGGAGACTTGCCATCTTAAACATACGGATTCAGCAAGGAAGATAACAGTGAGAATGGGACAACAGGACCTCCATTCTCTTCTCACAAACTTTTACTGCAGAATGGAAAACACATCTGCTATTTCTCCCACTTGTACTGTCCCATAGAGGACATTCATCTATAACCAGGACCTGCCAAACCCGTTTCCTTTTCTTGCATTCCCCCATTCTTCCAAAAAATATATATATGTATTTTAGTTTGGGATTTAGCATAACCTGGATTAGGCTAATGAGCACTGCACTGATGCAAGTCAAATAGAAACATCTCTTATGTACTAGGAATTCTTTAAAAAAAAAAATAAAAAAGAGTTATCAAAAAAGCTGAAGTAGAGGCCTTGACAAGTTTAAATACTGGAGACTTTTGGGGAACTGTCTGACCTCAACCCTCCTTCCTTGCTCTCCAGCAAGCATTAGCTACATTTTAGCTAGGATTCTGTTTTATTGTAGGAATTGTATTATTGAAGAATGGAAGGGTGCAAAACAGTGTGACTAATTAACAAGTATTTCCTATCAATGGCTACTGGGAAGCGACACACTTCCTGCACTTTGTTAAGATATTCTTTCTTATGTGAAAACAAACTGAGCTGCAGTGTACAGTCACTGGGTAGTTCTGACTCTTCGCTAGTGCAGACAATCCAACAAAAGGGCTTATTAAGGGGCTAGCAGCACCGGTGAAAAAAGAAATTTATGTTAAAAAGAGCAGACAAGGATTTGCATTCAAATACTTAGAGTAATGCTAAATTGAGCTGACAGTAAGACAGTTTGTAGAGCAGTCCCAATCCTAAACAAGTGCTGGAAGACTGGAGCATACAGGTTCTGAAGAAATCTTTTCAAAGTTTTATTTCAAAGTCCGTGGACATCACTTCTCAGATTTTTATGTCATTATGGAAATCCATTAGTCAGTATCTGTTCCATCCCTGTCACTTTGAGATCCCGCTCTTACTCCTCATTGGAGGTGATGAGCTAGTTGAGCAAGGATAGCCACCATCACTGACAGACTGATTTTCCTCCACTACCTTTGTAAAACTGGGAACCTGTGGGTTAACAGGTTGCCCCTTCCTTGTATCACTTGGATCTTCTCTAAAGCACTGTCAACAGCCAACTGCTCAGGTCACAGTTAGTAGCACATTGCCCCTGCAGGATACAGCTTTGTAGTACATATTAAGCATAAAATTGCCTAGTCAAGACAGCAACATTTCACATCACCTTTGCTTTCCCTGACAGAGGCCACCGATCTCAACTTCCCCAGAGCACCTCTGCCTGAAGCCCAATAGAAATTTGGGATCACTCAGAACATTGCAAAAGGCACTCCATCATTCTCAGACAATTAAGTGCATAAGTAAGTACCTGGGGGAATCAAAAGAATCACCTCACCTGAACACTTTAATTTGTCACTGTAACCTCCCTGCTTTTCAGCTACCAGCCTTGTTCTTGTAACTACAGCTCTATTTAATTGATAACTACTGTGGACAAAGAGCTAGCAAACAGAGCAGGACATTTGTCTGCCCTTTCTCACAGGATGACTGACTAACCACTCACCTTAGACATTCACTCGTGCAAGTTTTGAAGGTTAGAATTACCTACCTAGTAAATTATGTACTCTCAAGGATACTAGGAAAGTTTGCGTCAATTAATCAGGTCCTTGCTACCGTAACTAAAGCACACACCTACTTGAAAACAGGACCTCCTCACACAATTGCCAGCACAAATCAGGTGCTGGAGGAAAGAAAATATCCTTTAGGAGTCCTGCAGTCACAGAAACAATAAGTAAGCCAAAGAATGAGTCACAAAAAAAGCCACTACCTAAAGTTCCCATGTAAGTTAAAAATCAAAATGGTTTAAAAAGTTAACATTCAAAATGGTAAAAAAAAAGGTAGCATGCAGTCTGCACATAGACCAGTCAGAATCAGGTCTCTTCTCAGCCACTAAAATTAAATTAAATTTTGCAATGAAGATTTTATTTCAGGGTTGTTGGGGTTTTGTTTACTTGCTTTGTTGTTGTTATCTTTTTTTTTTAATAGATACATTTAAAAAAGCTCACAATAGCTCCCTATTGAGGGGAGAAGAACTTGTCCTCCCAAGCATAATGTTTTAACAAATAGCCCCACAACATGAAAAGTTTGTCTGCTATTGGGGTGATTCTGGCTAAGTTGAAACCAGCCAGCAGCAATGTTAGTTCTCCTTAATACTGATATTAAATTGCAAGAATAACAGGAAGTCTATCAGCCATAAAAAATTTCACTCATGAGATTGTTTGCACTGCTGGGCTGGGCTGTATCATGCAAAATTGTCTTCTCCCTGACTGATATCAGTTTCCCTGAACACTAATGGCCAGATGTGAATAGAGAACTCTGACACTGAAATTGAAAAACACTGAAAAATGAGGTGTGCTTTGGTGCAAGAAAGATAAAAGACCATGGCAAGAGCTAAACCAAACTGCTACACATGAGAAGCATGAAGCAGGGAACAGTTTCTGGAGCAACCTTCAGTTGCACTGGATGAGATGAGGTGTCAATTCGCATTGCGTGGAGAGGATTTGCCCTACAAATGCTGCTGAATAGCACAGGAATAGGAAAGAAGGGGCAAAAGGCTGTGACAGGAATTGTTTCTCATACACAGGCAGCTAAATCAGGAGTTCAAAGTTTGTGAGGCTGGGCCTTGGCGTATCAGGCCTGTCCCTGAACAGGTATTTAGTCTTGCAGGAGTGGCTCATCCCTTAAGAACATAGCTATGCAAGGTGTTAGCTCACTTGCCCAATAGCTACAGCTGCATACCCAGGAAGCAGCCAACTCCAGAGCCCCCATGACCACTTAACCCAAGAAGATTCAAATGCACACTCCCTTGTTCACCAAAATTCATGACAATCTCTGAAGGGTTTGCTTGGTTCTTTCTTGACCCCTCCTAGGCCTGAATGACCAAGGATTAAACCTCACAGAATCATTTTTAAAGTGATGTCACAACCTTGGAAGCAGAAAGAGGAAGCCAGGTACACTTTCTCTCAGTCAGGCCACTATAAAACAAATCAAAGTCTCTCCTAACTTCCCTCCTCATCCAGACAGACTTGCATTCCTGGCTAGAGAGCAGTCCAGTTCTAATAGAGCAGAGGGAACAGGAGAGTAACCTGAGGGTATTCATTTTTAATCCAAGTCTCTTAACCTCCAGAGAAGTAATGTAATTACTATGAAGCAAGGTAAAATTAATGACATTTACGCTAAGGTAAGTTATCCTAGGATTAAAAAACAAGTTATGTGGGCAGGACCAGAATAGAAGGTTAAGAGCTTTCTACTTCTGCTTGTTTGACAGATTTCTGAGTCATACCTTTTGCTTACAGTGCTTCAAGTGCAATTACAGAGGGTTTTTGGACCTCACCCTTAATTTTTCATAGCAGATAGTCTATTTTTAAATGCTATTTTTAAATCACATTAGCCATTTGAATTCATTAGAGAAGAAACGCATGGTGGTAGATCTTAACATCTACAGGCTAGTGGTGTAGAAACCATTTTTAACCCAGGGGTTCTCAAATACACTGATCTAGTTCTGGAGCTCTAGCTACAGAGCTGAGATCACATACTCTGACTGTAGTCCAATCTGCCTGTACAGAGCTAAATCTCTGCCAGTTTATCAGTCAGCCAGAATCAGATACTGGGCAGGAAATTCCATACAGAATTTACCAATATTGTTTGATGCTTTTATAGAACAAAAACATTTTGCAGTGAATCTAGGATATTGTTCTGCTAATTACTCCACAAATGAGCATCCCCTTTCTTCTTATCTTTCTTTTTATTTATATTCAGACACATTTAGAGAGGGATGAAATGCAAAATTGCCCTGACTGGGATAAAGAAATAGAAAAAAATACTTTTAGAAGATTTATACTGCAGAGAAAAAGGAATATACCAAGATGTAAGGAAAAAAAATGGGATCATAGCATGGTTTGGGTTGGAAGAGACCTTAAAGAATATCTAGATCCAACTCTTCTGCCATGGACAGGGACACCTTCCACTACTCCAGGTTAATCAGAGTCGCATCCAGCCTGGCCTAGAACACTTTCAGGGATGGGGAGACCCCAGCCTTTCTGGGCAACAAATGGTTAAGTTGCTCATTAATTTGATGTCTAGGCACAGTATATTGAGTGGGTTTCAGGTCAAAAAGAGTCTGGCATTATCATCCAGAAAAAGAACTATGAAACAAAAAAGGAGAAGAAGTATTCTTTTCCTCCTCCTCACATGTACATTACATCTCTTCCCTTTGCCCCCCTTGATGTAATAAACAGAGTCAAATTACATTTAGCAAGGAAACCTTGTAACATGAAGTAAGAATCCAGCACAGCCAGTTGCTGTACTCTGATGAATTGGAATGACTCCCTACAAGAATGAATCATGAATAAGTCTGCTGAAATCAGCTGTCACTCTCAAGTTATGCCCAAATACGTTAAAAAACTGGAGAATGCTGATACAGCAAATGCAACATCACTGGTTTGACACACACGTTTTGGCATAAGTGTTTTGGAACTGGAAGATCAAACTATGGAGCCTCCATAAATTGACTTCTGATCAACCTAAATAAGCTGCCTTTAAATGCGACAGGTGATGGACTTCAAGCACCAGAAGGGTACCTACTACTTTTAGCAGTCATCCATCAGTCAGCCATCCCAGGTGAAAAGCACCTTCTGTGCAGAGGAAAAAATTCCTTAATATGGTTTAAAACAAGTCACTCTTGAGCAAAGAGTGACTTACAAACGATAGGAGTATCACTTTTAATTAAAGAAAAATAAACAAATTTTCCTACTGAGAGACTACAAATTACCTTTATATTTCCTTGTAAATAATATTTTCTTATTAGATTTTTGATTTAAGTCTGGTTCATCCCTTTCTGTCATGAGCACAGGAAACAATACAGAGTAGAAAAGAAGTAATTTCTTTTACTTCATCCAACAGCTTTCCTGCCTAAGCCTTTCTTTTTTCCAAATGCAACTATCAAAGATTTTCTCCATGTACTAAACTGAAGCAGTATTTTCACTTGGGAATATGGCAAGTGTCTCCTGCAGAATAAGAGGAATTTACTCAAGAGAATACCTGCACGTGGTCTCTATCCAGCAGAAACAGAGCACTTCTGGAGTGCTATCCAGTGTTCTAAAGCACTGGCTCTTAAGGGAAATGACAAATTCACTTTTCTGTCATCCATTTTTGGAGGCAAGGGAGTGTTGTTTACTCTGGCCTTTGTCAGAATTGGAAAACAGGAACATGAAGACCTATTTCAGTGAATTTTAAAAGTCTGACAGTGAAACTGGTAATACATTATTTTGGGATGCAAGAAATGCTGGAACAAAGTTTGTTTAACATGAGACAGGTCCAATGACAGCTTCAAGAAATTCAAAAACGTGCCTTACAACTAAAGCAGAGAACAGCTGCACACACAACGTAGAAGCAGACTAAGATGCTTATTATTTCCTTACCTTAGACCTAGACATAAACACACCAAAGTATGGTAATTGGTATCAGTGTATAAGCATTTTGTAACACAGCAACAGTATTTGTAGTATTTTATAACTTAGTATACATGAATAACACACAATTGCAAATGAACAGAGACTTGCAGCATACTTGCCCAAACAGGGCACAGGAAAGCACATGCAAATAGTAAAATCTGCAAGATAAGAACAAAGAATGTAGAGGGGTCAGAAAAGATGTCAGATGAAACTAAAGAAAGATCGCAGAACAAAGAGGAGATACGTCTGATGGAACCAGAATAATCCTGCAAAACAAATAAGAAAGATGCCTAGCAACACTACGGTAAGCTTACTCCCACAAATAATATGAACTACATCATCTGAGATCACTCCCTTTTCTTCCAGGGAGGAAGCAAGGTGAACAATACATTAACGATTAGAAAAGAAGGATGATAATTTATTAAAATCATGAAAAACCTGACTTTGACTCCAGCTTCTCTTGCCAAGGAGCTCTCAAGAACTTTACTGTAACTCCTGCAACTGAAACAAACCATCAAGGAATGTAGTCATCAGTGCTAAACATAGTGCACCAGCTCCAGGATATCGTATACTTAAGGTTTACTACCACTTACATATGTGATTGTTAAGAACTGTTTGGGAAAGAGATAATAAGAACTAATGGTAATGTCATTAAGAATTAATGACTGGAAAGATGCATTGTTACTGTATACAAGTTTAATAAAGTGCTTTGATTCATTAGTCTTTTAAACAATCCATCACTGAGAGCTTCAATTTGTGTGTAAACACGCAAATGTTTTGGTGCAACACTTTGATCAGTTCTTTTAGCTAATAAAATCAAATTTCTTCTCACAACATCCTGTTAAGCATATGTTGTGAATGAGTGTGGGGGGACGCATCACCACAACATGTTCTAAGTCCCTTCCCCTTACATTTTTTCAAAAAGTTCCAAAATAATTGTTACTTAATCTGTCTCCAAAATTAAGCGACCTTCATCTAAGCAATCTTCTAAGCAGATTCTTCTGCTCACACAGGAAAGACACAATTGGCTGCATTAAACTTTAGGGCCAGGTTCAATCCTGCAAGTCATTCCAGAGACAGTGTAGATGATGCAACTAATTCACTGTTTTGAGATTAAAAGTGTTTACTATTTATGCAAAGGTCATTAACATCTCTCAGCTGAGATCTAAGCAAGTTATTTAAATAAAGAGAGTCCTCCCATTCCAGCAGATTCCAGGAGCTCTGTGCAGGGAAGTCCTGACAGTCACCCAGCAGCAGCGGGATGTCCCGGCGTTCGGCTCCCCGGGCACGGGGCTCTCGAGAGCGCTCCTAAGGAAAGGCGCTGACAAAGCGCCGCTTCCCTGCGGCCTCAACAACCGGGCCCGGGCCGGCGAGACACCTGTGAGCTCAGGTGAACGGGCCCTGCCAGCCGACCGCGGCAAACCCTGGGGAGCAGCCCGGCTGGCGAAGGCTGGCAGCCCGGGCTCCTCAGCGGCCAGCGGGCTCGCTCTCACGCTGTCCCAGCGCTGCGGGCGCGGGTGGCTTCTATGCCCCTTTTTGACTCCGAGTCACTCCATTAACAAGACGCCCCCAGCTCCCACCCCCACAGTCTCTTCTAGGTCAGCCTCACCTCTCCTTCCGTCTCCTCCGCAGCTGTCCCTTCCTTCCCTCCGGCCAGACACAGCACCGGCTCCCCGGTCCCAGCGGGCGGCCGCTGTCCCGTGCCTCCGCCCCGCTTGTCTGAGGACAGGCAGGCGGCGGCGCGGGGCGAGGCCGAACCCGTCCCGCCGCCCCGGGCCAATGCCGGCGCCCGTCCCTCCATGCGGGGCGGCTCCCCCCGTCCGCGCCCGCCCTCCCGCTCGTGTCACCGCCGGCACCCCCGGGTGTGCCCGGCGGGGCGGTGACACTGCCCGCGGACCGGGGGAGCTTCGGGCCCTACCCTACCCTACCCTACCCTACCCT
>VZSR01003803.1:2361297-2375655 GCA_013398615.1 Brachypodius melanocephalos | reverse complement strand
CCATACCCCACGTTATCCTACCCTGCCTTACCCTAACCTACCCTCCCCTACTTCACCCTACTTTATCCTACCCTACCCTACCCTGCCCTATGCTACCCTACCTTACCCTAACGTACCCTACCCTACCATACCCTACCCTACCTTACCTTACCCTACCTTACCCTACCCTACCCTACCATACCTTACTCTACCCTCTGAGAGAGCAGCTCCACAGCAGACAGTGGCTGCTTCGCACAAAGCCCATGCAGGGATTGTCAGCTTGACGAGCTGCCTTGTGAGGGACAATGATCAGTATTTCACTTTACCTGGCGATAGGCAACCTGAGAAGTGTGAACATGCACCCCTGTTTGAGTAAAGATACGGGCTACGATAACAGAGGTTTCAGTCATCTATTTGTTCAGGAAGCCGCTGTAAGTGCTTTTCTGTTTAATTAGTTGCACAAAATACACATGCTGCCATTCCATGGGGTGTTCCAGCAGGACCTTCCCCTCAGCAGCCAGGCACCAGGGCGATTTCTGAAGCCTTTGCCAGCAGAGTGAAAGCACCGACCTTCGCATGGGGAGAGCTGGTGTGCTGGTATTTTCCCCTTAAGCACGTTCTTCTCACAGTGCTTGATCTAATTGATTGAATTCTAGTTTGGGGCAGCTGGAGGATTTCAGCGTCTGGAGTGCCCGAGAGTGGGGCCACTGTGCCCTGAGGACAGCCCTGTTGTCACCTGCCCACATCTGCCGCCCGGAGCGCTGACTCGGCTATCACATGCAGCAGCTCTGCTTTGAATTACATCCCTACTGTGTTCCTAGCCTGAGTCCATTCACTCCCCAAATCCTATACCATCAGCCCTGGCTTTCTGCTAACGATAAATTCTTATGTTTCACTGTCTTCTCAAACTTGGATATGGTGAAACAATTTTTAGAGAAAATTTAGTGTTCATAGCATTGGTGTAAAGTTTTAGTCAATTATTTGTCTTTTCAATGTCATGCATTTGATATGCAGCTCTTCCTTTTTCATGACAAAAAGGGGGACTAGTGCATGCTTTTCATGCACTATGCAGTAAAATTATGGCTTAATAAGCCTTTAATAAGACTTACATTCAGCTCACGAGGATCAGAGTGAATTGGAGACCTTGTGAAAGATTAAAAGTCGCTTGCTCCCCTCAATAATTTTCATTCAAACACCTCTCATCTACATATCTCGTTCATTCATCCCAATGCAGCATACTAAGCTGTATCTACTCAAACCCACGCTAAAGTGCAGATCAAGAAACATCACTTAATTAGAAGTGATGCGAAGCCCTTTAGACACTCTCCGTAGACGGATCATGTTTTTCTCGTGTGTGAAATACCTCTTTCCCCTCACAGCAGTCCCGAAGGAAAAGGAGGGTATGAGTAGAACAGTGCTTCAGGGCGAGACATGCTGTATCTGCTGGCAGCTGTGAGTGCGCTTGACCCCTGCTGGATGGACTTGGAACTGACTGGTCTGGTGTATCCACCGCCCAAAACAATTCCTCTCTAATCAAGGACTTTGGACCCAAGCTTAGGAAAAAGCAGCTCCTTGCTGCTAAATGGCAGAGGTCTCTAGCACTATGAGAAATGACTGCTGAGAAACTGTGTATGCGGTGTGTACTGTCTGTTAAAATACGTAGGTGAGCTTTCCTGTTCAAATTTAATTTAGTGACATGTTCTTGAAATGGATTCAGATGAAATCTGTGGGATTATGTGTGTAAGGACCATCTCAGCTCGCACCAGTTGCCAGCTGATATCTTCATAAAGAAGAAGCTGAAAATATCTGAATGATCTTCAGAACATGGAATACCTGAAGGACCCTCAGACTCATTCCTCAGTAACTGCAGATGGAAAAAGTCTGCACCCAGTATCCAGCCTGTCCCCAGAGCTACTCTGCAGTGGTGCAGTAGATTTGAAGAATCTATGCATTTCATGTAAGAACAGAACAGCTGGTTTTCAAGTGAATTGAGCCTGAACACTCTCAAGGTGGCAGCAAGATAACAAAAATTAGTCATAGAAGGGTATACTCTACTCACCCTCCTCTTTGTGTTCCTCAGACACAGTCACAGAGCTGTTAAATTCTCAGCACAACCAAAAGATATAAGCATGGTCTTGATTGCAGTGTAACAGAGAGCGTTATGGCATCTTCAAGAGAGAGACCCAAACCAACTAAGTCTGCAGATACCTTTGTATAGTAGTACTACTATCAGATTCAGAAAGTGGATCACGTTTCTTCCTTCACTTCCTCATTCAACATGTCTATCTGTCTAGTAATTTCCCAAAGTAAAAAGGAAGTCATCCCATCTTCTTCTAATGAAAAAATTAGTGAATGCCTTGGTGTGGTTTCAAAATAACATGTATTAGTTAAAGAGACAGTAACTTCCAGTGAAGCAAATCGAGTTCATAATGCTTTCCTTCCTCCAGTTTCCTCCTGTTACTCAACTGCCTTTGACACTGAGCTGCTCTCTGATGAACTAACACAAATCACAGCTGACTGATGTTGCTCATTCAATGGCTGTAGTGATATTTCCCAGGTGGCTTTGACCACATTATCCATTGCTTTTCAGCCTTCAGTTGGTTCCAGAGCATCAAGGTAACTTTTTTGTTTCCTTTAAAATTTTCCACGCTGTTAGGTTACGCCATAAAAAGTTCTCCACATGTACAAAGGAAGACAGAGAAATAATGGTGAGTGGAGGAGCTGGAGAAATACCCTGCCTGGCTGCCCCCAAGTCCCCCACAGGAGCTCTCAGCCTATCAAAGGTCCATCTCTTCACACGTGAAGGAGTGCAGAGTCTTTAAAAAAGTAAGCCTGCAAAAATATTTTAGAATTATTTAGAATCTATTTTAAAACATTGCAATAAAATTTATACCAGAAGTGCAAACTTTAAAAAGAAACTGTGGATAATTTCTATTACTCTATACAGTGCTCTGTGTGGTAAGAAAAAGACTGGCTTGATAATAATGGTCATGGAAGGAATGGCTTCAAAGATCAAATGTGCCTGATCATTTTCCTTTTCTTTTGCTCCCAAACAAAACAAATTTAAGTCCAGCTGCCAGTGACCAAGGCATCTTTAAATTTACTCTCTTATGTAGCATGGCTAGAGATCTCTGCCTTTAGGACTAAAAGCATTTTGTCCTTACATTAATGAATATATCTCAATTACAGAGACTGCTCTATTTTGTCAAACAGGACTTGTCAAAGGAAAACACAAATTCCCACAGGGATGGCCAAAAATGATGAACAAAATAAGTAAATGTGAACGTTCATCATGGAGAAAAGGCAGCTATGGGGAGACCTCATTGCAGCCTTCCAGTCCTTAGAGGTGGCTTATAAAAAAGAGGGAGAGTGACTTTTTTTACACGGGCAGATAGTTATGGGACAAGGGTGAATGGTTTTAAACTAAAAGAGGAGAGCCCAGAGAGTTTGTGGATGCTCCATCCCTAAAGGTTTTCAAGGCCAGGGTGGGTGGAGCCCTGAGCAAACTGAATGATGACATCTCTGCCCACGGCAGGGAGTTAAAACGAGATATCTTGAAGGTCCCTCCCAACAAACCTTTCTATGATTCTGTGTTGCCCAAGAATATGGACGGCAGCATTTTAGTGATTGATAATTTTTTTCTGTGGTTGAGGATGGCTCCCAGGATTATGTGGCTCAGGCACTGATATCCTTTGAAGGAAGGAAATGTCCAAAGCCCATCCAAAATCAATTGCAGTCCACTGGCCAGGAGGAGAGGAGAAGTAGTTCAGGATCAGACTCCAACCTTCCTTTCCACCTTCTTGAGCCCTGACCCCATAGCTAGGCATGGTCTTTTGCACTGATGTGGAGCAAAGGCCAAAGAGTACGGCTGTCCCTTCTGCAGTACAGGTGCCCCCCAAGGCTCCATCGCAGTGCCTTGGCCTGAGGGAGCTGGTTCCAGCTCTGCGGTGATGGGTGGCCCAACTCACATTCCTTTTATGTGGGACTGGGACACGCTCTCTTTCTTGAAGACAGCTCCAACTTCAGGATTTCAGCCTGGCACGGCATTTGGGCGAAACCCAAGCCGCCCCACAAGGCATTTTTCCCTGTACTTGCCGTTTCCCGTGGCGCCCGGCCCCGTCGCGATGGCGACCGGCAGGCGGGGCGCGCGGCGGGGCCGGGCCGCGCCCGCGGGGCCCGGGGAGGGCCGGGGCAGAGACAGCGCGCGGTGCGGCCGGGTGCCGGGGCGGGGAAACTGAGGGGGGACGCGGCTCTGGGTGGGGGCACGGCCGGGGGAGCTGCCTCAGGGAGCGCTCCGGGGGTGGCGGGGAGGGCTGGCGGGGGGCTGAGGCACAGGGTGACAGTGCCAGCGGGATTTGGTGCCTGCGGGCAGCGAGGCGCTGGCCTCGGTGAGGGGTGGCCCAGCTTTGTCCACTGAGGTGTCTGGTAGCGAAGAAGGCTGGGGGGAACAGTGTAAGGGACATGGGGGAGGTGTTAGCCAGGGTCGGATTTGGCACAGAGATTGTTAGCCTGCTTTGGAGATTGAGAAGGGGTCACAGTGTAACTGCACGATGTTGTAGCGTGACTGAGGTAGTCGATTTTCTGTATTCTGCACCTGGGACGGGGCGACCCCGGGTGTACCGACAGACTGGGGAGCGACAGGATGGACAGCAGCCAGTGGAAAAGGACCTGGGCGTCTTGGTCGATGGCAAGCTGAGCATGTGTCAGCGGTGCCCTGGCAGCCAGGAGGGCCGAGTGTGTTCTGGGTGGATCAGGCACAGCATTGCCAGCCGGGCAAGGGAGGGAATTGTTCCGCTCTGCGCTGCACTGCGGCAGCCTCACCTTGAACACTGCATGCAGTTTTGGGTACCACAAGAAAGACATTAAGCTATTGGAAAGTGTCCCAAGGAGGGCCACAAGGATGGTGAGGGGTCCTGAGGGCAAACATTATGAGGAGCGGCTGAGCGCACCTGGTCTGTTCAGCCTGGAGCAGAGGAGACTGAGAGGATTTCGCGGCAGTCTGCAGCTTCCTCGTGAGGGGAAGAGGAGGGGCTGGTACCAATCTCCTCTCTAGTAACCAGTGAGAGGACCCCAGGAAATGGCATGAAGCTGAGTTCAAGGAGTGTTTGGACAATGCTCTCAGGCATATGGTGTGATTCTTGGAGTATCCTGCATAGGGCCAGAAGCTGGACTCGATGATCCTGATGGGTCCCTTCCAACTCTGTATTCTGTGAGTCCATGAATGTTGAGAACTGAGGAAGGCTTCTGGTAGTGCAGCTGCTCGATATACAGGGGTGATTATGTGAGTGCAAGTGCTAGTTTGCGTAGCATTAATGATAATGATTGGGGTCATGAGAGTGGTGAGCTGCTGTACAGGTGGTCTCTGTAAGGAGTGTCTGGGAAGTCACTGTAGTTGAGTTGCAGTGTCATTAAACTGCCTGCTCCTTCTAAGGATGCAGTGGCAGTGTAGTTATTGCTTGAGACCGTGCTGGTTCTCATAAGAGGGGTCAGTCAAGAGCTTTACAATTTTATTTGTTTGGGAAAAGAAATAGATCTTTCCTTCTGCAAATGTTCTCCTGTGGGTTTAAAATGTGCAGTCAATCCTCAGTCCCCTTAAATATGTTCCTTTCTCTCTCATGTGTGCGTATTTTCTATGGTTTGTAAAATCCTTTATTGTAGTACATGTTTTTTCACTTTGTACAGCTTGGAGGTTTTCCTGTTCCTCTCTACTTGGGAGGAATTTCATAAATATATCACTGGAGCTCATCTGGGTCTGTAGTTGGAAAAAAAGGCCCTAAGCCTTTTCAAAATACTTCTTCTCAAAATTTTCTGGTTTGTATCCAGTTTTAAGCAGGGAATTTGATTATTCATTTAGTGAAAGGGACAGAAACAATTTAAAGAAAACCTTAGGGAGTGCTCTAGTGATCTTCGGTTTCTGAGGAAAATCAGTAAAATAAATGCTCAAGTAGAAATGGAATCAATATCAGTCCAGTTAATTCTGCACTGAAGAAGTGTGATGGATTCTTTTTTACACTTAACAAGTGTATTCTACACTTGTGCATTTGCTTTGGAAATTTCAAAGAAATCTGTGAGGAGCAAGGTACCTAACTTCTTGCCTCAGTGAGATTTTTTTCTTAATTCGCTTGTTTGGGTTTCTTTTAAATCTCAAGTCTTACAACAGCCATGTCTTTAGGATTTTTGAAAGTTTCATGAGAAAATATTGTACTGAATTGGAAACTGCAAAGGTTGTATGTGAAACAGGATAGAAAGTTATTTTGTATACAGAAAGCTGATATTGCCTTGCTTCAGGGTATGGTGAGTGTGGTGAGAAGGCATAGGGACAGTGTATGGATTACAATGCATCTGTCAATAGTTAGTTTCACTTCATTCCCTTGATTTTACAGGCTTGCTTATGTGGCTTTTTACTGATTTTTTTTCCTGTTTACTTGCACTCGTTTCAACAGGAAAAAGTATCCAGCCTACTGTGTTTAGTCACAGAACAAGTTTTTATCAAATTCAGCTATTACTGGTAAATTCAGAATTTAAATTCAGAGAGGCAGATTAATACGAAAACAGGTTATATGCAATGTTTATACTCATTCAGTAATAAAACATTCCATATTGTAGAAACTATTTTGGTTTGGACATTAGATTATGTGACTGCTAAAAGCAAAGAATCTTCCTAAGTGCCCTTTCTTGTGACATTTTTTATTTTGTATAATATATGCTACCAGTTCCATTGCAGAACTATTCATTGCCAGTTGAATTCTGAGGTTGGTAGCTGGGCCAGCATGCCCAGGGAATACTGCTGACATGTATATCCCCCCAGAAAGTGCTTTTGTTCCAGCTCTGACAATGAAAACTGGTATGAGTTGTGGTGAAAGGGAGATATTCATAGTGCTAGGAGAACCGAAGGAGAGGGAAAGAAAGGCATGCGAACAAGTGGACTTGATAAAACAAGCCTGATAAAGAAACAAAGGACTGGAAAAGGAACAACTGCTGGTTTGATTTGCAAGAATGTGAAAGACAACCTGCAGCAAGGGATGCAATAAGTAACTGGTGATAGAGACCACTGTATTTACTCAGGTATATATTACATATATATAGGTATATATATATATATATACACACATACATATGTGTATATGTGTGTATATATATATAGACATGGGCCTGAGTGCTACCCCTGGGCAGGATTATTGCTGTCAAAAACCCAACTTGTTTTTCTTTCAATTTCAGAGCTGCTCCAAGCTTGCCACAAGTGACAAACTCCAGTGATGCACAATGTTTTGTAAATCATTCATCTCTATACCTTTTTTCCCCTTCACTTCTAGCACAAGTATTTAAAATTTAAAAAAAAAAAAAAAAAAAAAAAAAAGATGGAAGAGAGTAAGAAAAAGAAGAAACCAGAAGAGCAAGTGCAAGAGCCTGAATCAGATTTACCAGAAGCCTTACTAGAATATCAGTAGGTTTAATATATTTTAACTTTTCACTCATATAGGATATGTGAATGAAGGAAGCAGATAACAAAGACAACAATTTAGACCCTGAGCTGATTGTTTTGAGGTTCTGAGGCTATTTCAGAAAGGTACAGTTTTTAAACTGTAGCTGTAAGAAAGCAATTCAATGGGTCAGAAATTTTATGCCGTTAGGCTATATCTTGGTAAAAAAAACTATTAAAACCAAAAAACCCTGACATTTTTTTCTGTTAGTAGCAAGCTTTTGATCAGCATATGCTGAAGTTCCAAGATCACATTTGGCTGTATTTTTTAGGATTCCTTGGTGTTCATGGAGGTTTATTGTCACTAGCCAGAACCTCAAGGCCTACAGTTTGCTGTCTTCATTGGTGCAGCTGAGAGCAGAGCACAAAGTGTTTTATTTTGAAAATAAGAGATGGATAAATGAAAGGTCTCTTAAAATCAAGCAGAGAAAAATAAGAGCCAAGGGGGAAATATCTGAAGCAGTTACAAACCAGTCCAACTTATTGATTTCTAGTCTCTTGAGTAAAGGATTAAAAGGAGAAAAAGGTTCATGACTTTTATCTAAGAGATAGAAATTGAAAGGGAAATACCTCAGGAACACCCACTATCCAACTATTATCAATATTTAGGGAGCAAGGACTAGTGCGTTGGTGTGGAAATGAAAAGTGGAGTAAGCAAACTGAAAAGTGTGCTCCTATAGTTGTAGTGACATCTATATGAGGTCACAGAGTTTATGTGGGATTTTCTGTTTCATTTTACAGAGCACACAATTTTCCATAGTGAAATAACCTAGATTTAGCTGAATTATATCAGAAACAAATACCACCTGAAAAGTCCAAAACTAACTATTTTGCAAAGGGATATGGAAACTGTATTACTGGGCTGAGAAAAAAAAAAAGTACCACCTTCTGATAAAATTATTGTTATGCATATGCAAATATCCAAGGAAATGACTCATTTGTCTGGAGAGTCTTCCACTGAAATAGGTGCTTCACTGAAATGGAATATGTCGTTTCTACAGCAACAGTAGGGGGAAAAGGAAAACAAAAAGTATTCTTGCTGTTTTTCTCTCTCTCTCTTCTCAGTCCCTCTTGCTCTCCATTTCTTTCTCTTCATCTCTGTGATTGGTAACTTCTCTGTACCACTTGAGTGATCAAAGGTGGATAATCATACAAGTGAATAGCTGTCGCATTCTACTTTAGGATTTATCAAGTGTGTAGTATTTATTTAACTTCCATTCCTGTTTGTTTTGTTTTGTTTTTTTTTTTTTTTAATTTCCATACACTAAAGAATGGTCACTGTTACTAGGGAGTTTGTTGTTTTGCATTTTCATTAAAGTTCTCAGTTTCAGCATTTCTTAGGAACAACAATCTTATGATGTACTTTTTGCTGTGGCCATGACCATATTACCCCCATATCTCTGGTCTAGTCTCTCTCTAACTAACGTCCTTCTACTTAGTAGGAAGCCTGAAGAATACTGTGGAGCACACTGACACCAGAGGATACAAATTTAGTAACCTGCAATTTGCATGGTTCAGTGATCCAAACTTAACAAATTAACCAAGAAAAAATTATCTTCTTTTAAAATAGCTTAAGGCAATAGAGAAGGAAAAAAACCACCCAAAACCACAAAAAAAGCACCCCAAACCCCCAAACTAAAAACTGAAGGAAGAAGAACTGTTAAAAGAATAAAAGACTTTGTGATAATTGTAATAGTTTCCTCTATTGTGCCATGTGATGAATGAATGCTGGGAACAGAGGTACATATTACAGAGAATTTTGCAAATAGACACCATTTGCAGCCTAGTGTTCCTTATTCTAGAAGAGGGAACACCAGAAAGAAATGTTTATTTTATAACTGTGGCAAAGAAGATGACAAGTGGCCTATAAAAATGTGAAATTAGTGATCTAGTTATTTGACAAAAATATACAAACAGAACACATTACTTGGGCTGGAGTCCCTATTCCCTTAGTTCTTCAAGGCTAACAAGTCCTTGGTGTACAAATGTTAGTTTATGAAGCTTAACAAAGCACATTATCAGAAGAATTGAATCCCAGTTTGGGATTCATTTGACCTATGTGTGAGTGAATTGCCTAGGCTTTCTCTATAGCTAGTGATGAGTAATATTTTGTGGAGCACAAATTATCTTGTCCTGAAGGTGAGCTGTGTAACAGGTCAGCTAAACCTCATGCAGAATGAATAAACCAGCTCCAGCCTCTCAGGAGGCTACACAGGACCAGTATAACCAGGGAGTCTGCTGCTCTGTAGGGATACAAAATCCAAACTAACATGCAGGCCCAGATGTATATGGGAAGTCATTTCTTTATGTGTAGTAAGCAGATAGTGCTATTTACCCAAATGAGTCAAGCAGTATCATATGAAATAAACATTTTGGTAGTATTTACATCTGATCTAGCTTAAATAGCATTCCTTTCTCTAATGTTTTTGTACGAATGTCTCTTTCTTTACTCTCTTTTCATAGCATTGGGGCGAAAGAAGCAGCAATTGAACGGGTTTTGTTTCATCTGAAAGGACTGGAAGAAAAGATCAAAGAAAATGTTAAAAAAGTAAGTGACAATGCAACAAATTGTATTTGTGGTATTCTTACTCACAGATTCAGTTTTATTCTTTCCATTCTAATACTACATACATTAAAATTAGTTATTATTTCATTGAATTTGTTACAGTCAATGAAACTAGAGTTAGTGAGTCACTTTATGTGCCAAAAGTTAGTCTTATCTGAATTAAATGTGACATATAGCATAAATGTCCTAAATATAACATGCTAAAAAGAAGCTGCAGGAGTAGAACATTACAGAATAGGACAGAGCAGTAAGGTAAAGTGAGTTCAGTGCAGGTGCTTTCCAATGCACAAGAGATCCTTATAACCACCCACGTATTTCATGGAATCACAGAATCATTAAGGATGGGAAAGACTTCTCAGATCATCGAGTCCAACTGTTTAACCCAGCACCACTGTGTCTATCACTAAACCAGGTCCACAAGTGCCACGTCCACATGTCTTTTATCACTTCCAGGGATAGTGATTCCACCACTTTCCTGGGCAACCTGTTCCAATGCCTCACCACCCTTTCAGTGAAGAATTTTTCCCAAATATCCAATCTAAACCCAGCACAATTTCCTTTCCCTCTTGTCCTGTTACCTGGGAGGAGGGACCAACCTCCACCTGGCTACAAAGTAGTTCCAGGTGGTTGTAGAGAGAGCTAAGGTGCCATCTGAGCCTTCTTTTCTCCAGACTAAACGTCCTCAGCTGCTCCACATCAGATTTGTGCTCTAGTCCTTTTATAAACTTTGTTGCCCTTCTTTGACATCTTTCTGTGCAGCAGGCACAGGACAGCAAGTGCCCTTTCAGTAGGTGCTTTTTCTGCAGTACATTCAGATATGCCTTTTAACCAGTCCTACAAATATTCTTCAATATTTCAATGACTGAAGAATAAATTACATTAATTTCATTTTTGTCAGTAGTATTAGCAGACCTAACCAAGGAGTGACCTTCTTTGAATCACTTCTGAAGTAATGGAACTGCAAAGGTTTCTGTGAGAATCTAGTTATTGCTGCAAGCTTAGTTACAATAAAAAATGAATAAAGAAGAAAGACCATCATGCTATTTACTAGCTGCCATTTCTAGCACTGATTGATGAAGTCATTTACACTTGCTCATGGATTAAAAACTGTTTTGGATAATTTTTAGAAGAAGGTTGTGTAACTACTTATCACACCTGAGTGACACTTTAAAGAACTGTGCATATGAGCTGCATATAAACAGCCATAATATGGCGTCTGATAACTGTGAGCAATGAACTTTGAAAATTGATATTAGAGAGTCACCACCTGAAATAAGTTGAAAGTACTCAAAATTCCTTATTCTGGATCATGTTGCAGCTGCACTTCATAGCAGTGAAACATAGAAACAACGTCTCTCTGTCTTTCCCATGCTGATGCTTGCCCTGTTTTTGTAAGCTTGCCCATCTGTTTAGCTTTCTGTGGTACTTCTTTCAGTCTTGAAGCCAGGATGGTGTTTCATTTGTGGCTTGATTTTCACTGGAAGTGGCAACTGCTCTTCTTTCTGAAGGCTTTTGTGATTATTGTTGGATCTTACATCTCTTGTGGTTATACTGCTGGATCGAAGGGTGGTTCGACTGCCTTGTTGAGGGAGCAGAGCAACAGCATAAGGGAGACCCCTCAGTGGGTGCCCCCACTTTGTGACCCCTCAGTGGGTCTCCCCAGTTTGTTTGAGTGTGTTACTGATGGCCAGCATCCGTGAAGGACTCACACTGACAGTTTATGCAATAATGCTCTTTATTAAAATAAAGTTGTGACAGATTAAGGTTTGAGGTTTGTCAGTGATAGTATCTCCCTGCAAAAACATATTCAAAGCAACGCACAGACAAGCTCTAATCCTCAAAGAAAGTATTCAGTGCCGACAGAGTGTGCTTCTAACCCAATAGGTGTCGCTGTGGAGAAGACAGCTTCAGCCTGACGACTGATCCCAGCAGTTATGATGGACTTCCCAAATTTCTCTCCATTCCTGACTTCCTTTTATACTCTTTATGTTTAAGTGGAGCTTGAGTGACTCTAGTCATTCATGTTCTCCTCTCTCCCCTGGCTGACAGGTGCTATGCAGTTTGTCAGCTATGGAGTGCCACTGAGTTCCCCTCCTTGCAAGGACTTCTACGCAGCTTGGCCACGGTGTCTCCACTCTGTTCCACCCTCTGTTCCATCCCCTTTAGCAGGGGCTGTGGTTGCAGATTGTAAGGAATCATCATGGAATAGGTTTCGAGCATGTCAACTGCATTGCATTCAGAGAGAAGCAGCTGCATTTTACCCTGTAATTTCCATAGCACTACCACTTCTGTTAGGATGTGAATGCAACTTCCCAGTTTCCTCTAATTTTACCCCCAGCTATCTTTCTACAGTTATTCCCCCAGTTCACTGCTAGTTCATGGTCTTTCAAGGACTCCATATTTTATATTGAGCAGGATACTTTAAGGCGTGGGTGAAGTGCTATTATTTTAATTTAATCATGTTTTGACAGTGCTTTGAGCTCCATTCTTTATTTCCTACTTAATGTTTCTGAGTGGTTTAGAGTTAATCCTAGAAGTGAGAAATCCTTGAGACTCTACTGCCTACTAACTGTTACTTACTTACTACTTGTTTGCTCCTCTATGGTATCCTTTGGGAGCAAACACACACAATCAGTAATTTCAAACAATCTGAAGTGTCACTAGAGAGGGTCATGGCCAAGGGTTATGATCACAGTTGTGGAATCAGGAGGTATAACTAATTTCAGCTCTGACAAGACTCTTTGCTGTGGTTATGTGCAAGTGACCTGGTTGTCTCATGATTTTTCTGTATGAAGATGGTCCATTCTCTTGAAGAATGTTGACATGAAGCAAATAGCTCCTACATATAAATATTGTTATTAAATTATCCACAAGCACCTTTCTTTCCAGGCAATGGAGGATTATTGGTGTGCTGTACCAAATACAGCTGTCATTTGTCTTTCATTTCCTTCCAGTGGTTTTGAAGTTACTGAGGAAATGTCTGTGCCCTGTAAAATCTCCCTTCTGCGCTAATCTTTCAGAGTATAAAGAACAGGTGTTTAGCTGGGTGTTCTTGCATTTCATCTGTCTCTATGCCACATTTTACTTTTTTTACTTAAACTTGTCGCTTTGAAAACATTTTAATATCAGCTGTGTCTTCTTTCTTAGAATGTTGTTCTGAAGGAAGAACAGAAGGTGCTCATCAGACGCTTAGTAAAACAAATAGAAAAAAAGGAGAAAAAACGAGATGAGAAGGAGGTTGTAACCAGGGATGAGGTGGAAGAGTCGCTGAAAGCAGTTTTTCAGTTTGTGAAGGACAAAGAACAACTTCTTCAAGGTATGTTATGAGTTGGGGAAGTGTGGTTTGCAGTTTACACACTTGGGATGGAGTATGTGTTGTTGTTGTTTTGCAGTTTAAGGAGAGATTCAACTTCTTTGTGGTATAAAAAATATAAAACTTTCCTCTCCCAAAACTGGATTCTCTCAGTTTAGTATGAGATTGTGGAGGGTTTATAAATCAATCTGTGCCTTCCAAGTGATGTATAGTATTGTGCAAGTACAGAGACTTCCTCTTTTTTGAAACTCATGAAAGTCCTAAGCACTGGCTCTACTGAAGATTAAAAATAAAATTATTGATGGCAGGAAAAAAAGACCAGTTTTGAGTGTTGAAAATTCTGGCTGCCATCCCTGTGATTCTCTGTGGGAGACACGTGGCTGGGTTACAACATTTTGGTGAGAACTGTTGTCTCTCCTTGGAAGAATAAGATCAAGCTGTTTTCAGCAATGATGGTGGCCCTTGAAACTATGTAAAGTCATCAGGTTGTAATGTATTGTAATGTGGAAGAATGCCTCTTCCTTTTCCATTCCTACAAGGAAGCTCATTTCCTAAAGAACCTGACATTTTAAGAATTATCAGTTAAAGAAATCAGTAATGAATCTGTATTTTGACATTCTTATTTTATTAGATCTGCACTCCAAAATTGAAGAAACTAAGAAAAAAATTTCAGAAAAGCAACATGAGAGAGATTATTGGTTGGAGTACAAAAATGTCGGAAGTGAAATACATGCTGAGAAAATTAGCAGCCTGGAAAAAGACATTGTGGAAGTCAAAGATGAACTTGAAAGAACTGAAGGTCAGTTTACAGTTGGTGTAATGCAAGTCTTACAGAGTCTTTGCATATTAGTTGCAGGAATTAAGTGATAAAATTAATTTTAGGTCAAGTTCTAATAATTTGTATCAACTTTTCTAGTAATTTGCATGAACTTTTCTAAGTGCACCTAAGATGGGCTCTATAATCCTGAAAAATGTAAGGACTCTCTTTCTTTCTTTCTTTCTTTCTTTCTTTCTTTCTTT
>VZSR01003803.1:2323828-2361097 GCA_013398615.1 Brachypodius melanocephalos | reverse complement strand
CTTTCTCTCTTTCTTTCTCTCTCTCTAAAAGTTCCTTTATTAAAGAAATTGATAAAGTTTACAGAAATGATGACACTTAAAGAAACTGATAAGCTGGTCCTTTGATGGTTTTCTTGTAAAATAGAGGCAACCCATTAAAAAAATGTAACTGAGAAGAATAGCAGTTTTTTTGTAAAAATAAGTCTACGCTGTGTCACCTACACAGAGGGCTCCCTTAGCAGTCATACTTGAAAATGTTTACTCTGCTGCTGTTACTCCTCATCATCTTCAAGCACTTCACATATTGAAAGCTCCTTTGACAGGAAAGTAGTATGAGCTCATTCTTGGAACAGTTTTTTCCACGGAGACAGTGGTTTACATGCAGGACTAGAGGGAGCTCTTTAGCCAGTGCTTTGGACCTTTCCTCCTGGATACATAGTGTGAGGCCCTGCAAAACTGCCAGTACAGACACAGACACATACTGGGAACTGTTTCAGCACTGTCAAAGCAGTGGGATTAATCTGAGAGCTTATATATTGTGGTGCTGAGTGCTTTACAAAGATTTCTTTATTACTGCATTGTTTTAAAACCTTTTAAATATTTTGCTGTTACATAACCCATGCTTCCAACAGGAGAAGGATGTCCTGGTTTTCTTTCTTTATGTCTCTCTCAGTATGCGTGACCGCAGCCAAGCAGCTGGTAGTAACAGGCAGTGACACTGCTCTAAGGGTCTCTGTATATTCTGTGCCAGCCATTACCAGGCATCAGCAACTGTGAATAAGAAACAGCCAGCTATCTTTTTGTCTCTCAAAACATATTTTACCACAATTAAGATCTGCTCTGTGATTTCTACATTTCCAGACAGCTTGTCAGGTATCTATGTCTGTATTCAGAAGAGGTTGGGTTTTTTTCATTATGCATTTGCCATGTTCTTAATTGATGTAAACTTCGCTATATAGCTGCTGAAATATGAAATGAAAAAGAGAATTGGCTTTTATATAGAATTCCAGGAGGGACCGGCAGTCTGACCTCCTGCATGTCACAGGGTACAGGATGCTGTGGTTTAACAAAAATTCATGGTCCAACAGAAGTGCAGTTATTGGAAGTCATGTTATAGTGGTACATATGTAAGTGGCCAATATAACATACTGGAAAGTGATGCTGCCAGTACTGGATGTTTGCCATGCTATTTTGCTTAACTCCCTAAAACTGGACCTAGAAACTTTCTGGGGAGTACAGCCTTCCAGCAGAAATCTAAGAAGATTTCAGAGCAAGGCAGCAACAAACTGGGCTTGTTCACACCTTGGCTGTGTAACAGGCTTAGAGAAGAAGCATAGGTGAACAGGTTTCTGTCTCTGTGTATACCACTGAAGGGCTTGAAACTGGGACAGTTCGTGTTGTGTGGTGGTGACATTTTAAACTAAATAGCTGGAGAGAAGAGGAAGCAAAAGAGAGTCACACATTCAGATGATGTGTGGGGAAAACAGTGTTGCAGTGAGAGGATTAGGGAAGATAGCCTCTTTAAGAACTGTTCAGACATACAGTTTCTCCTTTTTCATTCTCCAAGTACAACCCAGGTTATTTAGCTGTCTGAAATAATGAAAGAGTGAATTCATTATAGTATGGAAGTACTTCTTTTTCATTCTGCCAAGTCTAGGTGGTGGAGTCCAGCTTCCACAGTGTTAAATTAATAATTAATGCACAAGTAATACACCTTTCATATTTGACTGCCTTGACTCTACAGTGCATCCATGAGCAGATATTAATTTACAGCCAGATCAGAAATTGGCTGTCTGCAACACAAGTGCAGTCAAAGATTGAATTTCAACCCTTTGGAACAAGTATGCAGTACCTTCCTTCAAAGAAAATTACTACAATCTCATTCATTCCTTCAAAAGGAGGAAATGTCAAATAGAAGGGGGCTATTTAGAAGAGCAAAAAAAAAAAAAAACAAAAAAACAAAAAACAACAACTAAAGGGAAGGATGCAATAATTAAATAGCAAGAGACTAGAACATGAAGCCAAACCTATTCAGTTCGATGTAAGACACACTTTGTAAATAATGACTACAAGTAATGATAGAAGCAAATCATTGTGGCTATTTCCACATTCTCCATTTTGTCCTTTTGTCAAATTAGAACCTTAGAGCCTTAGATAAGTCAGAATATTTATTACACATATTATAATAACTATCTGAAAAAAATGTCAACATTGGTAAGGTGATCCAATATGCTTCTATACCAAAAAATAAGCAAATTTCTAAGCAAATCTCTCACATGACTCCAGGAGCTCTGCTACTGATAGAGACAAAATTTTATGTTAACATGCCAATATTTGAGCAGAGAATTGCTTAGCTCACTGCTCAGTTAGCAGTAAATTTCTCAGCTTTAGCAGTTGTCAACAGAAATGTGTAAGCCACTTCCAATTTCTAGTTTTGTAGTAAACACTGCTGTTCTGTGGGTTTAGAAGGACAATTTCTGTGGAGAAGGATATTTGAATCCTTTTCTGTGGAGCATCTATGCAGGTGACACTTGCTGATAAGTTCCAGTTTAGTAATGACATGCCAGTTATCTATCTGTTATCAGGAAAAATTGATGTCAAATAATGGTTTCTGATTTCCCTGTTTCTTTGTATTGAAGAACATTATAGAGAAGCTTTGAAGGGTGTGAAAGAAGAAAATCAGAAACTGTTTGATGAGCACATGAAGTTACTCAGTGAAGAAGCTCTTAAGGTATTCTTTTTGCTTTTTTTAAAAACTGCTAACTGCATTACAGTTGGGATACATGTACTCTGCATTATTAATTATTTTAACTCACATTAAGACTTTGACCTTTTCTAGTAAATTGAGAGCAAAATAAGCTGTAAATCTTGGTATACATGGATTTGGTTATTGCTATACATACATATACCTTTTCTTTTTCTTTCCCTCAGAGTAACAATGGGTAGATGTTAGGGCGTTTTACAGACCAGGCACAGGAAACTGGGGCACCATGGACTGACAAGACTTGTTTGAGAACATGTTGCTTTTGCCATGGCCTTGATTTTGACATTTACACAGACTTAAAAAAGCAGTTACATATAAAGAGATTGCATGAAAATAGGCATCAATGTGGGAAAAAAGGTTTCACTGTGCTTGTAAAATACAATGTTTTTAAAATGCCACAATAGTGCAGTCTCAGGAAAATGTAGGTTTATTGATACACTATTTTTTTGTCATCTCTGCCAGCTCTGATTTGAAAACATGGTTTACAATAGCTCTAGTGACAAGTTCTTACTTCCACAAAATGCAAAGCATACTTCAGTATAAACCACTAGGCTCATCAGGTGTTTAAATTCCCTGACTTCAATGCTGGAATTTCCAGTCATGTGATAACATAATCCAGAGGAACTGTGTTTATGGTGATCTACAGGGGCATCTTCCCTCCCAGATCTTCCTTTCCACTTTACTGACATCAATGATTAAACTGTAGCCTTGGCTCATTAAGACAGACCTCTACATGCTTAGGTTACTCATTTGGGATTTTACCTAGGGTTCTTAATAGCTGACAGTTTGATTTTCTGAAAGCAGTAAGATTTGAGCAGTACTGGGAACAGAATAGAATTTGTTAGGCAAAAAGGGAAATGTCCTATTTTGATATGAAAAAAAAAAAATTGGTAAATTGCTTGACATATAATCTACTCTAGGCGGGATGATAGAGGAGAAACATCTGGCCTTGTGAACTAAATCCCCTTGTAATCCCTCAGGGGATGCTGCAGTCTGTTGTGTGCATGTTTCTTAATTATTTCCTGCTAAAGAGCAGAAGGTTCTTCTTTATAGTATGCAGTACTGTCAGAGTTCTGCTCTCAGATGAGATGATCTTAAGTTGTGTTTTCTCAGAAAGCTGTGGGATACTTAGACAAAAACTGTCGCAGAGAGATTGAAGAGAATAAGTGGCTAAAAGAAGAGGTAAGAAGATCACTTGCCTGCAGTTTATCATGGCAGTTTGTGTTTGAAATGATGTGGCCTATGGTCAGAACTGTTTCCAGTCATGGGCCTCGGGAGACTTCACTTGGCAAAAGAGAGCAATGTTCCAGTAATTAATCTGTAATCCTGAGCAGCAAACAGTGCAATGAGGTGAATAAAGGTAAGAGGTGAACATCTGCTTTCACAAATGGAGGTCCCCCTTTCCTGCCCAAGCTGTTGCATGAAGGACTACAATGTTCCATACAATTAAGGATTTTTATCCGTGGGGACTGGGATGCTATATGGTGTAAAGGATCCACCAGGTAAGTAGCTGAAGAGGGGAGGTTTGTATGGCATTGAAGTTCCAGTGATGCTGTATTGAAAGAAAACGCATATGGATGTTGGAAATGTTGTCTGAAGAAATAGCTTGAGACAACATTAAATGGAAGGTCATAGAGAAACCATGGGGACTCTACGCTGAGGAGAAGAAAACCATATATAAATCAAAATCGTATATAGTTGTAATTAATTGCCTGATAGCTTTTATAATGTCCTTTAATGACAATTTAGTGCTATATATTAGATAGCTGTAATTTTCTTGACAAGAAAAACATTTTGTGAGCCAGATTTAGGAAACTAATATTTTCCATGGTGAAAGTTTGATTTTCTTTATTCCAGATTCTTTGTTTCAATCAAATCTAAGCATGAGATTGGTGGGTTGAATGCCTTTCCTCACTTTTATAGCCTCACAGTTAAGGACAGAGTAAAACTTTTTGGGGAGCTAATAAATGTCCTTCTTACTTTTCCATGCCACATCAACAAACCTGGCAGAGGTTTCTTCATTTTAGTTACTAATTTAAGGCACTTGCCTGTATGCAGGGACACAGCTTTCCTTCTTCCCCATAACGAGCTCTGAGCATGCATCTTTAACTTTCCAGAGAGGGTGTCCAAACCACAGGTTCTGAAGCAATGAGGGTAGGGAAAAGAAATGGGAAAGAATTGATGTTTTATTCTGTATAAACAAACAGGAGCTCAAATCTACACATCCCATCACTGAATGAGTATGAATTCTTTTCCCTTCTCCCTGTCTCACTGAACACTTAGAGTTTTTACACACATTAGCAGTGCCAACAAGAGAGTACTTTGGAGTACTCTTATGTCCTGACAGGCCCTCACCTCAGAGCTGAGGGATTTGGATTTCTTTCCTGTCGACTAGAAGTTTCCTATGTTATGAATTACTTTCCTATGTCGCTACTTTCCTATGTTATGAATTAGTTCTTTGAATTTTGGGGGAAAACAAAACTATTATCACTAACTTCTCCAGTCCTCTGAATTCACCCATTCATTTTCCCTGCTTTTCTTACATGGATGAAATATTTTCTCTCGGACTAACATTTATATATAGCTGACAGACTCTTTCAGTATTTCCTTTGGGGGAGATAAACCAAAAAATTTAGTTTTGTCTCAGTTAATTTTTTTTTTTCAATTTGGCCACTGAACTGAAAAATGACTTACCAAAATAGCTCTAGATTAGTTACCTCTGAAATTAAACAGATTTGGAGACTTCAGTCACATTTTTCCATGGTTACTGTGTCACACCAAGATGGTGCAAAGCTGCGTCACCTCACTGTGCCAAGCCACATCCTGTTGCTGGTTAATTCCCAGTCATTTTCACCTTTTTAATCCTTAGGAGAAGTTGGAACTAGTTTTAACTGCAAATTTGGATGATTATAGCTGGGTTAATTTGGTTTTGATGGGAATGGATACTTTCAGATCATTCAGTACTTCTGTTAAACATGTGCATATGGCTAAGCTTTCTGGGAAGGTATCTTTCCCATAGTACATTCTCCTCTCCAGTGAAGAGGGTAAGAACTTGCTTGTATTTCAGCAAAAATGTGAGGAATTGTGGGAACTGGACAACCAGCATCCTTTGGTCAGGATAACTCCACGGTGATAAGGGGCAATTATCAGTCTGAGAGTGAGTAGTATCTGGGGCTTAGCCAATGTCACAGAACCACAGAACATCCTGAGCTGGAAGGGGCCCACAAGGATTATTGAGTCCAAATCCTGGTCCTGCACAGCCCCAACACATGCCTGAGAGCATTATCCAAATGCTCCTTGAGCTCTGTCAGCCTTGGGGCTGTGACTGTTACCCAGGGGAGCCTGTTCCAGAGCCCAACCACCCTCAGGGGGAAGAAACATTGTGGTAACTTGGACTGAAAACTTCACTAATTCTGGGTAAGAAGGTTTTGTATATAAGATGGAATTAGAAAAACAACACTTGCTGAGCAAGACCCTGACTTCACCTCTGCAAAGAAGCTTTTCCTCTCTCAAAGCTCTGATGTGAATGCACAAAAGAAAAATCTAGACCTGTTTGACTACACAAGAAGGTTTTGCTGTCAAGGTTGCGTAGCCCAAAGGTGTGGCTGTGATTGACACACATGGCCTGTGACAGTAAAAGGGTTCTAATAAAAGTCTGAAAGAAACAGAGAGACCTTCCCTTAGACTGAAAGTGTGTCACCATGTTTCCCCACCAAATGTGCAGTCTTGCTGATACAGCTGCATCTTTTTCTAAGTATGTGCTGGTAAAGTAGTTACTATCAAAGTTTTCCAAAATTCTAAGACCTTCCTTTATTCTTTTTAATTGTCAAAAGGTTGAGATCTACCGAAAGGAAGAAAAGGATTTGAAAGCTTCTGTCCAGGTCCTGGAAGAAGAAAATACCAGTTTAGTGGCAAAACTGATTGATATCAAACTTCAGCATCTACAAGTATCAGGGTAAAAATAATGCTTTTATGGACTCAAACGTGATTCATTTTTTTAAAAGATAATGCTCATGTCTGCCTCTAGTGCTATTTGGGCTCTCCCACATCAAAGCCAAGGTAGTTTCCTAGTTGAGGGAAGACAGGATTTGACTGAGTATGGATGGGAGTAGTGTCTCTAAAGGATGTCAGTAACATTGTGACTTCCCAAGTACCATATTTCAGGGAAGAAATTGGGTCCTTAATTAATTTACTACCACCTAGCACCACTGGCTTTGTATCACTGAGGCTTGGAAATGATTTCTTTGTGTTGCAATTATGTGGTCTCAGCCCCAGCTTTTCAGACTAAGTGCTGAATAATAGATTTTTTCTTCACTGTTTGTAATATGTTTAAGGATGTGAAGATGAATTTGCAGATGTAGGGGGTTTGCAATCTTGAGTGAAACAAATGACCTGACACTGAGAAAGGAAAAGACCTTGGGAAATGTCTGTCTGCAGAGGTGTCTGTAGTATGAGCTGCTTTTGCATTGAAACGATTTAACTTTTTCCCTAGAGAAAGATTAATTTTGCTACAAAATGTCAACACTAATGCTATCAAAAGCACAATGCAACAATGTGAGAGATCCATCTTCAGTTTCCAGTCCCAGCTCAATGATTTTATCCATATTGCACAAAAAGTTCCAAGTTTTAAAAAGTGACCATTTTTCTCTCCTTTCCCAACTTTGGATTTCTTTGAAGGGAGAGCTGCCAGCTGTGGTCTGAATCTTGGACTGACTGGAGGCTATAACATTTGTTTTCTTTTAGTCTCATGGACATAGCTGGACTAGAGCACTAAGAATAAAAAAGAGCAGCTTATTAGCCACTAAGCTACCTGGCTGCCTCCATTGCATTTTTGAACTATTGCGCTATTCTGCCTTTGTGGTTAAGCAGCAGTGCTTCTCAGAAAGGGTGGCCTCCCCCTCACCCCAAATCATAGCACAGGACAGTTCAGAGAGAAAATTCAGACCCCTATTATGGGTTTCACTTTATATTTTTTACTCCATAGGCATTTGTTCCTTACAAAGGGAGCTGGCTTACAAGAACTTCCTAAGGATGAAATGAAAAGGGAAAAAAGAGAATATGCAGGTAAGGCAAATGCCAGCAGCTTATAAGGCTTGATAAGTTACTGAACATTTACAGACTTTTTATTTCTGAAACTTTTTAATCAAACTACCTGTTTGATATGGTGAACACCTTATTTCCCTCTTGATTGCAGTCACCACAGCCATGATAGATTGTAATTTGCATAAGGAGACAAAATCACAATCTATCTGTAATACAGTTTTAAAATTGAAATTGGTTTCAGATTGTGGAATGTAATGACTCCTCTAGAGCTACCCTGGAATGCGGTTTACAGGATTGGCCATCTTTTATGAAGATATGAATCATATCTTAATCAGTTCTTTACTGATCCATGTAACTTCATTATAGCTTGTCCCTGAGAGGACACTCTCAAACTCAGTGTTGGTTTTCTCTTTACATATGAAAGTGTACATGCATTTTGCAGTCATTTAGCCAATACACCAGAGTTAAATTATGACTAAATCCCTAGCAAGAGCAGATGGAGCTAGATGGAGCTCAGCCTGAACTGAAAATCTTGGTAAGCAGTACTGAATTTTGGGCTGAATCTCCATCCCTTCTGGTAGGTGTGCCCAGGGAAAGGATATTCAATTAGGCAAGGAGGAGCATGAGCCTGTGCTTACCAGTTTAGGACCGTCTCTGTGGATTCCTGAGTATCACAAGTTTTATTTTACATCTTTATGCAAGTAGAAGAAAGAGGATGGAAAAAAGTAGAAGAAAGATGATTCTAACATATCTCTTTAATACAAAATTAAAGAGATATGTTAGAAAAATAGAAGTCTTACAGTTATGGATACATGAAGAAGTTTGTTGAAGTTCTGATCAGTCCCAGCCATAGCTGGGCCTTTTGAAACCATCAGGCACCAGCAAACATGTTGACAAATACTTCTGTATGAAGTATATGTTTACTTTGAAAACCTTTGCTGGACTTTTGCAATAGTTACCTGGAGGAGAAGGCTTTGTTCCAATAACCTGGGTCACTGTCCCAGGTGAACCTGTAACTTGGCAGTCCATGTCCAGAATCCTCTATCATCCTGAGAATTAGCCAACTACAGAAGTGATCTCTTTAGAGTTGTAAGTAGACTAATTGTGTTTCAGGAACTTGTATTTATGTACCTATAAATACACAAACATGGGTATAGAAGAAGTTGATACTTGTTTTTGCTGCCTTTCTTATTCTTTTTAACTATTCAGGGCTCTACAGGATTTAAGTTGAACTGATAAAAGCTCATTTTTTTCTCTGCCCCTCCCACAGACCCATTAGTTCTAACTTCCAACCAATTTCAGTTCCTGGGTCCTGATCAGAAAATATGAACAAAAAACCCATAAAAAACCCCAACGTAAATGAACATTTGGCTTGAATTGCCAATTAAAAATGCTACCAAACTGTTCTTTGCATCGCACAGGCTAAGCCATATTAAAGATTGCAGGCAATGCTTATATTGAGTCCAGATTCTGACTTCCATAAGGCTTAACAATTACATACACTTAATTTTCCTTCTCTTTAAAAAGCAAAGACAGATGAAAAGAGCCTCAGAAGTGCCTTTCCAAAGATTCGCTCTAAAACAGATTATGAGAAGCCTCAAGACAGTATTGAAAAGCTGTGGAAAAAATTCTTCACTCCAGGCCTGGACACCTTGTTGTATGAAGATGAAGACGAGTTCCAGGTATGAGTTAGAATTATGAGGTCTTTCACTGACACAAACATCTTTCAGTGTGGAGCATGAACTTCTATCAGGACCATTCTGTTTCCAATGGTGTTATGGCATCCAATGTCCTTTACTTGGTGGGCAATTCAGATGCTTGATTGTAGTCCTCTGGTACTGTTTGGGACAGTTAGGTCACTCCATGTCTTTCAAATGCTGGGCCAGAAGAGCCCAGGTTCTGTGTCCTATGAAACCAGCCTCCCGTGCATGTTTCGGATGCCTTTGGGCATCTCTGATACCATGAGACACGTGCTTAGGCAATTGAATGGTGTCCTAGGAATCATCCCATGGAGTGTCAGGATGAAATTCCCTTAGAAAGAATTCTGAATGTCACCTAATAATAGATTGCTTGAAGAGTAATGGACTGGTCCTTTAGAATCTGTGTTGCATAGTAGCATTAAAGGATCAATATTCCTTCAACACAAAGCCAGGATGAAGGTGTTCCTGGGTGCAAACGACGGGGTTGAGAAAACAGTGCACACTGGCCTTTCCTGTAGCTGATTGACTCTAACCCAGCAGAAAAACTTTCCTTTTCTTTCTCCCCCTGACTTAGTGTCTGTTGGGTTGGTCAACTGAGTAGAGTCAGAGATTTGGAGACCAGAGCCAGTGGCAGAAGCACATGGCGGGCTTGGACCTCTCTCTTTTGGAAGGAGTGAGCTGTTGGATTAATTTAATTCTTTAGTTTAGTTCTTCTCAAAGGACTGAATTTAGGATTAGAATTTGCTCTGTAGAGAAGGTGATATTGGTGAAAACACACAGGAGAAGAAGGGGCAGCAGGGCTGTGGCCTCCTAAAATGAGTTGGCTTGCAAAAGAAGCCGGTAATTACTATTATCAAACACAACCCCATGGCAGCATCTCTACAGTTGTTTTAAAAAGAAAGTTGCTGGGTTGTTTGTTTGTTTGTTTGTTTTTCCTGAAGAATGGTTGCTTTCCTACAAAGTTGCAAAGGAAACATATTCTTTCTTCTTAAGGCATACTCAAAACTGGGACCTTTGAAGAGAAACCTGTATGTGGTTGGAAAAGCTGTGCCTACTTATAAGGAACCAGAAGAAATGCCAAGCAGGAGCCACAGAGAAGAGCACACTGCTGGTAAATCAGATGAGGATATCACAGCTGAGATGATCAAGGCCTTATTTAATGAAAATGATGATGAAAACTAGACAACCTGTGCTCTCGACACAGAAATGTAACATTCTCAGTTAATTAAATATTTGCTCTCTTCTGCATGGCATGGGGTTTTGAGGAAACTATTTTAGAGTGCCTGAATCATGTTTATAAGTTTCATGAGAAGTATGTCTGTGTGCAAAGGCTAATTGAAAAGTTCCTTTCCTCACCCCTGAGAGGTCTTGTGCACTTTTTGGGGTATTTGGTCCATGTAGCAGCACATATATCTACTAAAAGGTCTGAGCTAATATTTAGTTTGTGTGGTCTTGCAGATGTGGAATTCCCTCTTGATCAGACAATGAATGGATAAATGCAGGCTGCCATAAAACACAGAACTGTTACAAAATACTTGATGCTCTGCTAAAGCAGAATTAATTTATGCAAGCATAATTCAATTATTGCCCTATATTGACTGTTTGAATACTTTTTCTATCTCTTTCCACAAGATCCCTACTTAAATACATTGAAATAAACAAAAATTTAAAAACAATTTAAAACCAGCCTAAAAATCTCTAAGGTCTTAAGTGTTTTGTTTGTTTAGAATTGGCCAATTATGTTGTGTAAGCCCATATCCTTGGTTTGTGGCTGGTCTTTTTGAACATATATCTTAGTGCATTGATGCAGTACAGGGGGGTTCCCTCTGGAGACCCTTGCAGCAGCACAAATAGGTCCTTCCCCCATGTAGGCTCTGACCCATGCATTTCCTCATTAGAAACTTGTGACAGCATTGAATAATCTGATTTAAACCCTTGACAGGACAATCAGCTGTTTGGAATAAAGCTTTTTAAAAAACTTGCATTTTAAACAACCTGTATATCTGTACAGAATTTCAGTGTACCTGTACTTCAGTGCAAACACTTTTGCTTTTCCAAGCATGCTCAGCTATTCCTGCCCAGCAGGTGTCTCCTTGGGCTGCAGGTGAGTCCCGCTGGTCTCTGGCTCCACTGACCAAGCTCCTCTGAGGCTGGGATCACGAGCAGACAAGTAAAGGTGGCAGACTCTACCTCACACTGACTCTCGCTTCTCTGCCACGTGGTGAACAGTAAAGTGAGTTTGGACGTGCTCCTGCTGTAACCCAGTGGACTTACTGCAAAGGCTGAGGTGATTCCTATCCTTTCAGTGTCCAAGGACTGGGGATCCACACTTGGGGAACTCCTGCTGTGTCTGCAGCCCAACAGAAGCCTCCCCTCGGCTCCCCCGCCTTGCTCTGAGTGCAGCGCAAGCCCCATGAAATGGCTGACTTGAAAGAGAGATTAGTTCTGCTCAGTGATTAGTTTAGCTTCTCCTTTAGATGCAGAATTAGAATGTGGCTTATGCTGAATAGCTTTTCTGTTAGAGAAAGGCCTCTTCTTCCCACCACTCCCCAGAGGGAATTTACATTTTCTAGTGGTGTAAATGTAGGGCCCATCTCGAGGCTTCTCTTGGCTTATGCCCATAATGCAGAACACCATGTGCAGGACATATGGCAGGACAACATCAACCTGCACCTTGGAAAAAAGAACCCTTGCCTCCTCCAGTCAGCTTAGCCTTTTCCTGTAACAGCCTGTGTGGGTGAGAGGGAGTTAAAAAGAAATCCCAAACATGCTAATTAGAGTACAAGCCACAGGCAGCCTGCACAAGCCAGAAGCAACAGCCTGCAGCAAAACATATTTAGTGAAGTGTCCCAAATCCCCTTGATTTCTACAGGATTAGCATTTAGGCCACTGTGAGGCTTTCATATGGAGAAAGCTCGGTCTTCAGCCCAAGGCATCTGGATTTGATAAATTTGTTACTGGCAAAATCTCTCAGAAATGAGCAGCATGTTGTAAAGCAGAGAGCTGATCAGTCACTTTCTGGCAGCACAGCCAGTGCTTTCCAAGCTCCACTTGGAGTTCACTACTCCAGTTAAGACCAAAGTTATGGGAGTCACCCTTGTATTCCCAGCATTATGAAATACCTTTTCTTTACTGTGTTACTGTTGCACAAGACAACTCTAGGATGCAAGCAAAGGTCCAGCTGTCCCCACAACTATAATCCAAGCTAAGCTATAGTTGAGCTGGAGTTATGTGTTTAACTAGAACATAGCTCAAAGAAACTTGCAGTTTCAACAGGAAGAAAAAATCCAACAAGTATTCCTTGGAATTCAAAATTAAAGAAATAAAAGCATCACACAGGTTGCATGGAAATAAAAACTATTTTAATAGAACTGAGGTCCATGAGTTAGAAATGAGAAACATCAATCCGTGGAATGTCTAAAAAGCACAATGGGGAGAGGTGTGCTGACAGCCTGTATCCACTTCAGTGACGAAAGGAGCTGCTTAACCTCAGCACTCTGCTGGCTTGAGCCCTCTCTGAGCACATGGATTGTAGAGCTTTACAGTCTGGCTGTGCTGGTATGATCTCCCCCAGCCTGAGCTGCAGGGAATATGGGTGATTCCACTTTTGGTCTGGTTTTTGCAAGGTTTGCAGCCTCGGCTGCAGCGAGGTTATATAACAAGGTTTTCTACAGGTTCAGACCTGCATGGTTTGGGAAATGAGGGTGAGACTCGTTCTGCAGCATTTGTTCTTGTTTGGCTGCTTTCTGAGGGAGAAATTATTAAACACTCTGCTTCTGTGGACTAAAAGGAGTTTGCCAGAATAAGGTCAAGGCAGAAGCTAATGGACTGAAAAGTTACACTATAGTGACAAGCACAGAACAGAGAATCTATTAGTGTTAGCATCTTTAGCCACTGATGTTTTGCAGCTGGATGTCCCTCCAAAAAAAGGCTTTTCCTTGGATTTTGAGTCAACCGTGAAAGTAAGGATGTTTTTTGCAATACTATATTTCAGAGCTCATGTTCTGCTGTCTCCCACAAACACCATATTGTTTTAGGACATGACATGGCAACAAGATGCCAACAACTGTTCCCATATGTGGACAACTGAACACTGAGCCATGCTGAAAACTGGGATTTAACATCGTGCTGGACCTTTGCTCACTTAGTGGTTGAAGTAAAACATGAAGCTAAAATTGTATCAAATATTCCTTTTCTAAAAAAACTTCAGTACTTGGGCAATTGCTGTAGCTGGCACAGGGAAGTTCAACAGCTACTGCCAAGAACAGAGCAGAGACCCATGCTCTGAAAATAAACCCAAGACCCCAGTGCTCCTTGTGTACTGCAGCTGCCTGATATCCAAAACACTGTGCTTGCATCTAACACATTCTCTGTACCCATTATCACCTCACATAGAAATTTAAGCAAGTTGGCTCTTTGTTCCAAGGCTTTTTGATCTTTGCTCCAGGAAATTTCACCACGAGAGAAGCAAGAAAAGAGTTAAATGTGTTTTACTCACTCCTAGAGTGATCTGTTATCTCAGGGAGGCCATCTCCCATAGTATTACTCAACCTTCAGGTACAAAAAGGTGCTGAGTAGGTGGCAGCAATGTTACACCTTCAGAGAACCTGCGCAGGGTTCTCTCCTCCTCACTCATTCTCCTGATCCAGCCAGGATACAGCTGAACAATCAGCTAAGTCCCTCTGTGCTCCAGTTTGAACTTGGAAAAAAGCAGCATCTCACAGATTTTTCTTGTTGGCCCAACTCAGTGGAAGATGTCAAGATGTTTCAGCTCTCTCCATTGTGGTGTGAGAGCTCCAAAGGTCAAGTCAAGAGATTGACAACAGGCCGAGGAGAAAGCTCTTGTTCAGTTTACATATGCTGCCATTAGTGCTGCTCTTTTGTCTGTATTCAGCACATTTTTTCACTGCCTCTCACATTATCTTGTCAATCTTCTGCTTCCATCAGCATTTGCTATCACTCCCAGTGTTTTTAGCACTTAATTCTCATTTCTCTGCCACAATCTTTATCTCAATTATGTCATGGCCTTTAAGATGCAATTCATTTATGTTGCTACAGAATTTGTGTCAGGCTCTGGAAATGGGCCCTTATCGTCTAATGAAAGATGCAGGGTTTCACCCTGTCCCTTTTTCTTGCTGAAGGGCTGCTTGGCAGCTGGGAACGTCTGTGACTTATTCTGGCAGTTGGCTGAATGGAACCTCCGATGTCACAAAGTCACAAAAAGACAGACTTTAAACATGTCCTGAGGAATCAGCTCAGTTTAGTCTGTGACTTTGAAACAAACAAGAAAAGCAGCAAAGGAATTTAGATCTGTCTTCAGATGAAGACTCTACATTTGTGCTGTTAGAAAACTCAGTTAGGAGCTGTTCAAGTTCTTGTTCTAGCAAGAGTAATTGTCTCAAGAGGTAAATCCAATTGTTTTCATTATATAATTCCCTGATTAAAAAAAAAAAAATATTGTGGTTATTCTGACACACCAGTTCCCTACCCAAAGCTTTAAGAGGAACCACATCCCTCTAACAAAGCACTTCATTCTCTGCTTGCTAAGGGCAGGCAGCTTCCCTACACAGTTTGCTCCTGTAGATTAAACAGCCTTTCAGCTCAATTCTAAAGAGAACCAGGTTTTCACAACCCCTTATTATTGAAAAGTGCCAGTAATAAAAAAATACAGTGTGCCCTGCTTTTTAAATTAAGCTAAACTGAGTGTTAGTTCAGCGATACTGAAAGCAAACACTTAGTGGGAACAAAGCAAATGAGGAAATACTACTCAGGAAAGTTCTCAAGCCAGTTTGTCTGAAGAGTAAACCAAAGCGCGAGGGTTTTTAGCAAGGCCTTCAGCAAGAAAACGTGATCTGCACAGCAGCTGTTTCAAGGAACATAGAGCACCAACAAGTGAGCAGTAAAGGGTAACAGGAGTTCAGCACCCCTGCAGAAGACATGGGTTTGGGTGTTAGCTTTGGTGCTTTCATGATTTGCAGTCTCAAGTCCACAGCCACACAGAGTCCAAGGGATCAAAGATCTAGGAACATAGATCTGTCCTCAGCCAAAAACCTCAAGTTAGACTGCAGAAAGCACCACAGACCTAAAAAGAAGGTTGGCATATGTTTTATCATAACCCAGCTCAGCAGGCTCAGGAGGAAGATGAAGGTCTACCTTCTTCCTTCACACAAGGTCTGAACTGTATTTCAGAACAATCTGTACCCTGGTAGTTACTGATGCAGCTAACAGGTCACAGATGTGCACCTTTTTTCCAGCTGGCCCCCAACTCAAACAATTCACCTTTTTTATATTCTGACCACAAGAAAACCTGAGTTACTCTCTGAAGGCACCGTTCCACACTAAAAGCCTCAGTGGTAGGAAGGCAAAATTTTAGTAAATGTGTATGAAACTCCCCAAATGTGAGTATGTGTATTACATACTCTGTAATCAGTTCTGGAATTGTTTTTATTCATGCTTTGAGAAAGAAATTTGAACTCTACTGACCTGTACTGCTCAGTTCATGATACCCTGACCTCCAGGATAAGCCTCAGGTCATTGTGAGGACGAAAACTCCACTTCTGTCAACTCTTCCTGTGTCTAATTACAGAAGATGGTCTCAGCATACTATTCATAGCTTTTCCAGCACTACCTTCTGCTGGAAGATTAGGGAAGATAATTATAATTTTTGGGGACATACTTATGCTTCTTGTCCAGTTGTAAACAGTACAAGTTTATTGCCATGAATATTTTGAAGAACTAGAAGATGGTGAAATATCACATTAGGTCAGCAAGAAGGAGACACCTTGTTACTGGAACACCGAGGCTGTTCATGACGTCAGCCTGGGGAAAGGGCGGCATGGATCACGTCAGCCACAGAGCCAGAGCGCTGCACTTCCTGCAATACAATATCCACGTATGAAATACATTTGGTATTTTATTAAGTAAACAAAGCAATTATCAGTGCACATTTTAAGCAGCAAAAAGAAAAGAACCTCAGACTTTCATACCGTAACAAAAGTTCTGTGGAAGCTGCATTTTATTTGAAAATCCACCCATTTTTGCTAACATACATTTTAATATTTTAAACAAAAATAGAATCTGCAGAGACAATGCAGCAAGTATGCTTAATTCATGTACAGAATTGCTTTCGTATCATTGACTATCCTTCTGAAGGCCCCACTCCACCCAAAAGTTATGATGTATTTACACAAAGCACCGATCAACAGCGCTACTTTAATTCCTCGTGAACTAAATACCCACTAGACATATGTAAGGAAGCTACTTCCCCTTTTTTACTTTTAAAAGGTACATGATCATAAACATGGCACGAGCCAAATGAAAAGGCTTTCCCACCCAACACACAACACCTCTTTTTTTTTTACAGAAAAGAAGGAAAGTCTTAAAAGTGAAAGCAATTCCTCACATTCATCTTGGAAAGGCCTTATAATGTCAAATGTAAAAATAATGACATGCCAAGCACAAAGCAATAAAGTTCCTTCCCAATGCACTAATGCTGAATTAAAAATGTAGTGCTTCTTCTAGTCAGTTAACTGTTCCCTTGCAAAATCCTAGGCACAGAATTGACTATAAGGATTAATGCATTTTACAGCTCTTCCCTAATTCCCATATATACTGAGAATTCATTAGATTCAGACCTTTAAAGTATTTAGTGCTCTGTATGTCAGCTGAAAAGCATTCTGAATCAGATTCATTCTTTGTGGATAAAAATCAGACATACTGTATACATCCATACTCATTTTCATAAGGAGGTTTTTTGATACAATATTAATGTTAAATTGATAATCATAAATAAATACAAACAATAATACATAAGGAATGTCTACTGCAAACTGAATATATAATTTTTAAAAAAAGTTAATTTCCATTACTGCTGTGCCTACATTTGTGAGGACTGAAGAAAAGGTAACTGCAGAATTAAGAGTTAGGATTCCACCCTCCCCTGCCCAGAGTCTTGTTTTGAGTTACAGTAAAGGACACATCTCCAATCCAAATGGCATTTCCAAACACCAATATCAATTTCCAGAATAAAGGCTTCTCTTCATACGTTACCAATTAAGGATATTATTAGAAGCTGAGAGTATTGACATGTTAGTCACCAGGACAAGAATAGATCTTGGTCTTAATTCATGGCAATTCTTGGCTTTGTGTGGTGTACTGATGTCTTCTTATGGAGGTGTCCCAGCTTCCTTCATTGGTCTTCAATTCAATTCAATTCACTTAATGGAAGAGGAGAGTTTGAGAGACTGAAGCTCATTTTTTTCCTGGAAGTGGGAGTTTACTGCTGAGCACATCTTTTTGGAAATGTTCCTTTCTCTTCCATCTAACACAGTTACATAAACTGAATCTGGAAAGATGAAAAACCCTGGGGTTAACATGCAACAGAAGTAGCACTTCACTCTAAACCTTTTTTCTTCAAAAATTTCCATTCTTCTGATGCCCAAGCTACCCCATGATCTGAAGTTTTGAACAGAAATAAAATATTTTAAAAAATCAGGGCCAGGAAACAACCAAAAGCTGTCAGGACGTTCTTCCAACGACACCAACCTTTAGAATAGCTCTGCATTAAAAATAAAACGCACCTAGTTATCCATGCAATATAGTCACGAGTGGTAGCACAACACAGACCAACAGCATTATGAAGAGAACTCAGGGTCATTTTTCACGGTGAACCAAAGGAAGTGCACGAAGAAAAGCAGCTGCTGTGTGCAATAAGCCTACTCTCTCTTTATACTATGAATTCTTGAATTTCTTTTTCATGTTTTCACTCATTTTACTATTTAATTCCCACCTGCCCCTGACTGGTCAAAAACAACACAACTCCTCCACAGCTCTGTACCGAAATGGATCCCTGGCACATGTGAAACAAGCATCTCCTCCTGCACGAAGGGAACTCTGGTCAAGGCACAGGGAAGTGCACGAGCACCCTGCCAGCAGCACTCAGGGCTCTGCTGCTAACGGGGAACTCTGAACATCTTCCTGATGAGATGGTAAATACCAGGTGGCACCAGTTCCTTCTCCCTAACTGCAGCAAGTACCACATAAGCTGTTTCTATTTCCAATGGACTGAGGCAAAACCACTCAATCAGCCTCTAAACTGCTAAAGTTAAATACACAGAGTTTCCAAGTCACTTCCACAGTGCTTCCAACTCAACAAGATTTGGTTTTATTTCCTTCAGAAACAGTTCTAGACATGTTAATAAAACTTTTAGAATTAGAACTTTTTGTTTCATATCACAAACACCAGCATCTCCCCAGAATAATGGACAATACCTAAGTTGTTCTACAAGAAATCCTGGAGAGAGAGCTCTGCAAAGGGATCCTTTCCTGAGGCTCTGTGAGGACTCTGACTGGAAGGGCTGGATGCTGCAGACAGCTAGTAAGAAAGACGACAGAGAAAGGGAAAGAAAAAGAAAACAAGGTCTCAGAATGACAGAATATGAAAGCTGAACGTGTAATGAAAGGACAAGGGGAGGTTAAGAGGCAAACTTGGCAGAAGTCAACTATTAAAACAAAGGTGTTTGGTCATATGGAAAACAAAGCCTCTTCAATGGTTGGTGTAATGCAGAAACGAGCTGGATATGACCCTCCAGAAAGGAAATGCCAGTGGCATTTGCCAAATAAGCAGATAACCTCACACTTTCACAGCAGTTTTCTTCAAAAGAAGATACAAAACATTCAGTCTGACTCCTGTGGAACAGGTTAGTCCTCTCCCTGCTTTACTGGGAAAACTACAGCCTGGCAGGGAAAGATGATGCTGGGGTCTGGCCAGAGCATGGCAGCTTTCCAGATGGTTTCTCCAGAAGGAATAGCTCTCAGCATCTTTTCTTGTCAAAATAGGATGCATATAAAAAGAGGCTGGATAGCAGAGAATAGATCTCAATTTGGGAGCTAGAAGGAGAACATGGGATATATTCTGAGTAGGAGGGAAAAAAAAAAAAATAGAAAAAAGTTGAGAATTTCAACTGCTACTGCAGCTGTTTTAGGTGAGAACTGAAGACTGTGACTGATAGTCTGCACTCATAAAAATTGCATCCTACAGTCATGTATGTAAAGCACCACAGCACAAACTCAGTCATATAAAGCACATAGCTTAGAGATGGGTAATATTGGCATTCCAACTGCTGCTGCTGGGAAGGATCAATAATATGCAGGCTGTACTTGCAGGAGAATCTGCTATTTGTTGATTTATTTTTCCTTCTGTGTTAGTACTTTTCCCGTTATAAATGGTGTATTATTAAATCCTATTTGCCCTCCCCCTGGATAGAACATGCATGCTTTTGCAGTTACAAATCAAAGTCACCATCCTCCAATTTGGGTTCCTCACTGGAACAGTTTGTTCAGAACCAAGTCGCTTGCACTCCATGCCCATGGCAAAAACACTGCATGAAGACTTTTTCCTTTGGAAGTGCCAGGCACCTGCCAACCTACGCCTGACATGGAATCTGCTTATGGGAATTGCTTGCAGAAGTGCTCAGAGTGTAAATATTGCCATTGCACATTTAGATTTTTCATACAAATGTCTATCTCAGAAACCACATGAGCAGAAGGACTTCCTTCAGGATCAGTACATGGTTGATCTGCACTGGAATCTTCATCTCCTCTTGAAACCCTATTCCCAGTGGGGCACTCAGATCCAGTCACCATAAATAAATCATGGAAAAGTCATGAGACAGAATGGGAAATGCTTGAGAAGCAGTTTCAGGATGTCAGAATTTCCCCTCTTAAACTGGGTTCTTCCTTTTGGAAAGCCATAGGCAGACTAGTGATATGGTCCAGTAGAGTCCTAACCTCAGCAAGGAATGCCTGCTGCCACTTGATTTCGGGAGACATTCTTCCTCTCCATAGTCAAATGCCTTGAAGTCACAGGCTGAAACTTCTATCAGACTGAGCTGGCAAATCTCCAACCCATATCAAATCCAAAGTAACATCCCAGTTTGAAAGCAGTGTGGAAGACTGGTAAGTTAGAGTCACGTAACCAGACACAGGGGAAATTTCAGGAGAAGCCTGTTCAGGTTAAAATCTGAGGGAAAAACTTGACAATGCTATTACCTAGATGCCGTAATTAAAATCGGACAAGACACAACATCTTGCAGTAAATACACATTTTAACAAGATTCCTCTAATTATTAAAAAGGAGGCCTAAAAAATACATGGAAAGTACAGTTAGACAGTTTCCTACATTGCACCTCTCCAGATTACTGTTTACAAATAAATCTGAAACCAGGACCGCTCTTAGCACTTTCTAAGGAGAAGCATTTAAAACAACAGCCCTGGCCATCAGTTTCTCTAGTGCTGATGTAACTGGATCTGTGGATTCCATGCCCCTACTACCCAGAGCTGCTGTGATGTGAAAGGCACCACAGTGGCTGCTCAGACAGCTCAGTCACACCTCCAGCACTGCCTCCAACAAAACCAAACCTCCCTGGAGTCACAGTAAAACCTAAGAACCTGTCCATAAGCAAGCATTGGGCTGATTGCCATCATTAGCTACAATCTGGTTTTCCATTAAACAAGTCTGTCAAGCTGTTCTAGCATGTATTTTAGGGGTAATGTGCCAAAGCAAGCAACCTCTAAGATCTACTTTCTGGCATAAATCTGTCCTGAACTTCATACTCTGTTCTTACAGTTACAAACACCCCTCAAACCCACCCTGCTACACCCAGCCAAAAAACAACCATAAAAACCCACCAAACCAACTTATTCACTTGCACATTGACCTGTTCTCCATCACCCAGGTGATCACTCCTGTGTACACTTGCCATATACAATTGGCTGTGTTAACAAATGCATTGTTACAATTTACACATATGTTGGCAGTAGGTGGAATGATTTCTTTATTCTATTTGAAATCTTAAATTTTGCACTACCCATCTGCTTCCCCCTCCTAAGGCCATGTCCTTCTGGGGACAATCACACCAGAACATGTGACATGTGAAGGCACACGGATTTGTCGTAATGGTACCATTTTGTACCAGCTAACACAACACAGTTGTTGGTTTAACAGCCAAGCCCTGCTGCTGCACACTGCAGCACTCAGGCCTTGTTATAGGCAGACACATCCCAGCCCCTGAACATCATTCAGATGTGGCTTGTCTGGAACATTCTGCATTTGCTGTGCTGTAACACATCTGCCGTCCCTCTGCTCAAACCACTGATTCAGCCTGCCCCCTCCTCAGACACACACACTTCCCCCTCACCACCTACATCAAACAACTCCAACCATTCTCACTGTTCTGGGCAGCACAATGTCATAATTTGCAGTAGGTAATGCCCACTATTTTATCATGCTGAACACTTATCTTCTCTCTCAGGTGGGAAATACTGCAAGATAAATATTTTCAAAGAAAAATTACAAATCTTTTGAAACTAGGAATGTCATCTGCAATCAGATTTTCAAAAAAGTGACTGTTCTAGTTTCATTCTCAGTTTATTTCAAATTATTTTGCCCTTAAAAACCAAACTATTCTTGCTTTTGACTGCAATAATTAGGAAAAAAGTTGCAAGCATGTGAAGAGAACACTTGGAAGAGAAACAAAATAGATATGTCTAGAGAGAGAAAAAACTTACTTTTTAAGACTAATCCTTGAGAGTATCAAGTTATGAACAACAGTTTAATTTATACAGAAACTACACAACATTAAGATGCCTATTTTCCCAGTGTGTTCTCAACTCACTACAACTTGGCAATAAAACTTTTGGCAACAGTTTCATATTTGTCATCATGCTTTTAAATACCTTCAGCTTTCTTTACTGTAGACAACACCCAAGATCTATCAGAAGACTGGAGGTGATATAATCTGGTGCTTTAAAAGTAAATATGAAAATCAATTTAGTTTTTGGCAATGATGATGCCATGGACAAAACCAGTATTAGAATAATTGTGTTTACAGTGATCCATGTGGGCAGTTTGGGGTGTATGCCTTTCAGATAACCATTATTTATTCTTTAAGTTTTGTTTACTGACCCCAAGTACACATTTCTATTTCTTTTACTTTCCTTTCTCTATTTCTGGCACAACAAGAGCATTAACTAAACTTAAACTATGAAATAAACTCTCAGAAGAGTCTCAAGATTCAGCAGACAGTAAATTCAGTGTGATAAAAGTGTAATTCTCCTCTGGGGATATACATTAATAAACTCTGCTGTGTATGGGGAATCTCTCACATGCAGCCCTTGTTTCATTTAAGATGCTTTACTGATGTCAGGCTTCTGAAAACTCAACACCTTCCAGCAACACAGACTGTGTGTCTCAGGGAAAACCCTTCTTGGTCACAGCAAATGCTGACTCAAAGGGTGTGTTTTCACTGAAATTAATTCTCACAGGAGCCAAACATTGTCAGATAAGAGAATAAATATAGCTCCACACACCTCACTTGTGACTAATTCCTCTTTCTCCTGTTCTGACAGCCAGCTGGGATTTAACCTAGGCCACACCCTGCAATGTCAAATGAAGCAGAAAGGCTCACTGTGCTATTCAGATCCATCTACCTGTTCATAACTGAATCAGGCAGGTAGGCAGGTTTTTTTTTAAAGAATTATTTCAGTTTTTTTTTTTTTTTAATGTAGAGAAAATGCCTGTCCTTGAGTATCCTTTCACTTGGTCATTTAAAAACTGTCATAAAAACTATTTGTCCTTTTGAAACGTTATAAAACCCATATGAAAAATACCAAATCACTTAAGTGGCACTGATGGTGCAAAGCAGCTCTCCGAAGTCCAAGAAAAAGCCAATTGAGAACTCCATTTCTAGCTAAAGAAATCTAACAGCATCCCTTTCAGAAAAAGCATTTAAAAGAAGATATTTAGAAAAAATTTCTATCCACAAGGCTGTATTTTGAAGAGGACAATGGGCATACAGCCCACTGGCAGCACACAGCAGAACCCTTCTTATTAAAGGATCAGACTGAGGCATTGGAAAATGCTTGAGGCTCTTTTTAGTTCCAGCTTACTGCTGAATTCTCTTCCCTCCATAGTCTTGTCCCAAACACTGCAGTTACACCAACCTATACCCAGGTGAAGTTATACATGAACGCTTTTAAACAGTCACCTACAGAGACAGAGCTCTTTACAGTAAGATCAAAATACAGGCACAATAGATTTCATTTTTCTAATAAAAGTCTGATGTACAGAGTCAACTTTAAAAAAGAAACACACTTAACCCTGGAGCTTCAGTCTGCCAGCTAAACTTGGCTGTGGCTCTAACTGCAGTTCACAAACACAGAATCTTAATCATCTCAGAATTTTCCAAAAATAGCATGAATGTGGTCAAAGTTATCCATCCCCTCTTCCTCCTACTTTCTAATACTTTTTTTTTTCCCTACCATAAAAAAGCCCCTCTCTTAAGATGCCTCTTGGGTTATAGAAGTGAGTTCAGATAGAAATTTCCCAGGAACAGATATTTGTAAAGCAACCAGTAAAGCAAACCAATAAGAGGTATGTATTTAACTCCAGTACTGATGCAGTCAGTTCAGAGTGGCCCTCTGGCACACTCATTCCAGTAGGTAAGGTAATCAGTCTGGAGAAACAGGTAACCAGGGGATTTAAGGAGCACTCTTTCTAAGGTAGCACTTAACAGGGAAAGGCCAGGTAGATCATTATTGCTATTGCACATCCTCGCCATGCTGCAAATGCAGTCTCCTGCAAAACCATGGAGGAACACAAAACCCACTGGAGACTGCCACAGTTAAAATCAGATGGATGTGCCATGTGCCTCCCACTGAGGTGGTCAGGACCAACAACTGGGTGGTGGGTTGAGGTTTCACCAAGTTTGACTCCACAATTTTTTCAAACCCATCTAATGAAGTCGTGGACATAAAAGGCTACACACACCCTGTTTGGGCCCTGCAAAATGCTGTAATACAAGCACACACCTTGCACCTTGGGTACTTTATAATCTAGTACTTTTAAGTGTAACAGGGGAAAGAACAGTGACATATATACTTAGGAAAAGGCTGTAGTAGCCAATCTCACAAAGCCACACTCTGAGGGTAAAGCAGCATGGAACATGACTTTGGGGGAAAAGCTCATCTTGAGCAAAGAGCACAGACACCAGCTTTTCCTATTCTTTATCATTGTCATATTCCCAGAAAAACAATACCTGAAAAAAACCTACCCTTCTTGGTTTGGTAACACAAACTTGCTGCTGTCAACATGGATACAAGCAGATAGGAAGCAAGTCTCCCATGAACCACTGAACTCGTGCAATAATTTGCCCAACACAAATAAGATACATTCATTATATCTATGTATAAAATTAACATATTAAATATACTTCTAAAGACACTGCCTCATGTAATTAATTTCCAGCACCAATAATTTGAATATACACACCTGTGCTCCCGGTACAGGGCCAAAGGGGTTCGGTGGTCTCATGACTGGCTGACTGTATATCAAAGTTGGCTGTGTCATTACTGGTATGCCTCCCATCTGTGATGGCTGAAAAAACCCAGACAGCATCAAATCACACACAGAATGAATACATTGCAAGTATTTAAGGGGATAAAGGAAAATGGCAAATGGGTGAAAAGTCTTGGTCATATTTGAGATATGCAGTCATGTAAGATCCTTCCACAATATTCCACAAATAAAGGTTACCAGAAAGGAACCTTAGAGCCTTTCCAAGGAATTTTCTCAATAGCAACTGAGCCCATTCAATCTCTTGCTGCAAAGATCTGAAGCACTAAAACATTTGTTAGACAAGCATTTGTGCTGGTCCTTCTGCTCTCAAACATGAGGTCTGATTGCACTTCCCTGACTGCCTCTGAAAACACCAGCACAGTTTTGCAGACAGCAGTGCAGCGCTGACAGAGTTCAGGACAAAATTGAAAACAGAGCTCTGCGCGCAATTAACGTTAAGTCAATATGCAATCAGAGTCACAGTGTTACCAACACTCCAGCTGAGCCAAATTCCGAGTTTAATGTGTATTGATGGTCTCACAAGTCAGGTTATATTTAGCACAGATGCCCATCTCTGGCACTGCTTTTGGCATTTCCCTCAGACTTGGGTTGACAGCAAGCAGCAGTCCTACTGAAGCAAGCCCTATTCCATGCAGCTTTTCCCTGACTAATCCTGGTGGTGGTGATACTCCTCCTATCATACCAACCAGCTGTTTGGGCAGTCACAGGGTGAACCCATTCAATAAACTGACCCTAATGAAAACACCCTATTAAAATATATATAAGAGCAACTGAACAATTGCTGGCCCAAGACACAGGAAACAGCAGCCAGGGAATGCCCAGGCACAGTGCTACGGCACTAAGCAAGCTGCTTGTCCCAGCACTGTCACAACACATGGGAAAAGCTTGCACTTAGAGAGGACCATCCTCAGAACTCTGATCCCCACTACTGGTTTTATGAAGCACTAAAATTTTTATAGCAAGGGTTGTAAATTGAGTCAACATTTCAGACATTCCTCACAGTAAATGTCCTAAGTAAAGCCTGGATGAGCCAGCCAGATTTCAGGATGTGCTACAGAGCTCAATGGTCATTCTGGTAATGGCCCACCTCACCCACCTGCTCAGATACTGCACATGTTTGAACAAGCAGCAGCAATTCAGGGTAAGAGTTACAGCTCCCTAATTCCAGTTTCCATTTGGCATTTTAATCTCACAATTAAACATAACACAGCAACGTAATATAACAAGCAAGATCACTTCTTGTAAACTACATGTTACCTTCCTCTGCTGCTGACTCAATAACTACAAAAATGCTGCTGGTACCATAAGACCAAAGTTGTGTAGATCAAGTTTGTAATCACATTAATGTTAGTTTAACCGTAACAGCTTTGATCAAGAATGTGGGAGTTCATGGATGGGTAACGGGGAATTATATACTCTCCCAAGAGGCCCTCAAGAACACAGTTGGCCACATCTGCAATTCACTTACTGAGTGTATACAAGGTGTAAGTCATTAAAGTAATTGGGTTATATGATGAAACTTTTTTTTTCTTTTAATCTGTGAGGCATTTAATAGAATAACTGCTTGAAGAAAGTTTTCTTGCCTTTTATTCACCCTGGAAAGCTGTGCTGCATCAAAATCATACTTAAAAGAGCTAAGGCATATTATTTCAGCAATATTTTAAATTTTAAGATAAGAACAAAAATTTTCAGAGCAAAAAGCAGGAAGGTCAGGTTTATGTCAAAAGCCATGAGGCACTGGTGTGTCACTAACAGATCCAATTCTCAACTAAAACAACACCATATTGCAGTGTCACAAACTTGCACTTTTGTAGCATTAATCATCACAGATACTTGCTCCCAACCTCAGCAGAAGGTATTTAAAGAAGGCTTCACTTCACCAAGACAACATTTCTGTTCTGAAGGCATCTCTTCATATTGACATGATAAACTTCTATGATACATTTAGTTCTATGCCACCAATAAAGACCACCAAGAACAGACATTGTGTTAATTTTCATAGAATCACAGAATGGTTTGGGTTGGAAGGGACCTTTAAACACGACGTAATTCCATTTTAAGAAGTTTATGAATAAAACAAGTGAAGTAAGGAAGGGCAAATTTAATTTCAGACAAAAAGCATGTAAGTTGTTCAGAAAACCAGAAGTTAATAGTTTGGTGAGGAATAAATGAATGGGAGTTGAAATTCAGTCTTCCGCAGAACAGTTCAGGAAAACAAGAGCTACCAAACTATAAGCAATGAATATATGGCATCTGCCTGGCTGGAGTTGTAGGAATTTCACTCACCATCACATAGCCCATCATTCCTGTTGGCGTTGTGGCAGGATAGGCCATTACAGGGGGTGCCTGGTGTGAGAAACAGTGGTGAAATGAGAGGAGATCAGCTGCATACTCTCAGACATTGCTTTCTAATGATCAGCTGCAGCACTCAGCTTATTATGAACATAGCAAAGAATAAATAGGATTTGCAGTCTGGTGTTAAGAATGTATCCTAATTATTTCAGATGGAGTACAATATCTAAGCTCAAGTTTCTGGGCCATCTTGGCAAATACCTAATAATGTATTTGCTTTTATCCTGTTAGGATCCTGGCTGTTTGAACTAAACTGCAAGTACCACTCTCAACATCCTGTTTAGAGAACATAGTACAAGACTCAGAAGTTTGAGAGAAAACACTCGTGAAGCAGAAGCATTTCAATTTCATGAAATATATATTTATATTTCAGTATCAAAAGTAATGTTACACAAGGAGTCTTAAGAGAGTTTGAAAGATTGAAAGACCAAATTGCCATTGCTTCTGCTGACACAGGAATTCTCTTTAGCCAGGATGGACACACTATGGGGATTCCCCTAGCAGGCTTTGATATAAATTAGACTCTCACAAGAATAGCCAGTTTGCAAGTCCCTCTCCCTCACTCACTCCATTCCACTGCATTTGAACATGCTAGAAGTCCTCTTAGTACTTGACAGACATTTATATCACCCTGATGTGCTTACTGTACTTTTATGAAGGTACAGTACAATTGCTGTCAACAGACAAAACCTAGGTGAACTTATGTTTTGTAAACAGCTTGGCAATACATATGTAGAAAAACAGCTGATAACTCTTACAAATACAAATACAGTTCTTCATCTCTTAGCCATTTTTTTTATTCTACAGTTTATTATCCACTTTTTAAATTAGTATTAACCATGATAAGGAAAAAAATTGGATTTTTTTTCAGACTAAACTGGTGCTTACAGATATTCAGATAGCTTGCTGTCTATCCACTCCACCTCCTGTTAGTCTTCCCTTTTAGAAAAAAAACTCAGTAATTTTCATGCTTTTGCTGTGGGAATTTCTATTGAAGACAAACGCCATAGGCATTTCTTGGTACACAGACATTACTGCTACAGAAAAGAGGCAAATGATAAACTATTAATCATACTGGATTAATTAAAGCAGATAAATTGTTTCATCAAGAACAGGGCATCAGGAAAGCTGCTTCTGAATTCAGTTATAAGCTATCAGCTGCTTTTTCTTATATAGTAGAGCCAGGGCAACTGATACTTCAAATGCCATGAGAACAGATAGAAAATCATCTGGACAGTGTGTTGGGCATATATTTCACACAGCGGGCAAAGCTATCCTGAAAAACATAACTTTTTGGTTTGTTTTGTTTGTGTACACACACCTACACAAACATGCTGAATAAACTTATTGTTGAGTGCTCAAATATGGGCCTACCACCCTTTAGTTACAGAGTTACCCTGGAATAAAAACAGAATACAAGGAAAGACCAATATTACAGTTGACATAAAAAAGTCCTTTGAAATGCAAGCCTGCATTCCTCAGACAGCAAGCACAGGTTTTCTTTCCCTCTGTAACCTATCTATATTAATTTTCTTTTTTCATATGAACATTCATGACATATTGGTCTCTCCCCACTTGAAAAAAAATTTAAAAATCAAGATCTACCATAAAATGTGGATCAAGTGCCATGTATAACAGAAGCCTGTGAGGTTTCATGCAGTTATTCAAACACAATATTTTTTTATCTTCATTCAGAATTCACCAAATGCATTAAAGGCAGCACAGACACACACCCCAGCTCTCTGGCAGCAGATGGTACAGTTTAAAGCAAGGAAAAATAATCTTGGTATTTCCCATGCCATCATTCATTCGATTCAAGAGCCTGCACACCACCTATGAAGTTTGTGTATGCTAGGAAAAGCTCAATTTTTGGCACACCAAAGATTTTCAAATGAGAAATGTGTAAATAGCAAGGAGGTTATGAAATTCTGCAACAGCAGTGGTTAATATCAGCATGCCAGTTGATTGCAAAAAGGCTGTGGGTTGTTTCACTTACGTATTGTGGAAAATGCATGCCATTCTGTATTTCCCAGGGAGAACAATTACATAATGCAATAACACTGGATTAGAAGCAAATACTTACACAACAGAAAATACACAGATAGCATTTTAGTTCACAAATACATTAAATGTTTACTCCAACACATTCTTGTAATTCAAGTCATTCACTGAGACAACACACCTGTGACACTGTCATTGGTATTAGGTTTGACATTGGTTTGCATAGTCCATTTATTTGGTATATGCCTTTTTCACCAAAGATTTTCAAAAGCATATTTATTTAGCAAGCAGTAGCAACTCCACAATAAATGGACCAGCAGTGGAATATAAAGCTGTTTTTTCCTCCCTCACATTTCTTTTTCAAGTTTTTTATGTTTATAAAACAGTTTCACAGGAAGTGTCTCAACAGTATGTCTCAATAATAAAAACTGTTCAATGTAATGACTTATCATCACAAGATGTAGATATAAGACATGAGTTATTAAACAGATTCAAGCACACAGGTAAACTCAAACCACCAGTCATTAACGCAGGTAAGTAGTTACAATTTCTTCAATATCTACACACCCTCCAGTAAGATCCACAAACATTGTGGATTCTTATTTTTCCCTAAATAAATATAGTGAATTAATAGGGGACACGTGGAAAGGAAGAGGTGGCAGATCCAGGGAGACAAGTTCTGCCTTTCCAAATCCACAACACTGCATTACTACACTGTGGATTCAACCTCCCCCAGAGTCAGATGCAATAAATCCTTGGGGGCAGTTTGTTACCTGTTCTGTCCAGGTACAGTTCTGCAGGTCATTGGTGAAAGAGTGAGTAGGATTCAAATGCAAAAATGTTCTGTGAACATTGTGAAAACTACTTCTGTAAAGCCTTAACATGTATTTAAAAGTCCTCCCCCTAAATTGCTACCCCAAAATCCTTGCCAAGACTACCTGTTAAAATAGACATGAACTTGCTTATCAATACTGACATGGATTAAAAGCAACTGCACACACTGGGGCGGGAAAGCAGTAGCTGTGTACATTAAGAAAGCTGTTGCCACAGACAGCTCTGCAAGTATCAGTGGGGCCAGTTCCCATCCCCAGAGAAGGCCAAGTCACCATGTAATGATGTGTGACCTATAAGTACACCCAAAGGACACTTTCATATGTTTATTTTTCTAGACTGCAAAGTGCCTCCTGTCTCCTTGGAATTCAGAGTTTTATGTCAAACTCATAGAATGGTTTGGGTTGGGAAGTGCTTTCACGTAGTTTCAATCCCCCTGCTGTGGGCAGGGACACCTTTCACTAGACAAGGCTGGTCAAAGCCCCATCCAACCTGGCCTCCAACATTTCCAGGGATTGGGGCATCCACAGCTTCTCGGGGAAACCTGTGCCAGTGCCTCACCACCTTTGCAGTAAAAATTTCTTCCTAGTATCTGATCTAAACCTGACCTCTGTCAGTTCACAACCAGTGCCCCTTGTCCTGTCTCCACAAGCACTTGCAAAGTCCATTAAGTGAAACCCAGAGACCCCTACCTCCCATGAGAGAGGCGGCTCAAACATTGCTGAAGTTTGTGCTAAACCTGCATGTCACATCAAACACTATTTACTAGAATCACACAGCCAAGAGAAACAAATTCCAGTAGTACACAGTGACCACTTCTTCAATTTTCTATTACCTATTTACTGCAACTATAGACCATTTTCAAATTCATCCATTATACATCACCCTGCAGATCTAAACTACAGGGAACTCATTATTTTAAAATGAGCATTTGCTTACCAATGTTGGAGCGTTCCACGCAGTTGTAGGTGCAATCTTGGGTTGCCAGTTGGAACCACCTGTTAGTTTCTTTTCACCTGGCTGAGTCCAGTTTACATCACTTCAAATAAATTTTTTAAAAACTGTTAGAAAACATTGGACTTTTTTATAAAACTTTCTCAAGTAAACACCATTTCCACTTGGGAATGAGGTTTCTTTTATTAATGAAGTTCATTTAGAAAAGGAGTTGATAAAAAAATTTGTGATAGCATGTTTTGACTTAGAAAAGTAAGACAAGATGTTCAGCATGAGCACCCTCAGCATCTCAGTCGATTTGCCCAGGGTAAGTTAGTGCATCTGACTTGGCTCAAGACATTTGAGTTAGATTTCAAGGCAGCATATTAGATTTCTGAATGATTTCAGAGTTGGCCCAGATGGTCCCAATAAACATGAAATTTGCCCACCCCATTTCTCAACTTTGCTGCTAGTGCAGATGTTCACTACCCTCGAATACACACACCCTGCTTCAGAATTCACCTGTTTCAAGGTCAGCCTCAAGACTGAGGTTGCAGTTTCACAATCTTTAAAACAGCTCTGCTCACACTCAGATCATACCAAGTATATAAGGAGTGCTATGACTACATGCAACAGCTACAAAGAAAGATTTCGATGAACTAATTTTTTAAATATACCTGAAGTCTGAAAGGAATCAGAGACAGGACACCTTGCCTACTGCTATCACTGTCACTGCCCCTCAGTCTACAGTCACCTTCCAACAACCCTCAACAATTCATTACATCTTGTACAAGAAGTACAATCCCTTGTGCTCTGAAGGCTAACATTATGTTGGTATGCATAGGTTTCAACATGTACATTTGTGAAAATCTACTATCAAGAAAATCCAAATGCTCAACTTCTGATTAAGCATACTCACTTTTTAGTAGTTCCATTTCCAATGCCCAAATCTGTCACAAAAGAGAAAAAGACTACTGAAATTCTGTTTGTTTAAAGGAAATCAGTAAATATTTACATGATAATGGTTCCATACTTACTGCCTACAAGATTGGCTAAAGATGAATCCAGATCATCCGACACTAATTTATTAGGCGGTACTTTGGCAACTGGAAGACTCTGGTTTTGAGAGGCCACTGTTGGTTTTAGGAGACCACCTAGTTCATCAAAACCTTAGAATGAGAAACGTAAGTAATTTGAATCACAGGCCCCTCACAAATGTCAGGACACTCAATTAAACAGATAGCAAGGTCAACACAATGGCTAAAATACAAAATTTAACCTGATGATGCTACTCAAAAGGAGGACAAAACTTATTATGCCTCTTGATAAAAAAGATATTTACTATGGAAATAGATTTCACTTCAGTGGTGTAATCTAAGGGACAATTTTACATGGAATGGATTCATAGTGACTGTAAAGCAGTCAAAACAAAGAAAAATATATAAAATGTTTCAATCTTACAAAAACATGTATTGGCTTTTAGCAAATCACTGGCTTACAAAAAAAAAAAAGCACAAACAAAACAACCTGATGTTTGTTAGAGAGTCTAATGCAAAAGATCAGAAAATATCTATTTTCCAGATGCTCAAAAGAACAGAAAGTGCACTGTGACTTCAACCTAAATTAACTGTGCATTTACTGATCATTTTCTGAAGCAATCTTAGTGTCAAAAGAGGAGGCAAAGGAGTGTCAAAACCATGTAGCAGATACATAAAATGAAGATGAAATTTTACTTCTTCCAACCACACTCTACAAATACAGACTTAATTTTAATTGACAGCATATAAAAATGAAGGCTGTCCACTGTGTGAAGTTTTAATGTACAAAAGTGAGGGAAATCAGTGTAAACATTTCAGCAGAGTTTAGAAATAGTCTATAAAGAAAAATTACTTGATTAATGCTGTTATTGACCTTTTAAAATCAGCTTTCTTTTCTTTATCTGAAACTCTGTCCCAGTAGTGAAAGTAAATACATATTAAGAGATTTATACCTAAAGAATAAAATAAATTAAAGGAAAGGACATACGTCACTTATTTTAGCAAGTGTCTTACCACCAGAATCTGGGACAACATTAGAAGATTTATTTCCAAAAACAGACTCAAAGTCAACATTAAGGCCAGCTGATGGCTGTGGCTGAGCAACAGGAGATGGAGTGAACCCTGTGGGGAAAAAAAAAAGAAACTGTATGTTTTTATACAGCATTTCCCACAAATCCACTTTTATGCAAAACAAGCCAAATACATATTTCAGCACTACAGAAAAACTAGGAAAACCTCAAAGGTCCAGATTACACCCTGACACTGAGCAGTTTATTTGATTTTTATTTGAAGTTACTCCTCCAAAGGAAGATCTTTGTCTCAAAAACTGAACAGACAGGCCATAAAAGTTGCCCTGCAGCTGCTTAATCTCTGGACACCTTCCCTATTACTTTACTATATGCTTACAATAAAATTACTGAGGAAAAAGTCACCATGTTTCTCCAGGAAAAGAAGCTAGCTAATGTGGAATCTGATTCAAGACTATTTGACTGAAGATTATTCCTCTATGTTTTATATTAAGCCAGCAATTCTCTTAGATACAACTGAAGTAAGATCCAAACCATTCCAACGTGCCTGAACTCGTAATGCCTTTCATTAGACAAACTTAATACTAATAATTTTCACAGTTCTTAGTTATTTGTGGACACACATTTTGCAGTTGAGCATGTCTTGCAGTCAAATTTCTAGAAATTATGGCAAGATATGGGAACCTACAGTCATATTTCAACTCCTAGTGCTGTCTAAACTTTCTTAATTTGTCTTTCATATATCTGTAGTGTTCTACAAATACACAATTATTTTTCAACACTGAAAATTTATTGCAGCATGAAGCACTGCACGTGATGTTCAGCAGCACTAAGTTGATAGTTCAGCAAGAAAGCAAGTAATAGCCATTTGTTTGTAATAATTTCTTAATGTTATATATCATCACACACAAGCACGTGCATGTGCATCACTTTGGTATTCAGGTAGTAACAGAAGTAATTATTCCTTTATATGAAAAGCACCCAAAAAACCTCCCAGCAGTGCCACCTTGAAAATTAGCTCTTCTAGTTTCTAACAAAAAGTATGATGACATGGAGAAATGAAAGGCTCACAGCTACTTCAGCAGTAAAACACTGCAGTTGGTAGAAATAACTGACAAAGAACACTTCTAGGATTTCATTTTGCTTGCTGGGACAGCACCTCATTTCAATCTTACTGTTTTTCTGAAATAAGTCACATTTCATGTAAAAAAAAATTAGCAACTACAAGATGTTATTCATAAACAAACTTCACGGAAAAAATCCCAAATTTGGGTTACCTGTTTCTTTTTGTCTTACAGAACATAAGACTCCTAACTTCATCACTAAAATTTAGACAATGCAGCTTTCATTAAAAATAAATCAAAGTAAACTGCATACAGCAAAACATGGGAAGCAATAACGTGGGAAAAGAGAGTAAATAATCAACAAACCAAAATGAGTATCTTTACGACATGTACACCATCAAGTTGTAACAAGCCATTTCAGAGACTCTGAACTGCAGATAGGAATTCCTTTGATGGGATGTCCTGCAACTCTTAAAACCGTGCCCTGTACCAATAGAAAACTTGACTTACAATAGCTCATATTTTGCTTTAGCAATCAGCCTCAACCAAAGAGAGAGAGAGTTTCCTGCTCTCACAGTTTAGAAGTTTGAAGTTCTATAAAACTAAGATCAGACCATCTCCAAGACAAAACAATACACAGGACTTCTTTGAATCAGCCCCTGAGAAAGATCAAATCCTACTCTTGATATCAACCACCAACTCAGGGCATTTTAACAGGGATATTTTGAAAGCTGCAATGGCTTGTATTTTTAATGGAGCTTCTTTGAACATCAAGACTTGACAGAAACTAATTCTGCTTTTTTAATGAGGAACAAAGAGAACAGAGTTATATGTAGTGTTTAACCTTTTGTTACATGAGTGTTACACTCACTGTTTTTTATGCAAAGGTACTAAACCAAAATGTGACTTTATGGGGCTTTTAAAAACTAAGCCTTCCATAAATCACTTACCAAAGGTATTCCTAAACCTTGCACCGCAGCAATGTTTACAGACCCTGCTCAACCTGGTTTGGACCTGTTACAGCCCAGAGTCTCTCTAGCAACTATCAGGATGATATTTCAGAATCAGCACCAGTATGGGGTTACTACACAGACCTGACACAGCTGCACAGATGATTAGCCAGTACTTTAATGCAGCAGAGCCCTCCTTCTCCTGTTCTGTTGCAAAGCTTAACACTGGTTTAGTGCACTGTTTAAGAGTAATATATCAACAAAATTGCCACAAGCAGCACGAACATCCCAATTCCTTTATCTTAAAAACAATGAGGTAGAGCAAGATGAGAAGCTACTTATAAACATGCATGTCTTTTGTGTGGTATGTAGCAACAAGTAAACTATGAGAGATCCTGAAATGGGGAGATACTCATTCTGTGTTTAGACTAAATAAGCCTCACTTTGGCACAAACTGAAAAAATGCATACCATTTGTGACCACACACCTGGCACAAGCACATGAATAATAGTTGGAGCCAGTACAACAAGGCACTTCTGTAGTCAGTAACATGCCTACTAGTTTCTAGGCACACAACACATTGAAACCTCTGTGTGTGTGGTAAGGCTGTATCCCATTACCTACCTCCAAATAGACCAGCTACAGAAGAAGGCTCATTGCGGAAATGAGAAGTGTTAGGATAAGCTTGAGGACCACAAAAAGAATCTGATAAGGAGTATCACACAAGAGAGAAAGCCAGGAAAGGAGAAGAGGGAGAGTTACAGAAAGAGAACCAAGATACACTGTTTATCTGCTATTCAAAACTTCAATTTCACATCACTCTATACATTGACATACAGTCTAATAACATAGAACCAATGGAATGAAATCAATACACATCAGACAGACGGTAAGAAACAAGTTTACACAATCTCTAACACAAAAGGGGAAAGCACGGTTTCCAAGAACAGCTATATTAGGATCAATTGTTTTTTCCAATCAAATGCCATGTTTTACACCCTTGAAAGAAATGAGTGTAAAAGCTTCAAGGCATTTTTCTTATACCTGAAGTATATTCATATTTGGTTGCCACAAAGGGATTTAGTGGAGTAAATGGATTGTAATGATCTAAAGAACCAGAAAGAGTTATTTAAATCCACATTCACATTATGGTAGTGCTTTGATGATATTACAGCTAAAACTACATCTACATGTCCTGTATTCAATCTGTCACGAGGCCACCCTTTGGTTCTAGACATATCCTTAGAGCATGAGACACTGGAAGGGAATGTAATGTATCAATGCCATCCCTTTCCAGTGACTTCAGAGCTGTCATCTGATAAATGCTACAAAGACCAGCAAGCTGGTGATAAATGCGATAAACACTACGGAGACCACAAAAACCCACAAGGGTCCTTGTTCACAGCTCTGCATTGCTGCAACTTTTTGTGTGACTGCAGAACAAGTTAGACAGAGGATACTAATCTGACTAAATAACCATCCTGCTAAAAAACCCAGCTGTATTTCAAATAATCATTCCACATTTACACAAACCATAAAAATTTAATTGAAGCATGGGGAAGACATATTATCACATAACAGTAACAACTAAAAGTATTTTATGTATATTTAAAGATATTTTTTCTTGCTTGCTTTGTTTTTCCAATAAAGACAGACAGGCTAGGAAACTAGCTAGTTAAGCTGACAAAGTATAGGTAGTATGAATATCTTTTAATAGATAATCCCTTTGTTTTACCTCTGTTAACAACCACCAGAGGTCTTAAACCCTCTTTGTTCTAATAATCTCTATTTTCCTTAGATCAATTCTAGTAGTCTTCAACCAGCATAAATACAGCCTGTGGTGTACAACCGTCTTTAAACTTGCTTTGTTTAATAGAACTGACACGTAATTAGGTGATTTTTCATCTATGAAAATAAACTGAATCTTCATATTGAAAAGTAATTAAATTACTATAGAGCTGCACCAACACAAATGCTGGAAGGACTTCTAGTGAGACAGCCATGCTGAACCATCTCCAAATTAAAATATGAACAGTTTTTAACGGGTGAGTTATTAGTTTATTGCCCCATAGGTAAACAGTCTGAGTAGATTATACATCAACATGTGTGTGGCTTTATCAGCTTTGTTAACGACAACATGACTGGGGCAAAAACATCCACTATCCAAAAAAA
>VZSR01003803.1:2230256-2323818 GCA_013398615.1 Brachypodius melanocephalos | reverse complement strand
AGAAAAAAAAAAAAGAAAAAAAAAAAAAGTCAGATTAGGCTCCTTGGTTTAAGAAGAGCATTTCAACCTGAGGAATTCTCAAGCATATGCAGCATTTTACCTTAAAATTCCCAAGTACAAGAGATCATAAAAGTGCACTCAAGCAACTGCTCCATCTGCAACTGTTTCTTTACATCAGGTTAGAATCTTATCTAGGCAGCCAAGCAAGGATTTTAACACCATTTTTGTTGTACAGCTACTAAATCAAATTCTAACATAGCACAAAACCAGCCCCACATGACCAGCTTTTAGTTTCTAAAAGACTGTAAAAACATATTTTAGAAACTAAAATAATATTAAATTTTTTAGGAAATAGGAAATTAGTTTAAAATGGTACTTTACCAACAAACATTTCATGTGTGGGTGTCCTACTGGTGAAAGTAGATACATCAGAAGACACAGACAGATGAGCAGCATCGTTAGTTTTTGTTAGGAAAGGATTTAGGTTTGGAATGGCATCATCAACACTATCAACAGTAGCAGAAAAAGGATCTGTTCAATTCCAGAGAGCAAGAGAAAGAAGAAAAGGAAGACGGATTTAGTTTTCTCCTGACACCTCTAAGCTTGGGATGACCTAGCTAATTATTTCATTTTCAAGTTGTCCAGGGCTGCAGATACTAGCTACTAATTCCCTTTTTAAAAAAAATTTAAATTAGTAACACCATCTTTATAAAATGTGCTTCTTCCTGAGTTTGTTTTAGACTGAAAGTAACTATGTTATTCCTCTTTAAGCACAATTACTTTTTGTTTCTCACAGTCATGTCTTGATATTTGCAACAAAGTCTCTGGAGCAGAGGATGCCTGTCAGTACTATACAATCTGAGGTGCTATGAGAGGATTTAATGCAATAAAACCCCCAAGACAACTTTAAAAACCTGAACCAAACCAACTGAGTTGAACTTTTCTTTCTCCAAACTGTGTTTATGTGATTTTTCTGTTACTGAGCATCATGCAATTTTCAAGAGCTATGATTATACCAAGGTAGCATACAGGACATAAGCACTTCCCTGCTACCTGTGGCATCAGGAACAAAGCAGCTTGCTGTGGATATGCTGTTACCTGCAAGCAAGCAAAGGACTGCTCTGCTTTTACAGACAACAGACACTAAGCCATAAAGGAAGATGTTTCTTACTAAAAAACCTGTCAGACTTTATCAGAATGAAGGAAACACAGATCTATACAAGTGACTTCCCAAGGCACAGAGCTTCAAGATTTCCTGAGAATCGATGCAATTGCCAAGCACAAGTACACCTGTAATTCAGAGTCTAACAGATAAACTGGATACAGAAGGCAGCTACAGTACTTGTTGACTGAAGGAGCTGTGGTTTAGCTGTCTGGTTTCAGAGCCCATGAACCCTTGATGGAAAATTCAAGAACTCACTAAGTGAGATCAGCAAGGGTTGTATCTAGTCCTACTTATCATGGTGCCTAGAACTGCAGCTTACTCTTTTAGACAAAGCAATTACAGAGAAATTTCTGAATAATAATTGTAGGAAAGATGTCTTAAATACTTCAGTTCTTGGCTTTTTTTTTTTTTTAATCTAGCCAGTTTATACATTTATCCAAAACTCTTGTAAATACTATCATGTTGTGTGAAGCAGTTTCAAAGTGTAAATTATTTTCTCTCCCTGAATCTGACCTCCCGATTCTTAGCTGTAAGTCCCATATAGCTTCATAATGTGCTCAGTTGTACAAAAGTCCTAATGAAAACCAAATTTAACAATAATTTTACACTATTCTTTGCAGGTTTACTGCATGCTTGGATTTGCTGCAAGCTCTAGATATGTTATTAGGTAAGACCTGACTTTTCCCCAAACTGCTTGGCTATATTGCAAGAACAAGTGAAATACCTTAAAAGACCTTTTTCTAAATCATTCAGTCAGCAAAATGACAGTGTGCAACACTGATTAAAAGATAAGCAGAATAAGCTGATATCTGTTAACAGGAAGACAAAATTACATATTGTCCCATGTATGTTTTATGTACTGGACATGTCAATCACCCTGAAACTTAGTCCTTGTTTCAGCTACTCCTTAAAACTGCTTTGTGCTTTGAATGCCATTTAAAAACATATAGAACAAATAAATCTGACAATAAAAATGGAGCAGATTATCCATTCATCAATTCTTCCTTGCTCTTTCTGTTGCTGCTTCACATTCTGCTGATTTTATTGGTTCTCTTTCTATACTATATAAGTGGAAAAAATTCAAACAGATGGGTCAAAATGTTCATTTTCACACTGATACGTTTGTTTTGCTTCTGCAGTTTAGGTACAAATTGATAGCGGGCAAATATACCAGACACAGCTGGAACAGTCTCCAAAGACCTCAATAAATAGTGCAGATAAATAGTGGAAGAAATTAAGAAGCAGAAGTTTTTAACTGTATTTGTCTGAATCTACTGTCCATTAAAATTATTTTACACATGCACGCATCCAAAAAATAACCAAAAACTACTTTCTGTTCCCAATTCTCAGGGCTGTATACAGAGCTTCCTAGAGCTTCCTTTTGACTAGTTAGACAACATAATGCAATTTTAGATTACCAATATTTGGTCAGAAATGTAACCAATTCTTAGATTCTCTGCTTGTCTGCCCCATTCTAGCTTGCATGTCCAATCTTGTTCAAGTCTCAGAACTTGCAAATGCTGGTAAGAAAAGTAACGGAAAATTAATTGGGCTTGGGTAATTTATATTATTGCATAATCAAGTTTTAAAAATTGCTCTCAATTCTGACAGCAACATGTCAATGTTTCTAAAGCCCAATGTCATCCTTGAACACACATGGCATCTGTTTGTGCCAATGGAATCACTCTGCATCTGTATGCTACCATTAGGCATTAATGACTTAGGTGCATTTAAAAGAGTAGTTTGAATTTTGCAAATTTCTACCTTTAAGTTATCCAATTGGAAGTATTTTGTCCGAAAAAACAGTGACAAAGGATTTTCAGTGGCATCTTTTACAGTCTGAAATAGATAAACTGAAAACATACAATCACAGAACCCATTCCTCAGGAGTTTAACCTTGTTAGGTTTAACATTTTTGGAAACACAAAACTAAAGGCAGTAATCCAAATATGCTTCTGTAACAATGTATTGGTTTATTACACACCTAAGAGCTTCTGCATAAAATTTTTAACAATAATTGATTTTAGCTGATTTGATACTCTTCTCAAAGCCACCATATACACCAAATACAAACATCATCATGTCAGAAAATTACCTAAGGGAGGGATGCTGTGCAGTGCTTAGAGCACAGGACTGGAAATAGTTCAGGTTCCATTCTTGGCTCTGCCACTGACTTGCCGTATGACTTCAGACAAGTCAGTTAATTGCTCAGATTTCCCCATCTGTAAAATGTGGAAAGCACTTCTTATCTACCTCACCTGTGTGAAGTGAGTGTTCATGTCTGTAAAGCTGAAAAGCTGGGGGGTTTTTGATGAAAGGTAACACAAAAAATGGTGATTCCAGAATTTTAGCCTAAAATTTTAGCAGACAATCCAAAATCTTCACAGTTAATTAAGTCTTATAAGTATTTAGAAATGTGTCAATAGTAAACAGATATATCAATGACTATTTCTGAAGACTCATAGCACGAGCAACACAACATTGAACAGAGACTTTCAGACTCAACTTTCAGGTTAATAGAGAAATGCTAAATTGTGATGTGACCTTTAAGAGGCAGATAGTTCCCCTTTTATCTCTCACCCACAAAACAAACAGGACAAGCTGAAACAGAAGGTATTTTGCAGAAAGCAATCAAGATGAGCCAAATAATTTTTCTCCATTTCTAAACTAAGCCTATTAGAGCACTGAAATTTGTATGCCTAACTCCATACACTTCTCACCAAATCTTTCTCCAAAGAGGCTTCGCTCAGCAAAACTAAAGAAAAAATAAACTAGTCGTTTATTTTAGAAGCTGCCATATATATTACTAGGGCTTTCCTCACTCAAAATTGTGTTATTTCCCTACAAACAAATGTGAGAAGGTATACAAAACAAAGTACACAGCAAAAAGTGAATAGGAAAGCAGAATACATATACAGCTTATTATGAAGATACATTAGATAGCTGGAAAGATGTTAAGAAGAGCTATAGCTCATAAAAAGAAATAGGGAAGTAAAAATTTAGAACAGGGTTGTTCTGATGCCTATGAAACTTCCTGAAGCAGCAATTCCCAATTTTCGCATCATAAAAGAAAGCATTTTTGCAAGCATCTACTTAAGAAAATAATAATCTGGAAATAGCCACATAATTCAGGAGTTTATTATTTTATTAAGTGTCATTTATGTAGAAAAATAAGAAAACCAGCACAACCTCTCTTCTCCCTCTATTATAAAGCTTTTCAATCCTCCACCAGCATAACCAACAGTTATATTGGCAATATAATATTGTATCTGAATTATTCTTGAACACTGCAAAGCAGCCAAGAACTTTGAGTAAACATCAAAATGCTCCAGCACGCAAACCAATCCTGAAGGAAAATTCATGACTTTCTAGAACTCTCTTACTTGACCCCTTGGTTTGAGGACTTGACTGTACCAGTGAGATCATCTCAGCTCATTCAGTCCATCCTAGAAACTGGGCAGAATGAAAATTTGGGTGTTCTGGCGTAGATTTCAGAGCGAAGAATATAAATTTTATCTCTTCATTTAAGAGGTCCAACCACAGCTTTTTGCTAATTTGCTGTTGCAGTTAAATGAAATATAGCAGAGAATTTGTAAAGAGAAGCCTTATTATTATTTCAATAACTAACTCTGGCCTTTCTTTCTATGCATAGTTGTCACGAGAGCCTCCCATGAGCCCTCATCCAAGTTCTGCAGTATCACCACCAGCAAATTTGATTAGCATTAGACAAAATTTAGAATATATAGTATATATATTATATATATTATAGAATATATAGTATATATATATACTAAAACAATTTTGCATTCAGGTTCCTGTGTTTGCAGCACAGTCCACCTCAGACATCTTCACTGACTTCTCCACAGCTAAGTTTCTGCAGCTGGCTACATGAATCTCAAAGAGAGCAGTTATGAGGCTGACAGAGAAGGTCAACAATTAAAGTAACTTTGCTAATAAAAAGACATATCAAAATAATTTAGAATCACCACACACTGCTACATTACTTTAATCTATACGCAGATTTTACTTTTTCTAATCCCTTTATTCACTTGTAATGTCTTATTAAGATGTCTCTCTTTAAGGAAGAAATAGCCTCCAGACTAGGGACAATACGTACAGGAACATGGCCATAGCAATCAAAACCTTAATCCAACTCAGAATTCTTACCTCCCCAGGTACTTCCTACTTGTGGAGCAGCAGATATAGGATGTACAGACGGATGAAAAGTTGGCTGCAAATCAAGCAGATCATTTGGCAGCTTTGAAGTGCTACAAAGATAAATTAATACAACTGTTTGAACTACATCACAGTTTTCAATATAGGTAAATGCTAGCCACTGTCAACAGTAATGAAAGCTTTGTTACAAAATGGCTACTACAAAATGGATAGAATTGAGCCAAAATCAGAAGGGCTGGTGACCTCCATATTTTCAGTTCTGTAAAGAAGCATTAATTTAGCAAGATAAGTTGTGTGTTACGCCAAGGGACTTTTGTCAAAGCTGTCCACAACAAAGACAGGTGTCCTCACAATCCAGTACCAGGCTAGGAGGTGTCATGTTCAGAACTCTTCATCAACTTTTGAAGTCACCTCATGAAAACTGTATGATACAACAAAGACAGACAAAATGAGCTCTAATGGGCTGCACCACCAAAATATTACTCTAAATTCCACCATTTCATTCTTTCCACTATAATCACTGCTGAGAAACTACCTCACAACCATGGGCTATTAAAGAACTTTGGGGAAAGCAAAATGTAAGAGGCCTTGAAACACTTGATCACACATGAAAACATATTTAAATGCACATTTAGACCATTCAAAACCAAATTAAGACCTTATAACATCATATGGAAATTAGGAGTAAAAGCTTATATACAATTGCTGCATTAATTTAAGGAGTCAAACAGGAATAGTAAAATTCATCCTCTTGCAGAGAGCTCATTTCACACTTTAAATAAGTCTGAATAAGGGAAAAAAGGGAAAATAAGGGAAAAAAAAGAAAAAAGGCGGGGGAAAAGGGAGAAAAAAAAGAAGTACTGGTGTTTTCCCAGAACCTTTTAGGACATGAAATGAACCCAAATCTGCAAATATGGCTCCTACTATGCACAGAAGCTGATTCACTGTGACATCCAAACATCTCTCTAACTAAGACCAGTACAAGAGTTTAATAGCTAGTAGTGACATTCTAGATCTCTGCATATTTTCTTGGTCACCCAATCACTTGTATAAGTCACAATTTTCAGTATTGCATGATCCACTTCAGCAGTGATTGCAATCACATTTTGCCACTACTGCTCCTATTAAAAAGCAGCATGGTCTGGCACTGCCCTGTAATGTGAGCAGCTGAACAAAGGTAATTCTCAAGGTAAAGCTTGTTCAAGATAATGACAAGGATTAATCAGACACATTGCATCTAATAGCAAGCCACCGAATTTCTGACCCAGCATATCCCCTCATGACAGCTCCTGCTGTAAAATCTGTTCTTTGCTCATAGCAGTCATTCTGCCAGCAAGTAAATTCAAACATGAAGAAAAACTAGCATTTGGGGTTTTTTTACAAGAAAACACTCTTGTCCTCACTATGCAGCATTTCTGTCTCTTTGAAGAAGCTTTATCAGATGTTTCTGTTTCAGACCTCTACAGAAGCAAGATCAGATATTCAAGTTCAAAGCACACACCCATTTCAAGTTTTCGGGCCTCTAAAAAGCACTCTAAACAAATATTTTTACAAGGAAGTCCTTCAGTTACTAACACTGACAGATTCCCTAGCTTCTTATACGTGACTCAGCTATTTTTACCGCGTATTTGGTGTCAAGTAATTTCCTACAATAGCTTTTTAATGGGAAAAGAAAGCTGTCAGAAGAGCAATAGATTCTTATGTGAGCTCTAAGAGAGCAACTAAGCAATCACTTCAGGTTTAGGATCATGCTCAAAGCAAAAATATGACTTCAGAGCACTAGTTCCTTCTATACTGATAAAAGCACTGTACCTTCTGCTGCTGCTTAATTTGACAGGTATTTTACAGAATGAAGATCACACACTTGCTCATACCAACATCTCCTGTTAGTCAAAGATCAGGATTTGCATGCAGTGAATACTCTTGCACTTTCTTTGCAGGTCCTTGCAGAGATGTTCCAGATACAACACAAGGCTGCAAAACCTGCCTCTCATTTCAAACCCTGTTTCAGGCTTTTCTTTTTCTGAAAAACTAGCCAGAATATTTGCCACTCTACTTCTAAAGATCTAGAAATTCATTTTCTTTATGACTTCTCAAACAGAGTTTTTATTTGACTTTTCTCACAATTACTTGTAATGTTCCTTGGGGACAAAGCATGTGTATTTCACAGTTCTAAGAACAGCTACAAGGGCTGTCAGCAGTCAGTTCATACCAGAAACTTCTGCAAACAGATGATGAGAACATAGTTTTATGTTATTTATTGCAATAGGCTATTTTCCCATCAGCTTCACTATAATTTCTTATCATATTGCTAATGTACTCTACACCAAACCAATCTTGTGCAATACACACTCTGTAGCAGAAATTTAGAGGAAACCCTTGTTTCAGCACATCCCCCAGTGGAAGATTCAGCATACCTGTTTGAGGAGCTAGGGGTAGAAAAAATATCAATGGCTGGTGTAGTCATTATGCTTCCTGCTGCAGTTGACACAGGAGAAGCTGCCGTGGTTAAAGAGGTATGAGGTTTCTTTGCAAGTTCTTTTAGACGTTGCTCCTGTTGGGAAAGCGAGTGGTGTAAGAAATCAGAACATTTGTGTGTATGACACTGCAGGTAAATAAAGCAGAACTAAAGAATTGTTTATTCCACACACTACTGTTAGCCACTTGTAATTAGAGGAGTCAGTGGTGTCACAAATGCTTCGGGAAACAATTTTGACAAGCCCTGCACAGCCTGTACCATCTAAGTACACACAATTCTACTTCCAGCACTTTGCCAACAGTACATGTTCAGTATTAATAACTCTGTTTTCCCCTTTGCTTCTTTAGGAATCCTAATAAGCTACCAACAAGAACACAGGAAAGGCATTTTCAATTAAAAATTCTGTATGCCTACCTTTAAAGCTTTTAAGCGAGCCTGTTCTTCCTCTAACGCAGCTTGTTTTTCCCTTTCATCCACTTTTGTGAGGGACAGGCCAGTACTTGCAAGGGAAGAGACTGCATTGGAAAGGGTGGTAGCCCTAAAGCAATTGGACAGGAGAAAAGCTGGCTGTTAACAGATGACACATGATAGGAGCAGCACTTGTATCCACCCAGTCTCCTTTTGAGCTCTCTGTAACATTGGCTGTATCTTACACTGCACAAGTGAAAAGTTTAAATAAGATACCTCATATGAAATGCAAAATTAAAAATGCCCAGAAATCATGCTGTCTACTCTACTGGCTTTGGAATTTTCCACCTTAAATGCTTCCCTCCAAAACGCATCACAAAATTCATTTGAAGTCTTTGCTCTTTTCCTGTTTGCCTAAAATGACATTATTTGTAGGCACACTGCAATCTCCAATCATCTGGGCTCCAACTCAAATTGTTATTTTAACAGGCTTAGTGATCGAACTATCAATGGTTCTAATATATTCCAAAGGTAAATTGTAATTTATCATCATGTTTAAGAGTATGCAAAAAGATTTAAAACAAATGCTTCAACTTTTAATAGAGTAATCTTACAAAAGAAAGCAAATATTCTAAAAGTAGTACCCTAACTAAATAGTGCCCTAAGAGTCACTGCCATAAAGAACTTATACAATATTACTGTCTTAGATTTTGAACATGCAATAAAAAAATGCTATTTAATTTACAAGTCTTACACTATTATGCTTTGTTAAATTTAAACAATGAAATTTGGCATGTAGAGGACTCCTCTATATTGTCTGTTGTGTTTTTGAAAGCACTCACAGTAATTTAATGCCTTTTACCATATGCATTGTGGCTTTAACTTCCAATCACTTTCAAAATTCATTCTTAATGTAAGGATTTCTGGAAGCATTTTCTTGCTTTTGACAGGGATTAAAGCTGAGATGTAAAAGTCTAAGGACATGTATTTATTCATGCTGCATACCTTACAGAAGTCTAATTATTAATATAAAATGAACATTTGGAGGCAGTACGTGAAAGAAACTTAGTTCCTCTTCAGAAGTTCAGGATCAAATGCTAAAAGCCTAAGCAGGGATGCTAGAGAGGCCCTTACACATCCTTAGACTCTAATTCTGTTGACCTAGAAAAAGCTGTTTCAAGATATGACAACTTGCTAATCCATCCATCATTGCTCATACAACACCTTTAAGGAAGCCTCCTCAAATCTTGATTTACAATGAAATTGAAAAAAAAGAAACGGATTTAACACTCGATTTGACAATTTTTCAAAAGGACAAGAATATAAGCACCTGCTTGCAGCTGTGGAATCCTTGATTTTCTTCCCCTCTAGAGAAGCTAAATGTTGTTCCAAAGCATCAAGAAGGCTACTAGGTGCCTGCAGAGAGAGACATTAGGGAATATATTTGAGGAAACCAATAGTTAAAATATTTTCAGAGAATGCAACTGTAGAGCAACAGGTACAACAGCTCAGAATACTTCTACCCCCTCTTGGCATTCTGTAGGTGTTTAATGACTTCCAGTATAAGGTGATGTATTCTCCTCACTACATTATTCCATCACAATGATTTATCAGCAAGGACTGAAATAAGTCAAGAAATGTTAAAGTTAACAGCTAGGAAACAGCAAGCAGACAATCAGAAGCAGTCAGTATTTTAAGAGACACTAAGAAGGAAATTGTACCTGAAGTAATTTCTCTGTGCATGCTCTGCAAGCCTTCACATTAATTTCAATAGGCATATAGCCAAAAGCAAGGCTGCTAAAAACCACAGCTTTGTAATATCATGTAACAGTTTCATTATGCAACCTCACAGACATAAACTGTCTTCAAGCACGATGGAAATAAGATTATCTTCAAATTCAAATAGAAAATAACAGATTTATATAAATATTGTACAACAGGGTCACTGAATAGAAAAGCCAAGCTCTGATAGAGCCTGGATTTAATCATAAAGTTAGAGATAACTCAGTGACAATGTATACAAGAATGCATAAGTGAGTACCATAATGGTAGGTTTTCTGATGATGCAACCCCAAAAACACACACACATGCACTGGCAAACACATAATAGGTTTATCTACCTGTGAGAGATCTGGTATGTCTCCTCTGTCAATCCCAACTTGCTGTAATAAAACAAATGAGGTTCAGAACCGGCTTGCTTTTGTTGAAGGCAGAGATGCTCCGAAAGTAAACAACATTAACATGAAGTAATGCAAAAAGCACAAATCTGTTCAATATCCATTTCAAGCCTCCAGAGTCTGTACTCTGTCTTGGTTGGTTGTAATACATCCTTGTTAAATGTATACACATTGAAGTAGGTGTGTTACACAGATATTTTAACAGATAGAACCTTAAAAATAAGAGAGTAAGAACCCAGTGTTTTAGAACCTGAAGAAGTCTGCCTATCTCACAATTTACATGGCAAACTCTCAGATCTACTGATACACAGGATATATTTGATGAAACAAAGCACCTTTGAAGTTTTGTAAAGAAACATTTTTCTAAAATACAGATGAAACTTAGGATGTTTGTAGCAGGACATATACTGTTACAACAGAAAGATCAATACTCTCAACTTCAATTAATGGTCTCATCAGCTGAAGACAGTATCTCTGTCAGAAACACTGTCAGGACAGACAGTGCCAAGCCAAGCTTGAAGGCTTATTTTTTTTTGGTGAGAGATATGAATACCAAGGAAATAAGAACAAAAAGAGGAGCACACCTCAACTAAGGAATTCCATAATATTAGGACAGCAATTTAGCAGTGCTCTAGAAACAAGAAGGCAACAGACTAAACGGATTTTTTTTTTAAAAATCCACAAACTGAACATTTTGCAAGGTAATTGCTTTTCACTCTGCGAGCACAGCTACAGCAAGAAATCTTGAAGAAATCCCCTGTTCATCTGTTTGTCTCAGTCGCTCATTTGTTAAGCTGTTATTTCACTCAAAACCTCTGGTAGAATTGCGGGTTTCAAACCAGAATACAGCTAGAATCATAGAAAGCAGATTACCATTAAATTCTTTTGTTTGTTTAAAGTGAGTCTATTCTTCAAAGAAAGCTCACAAGTATTACATAACCAAGGAAATTTTAAAATGCACATTAATACACTCTCCTCAAGTAAAAGATAAACCAATAAGCACTCCACAGTCAGGTTTTTCAATACAGCCCTCAAATGAACTAATTACCAGGAGAGAGATGAACAAGATGATGCTTGAGATAACAGCAAATAAGCAGGAAGGAAGAAGCATTTGTTTTATGACAAAATAAGCACTTTACAAGCTGCTTCAAATAAAGGGCAAAGTTGACCGACTTAAGTTTACCTCTGCAACTTTAAGGAACTCTGAAATCCGTGTCATTCTAGTGAGGAACTTCTTATATATATCAAGGCCTTCTTTGCATTGGTTCTTTTTCATATCAAAGTATTTTTCTAGAAACAGTAAGAATATTTGCATTAAACAAGAAATCAAGATTTGTAAAGGATATGCAAAGTAAAAGCATATAAACCAAGACAAACAGAAAATGCCTGCTGAACTGTTATTATGATAACTGCAGAAATCACTACGCCTAACTTGCACCAAATGACAAAAGCTTTGTCTAATGTGAGCTATTGTTTCCATGCATGCAATTACACCTGACCTTGCAGGTACTAGATACCACAAAAGCATAACCACCTTGAAAAGGACAATCAAGTCTAAGAATAGGTCACTCAAAGAAATGTAAATTTATCTTCTTGAGAAGAAGAAGAAACAAATGAAAAAGAAAGGCAGTTTTACAATCTGGCAGTCAAATATCTACTCTGTTCCAATGGCCAGATATCAGGCAAGATTTTGATCTACTCTGACAAACTGATGCCTCTTACTGTGGTCTGGTGCAGTGAAGTACAACTGTTTAGAAAACACCAGTGCTGAAAGCAAGAGAGTTCCATCCCTCTTTTGAAAAGCCCTTTCAAGGCCTGTTTCTTTTTTTTTTTTTTTTTTTTAATTAAGCTTCACTCAAAGCATAAGTGAAAGCAAATGCATGTTACTTCTCACCAAGGGAAAGCAAGCTGACAGGGCTTCAGACTGGAAGACTGACTGACTTCAGATTGTCCCTTACTGACTTATTCTGGATTTAACTTTTCATTTTGCAAGCACTGGATAATGACAGCAATCACGTAGCTTCACCCAATCACAGCATAAACAAAATCAAGCCAGTCAACAGATTACTTCCAACTTAATTATTTTCTAAATTTAGGCTTCTCTTTATCTCCAATATGTGCAAGTGAAAAAATCATTAACCCTGAATTTTTAATTCTCCTTAAAATATAAGATATGCTCTAGGAACATAAGACAACCAATCATGGAAACAAAGCAACACTGAAGTTTCAATAGCCAAGCAATCACTGATGTTGTGACTGCAGATTTGTAACTGACCATAACTGATTCCTTTACTATGAAACACAAACTGTTTCTTAATAAAATCCCCAACCAACATCAACATTATAATTCAGGTTTGCCATGAAGTTCAATAAGACAAAAAAACCCCAACAAAATAAACAAATCCAAAACCAATGCACACAAAAATCCCCAACAAAGCAGTGCAAGAAAAAAAAAATAGGTGAATAAAATCTTGGATGGGCTTTGCTTTCAGATTTTACCTATCCCTAGGTACAGAGCAATGTCAAATACAACTGCGCAGACAAACATTGGAAATAACAGTAAAATTTTGATGTTTTACAGCAAGACTGTTTCAGTCTCAAGAGAGCAGCTCTTGGGAATCATTCCCTGAGTTCCCCCCAGAGCTGAGCATTGCGGAGAGCAGTTGTATTTACCCAAGAGGTTAATAATCCCTTCGTTATATGCCGCGAACAGTCTAATGGCATCTTTGAAGAGGAGCATGAAGGCAGCATTAATTACACCATTTGTGAGTTCATTGCTATTAACCTAGGAAAAACAGAGAAAAAGTTAATTGAACTGGATTGATCTCTTACTGGAAAACTTCTAGTTAAACTCCAGCACACTATCTCAAGACAGGCTTTCCAATCATCTCACTGGCTATTAGCAGAAAGCAGCATCATAACAAACCAACAGTTTCATCACAGAATTAAATCAAATCATTTTGGCAGACATTTTTGTTAACCAATGCTGATGTTAACCAACATAACTAAAATACAGAGGGCAGAAATCATCAGCTTATCAACAAACAAGCAATTCTTACATAAGGTACACAATAAAAACACAGTAATTTAGCACAAGGCATTCTCTCCAGTGAGCACTGCATCTATTTTCTCTGATTTCTTGGGGGTATACCAATAAACAAAATAATTTGTGTTCTTTAAGCTGTGCAGGTAACATAGAATCAAGTGCAAGACCTTTAATTTTGACCTATTTTACTTGTTTGCACAAGTAGTTGACAGTATGTTAGAAATGTACACGTTGCTAAACTTACATTAAAGTCAAGAAGTGCATCCATTTGATTTTGTATAATTGGTACAGTTTTTAAGAGTTTTTCTGTGCTCATTGTTCTCATCACTCCATCAGCCCTGTTATGAAAAAAAACCCAAAGAAAATTCTTTACATGAATTTTGACGGCAATTGTTAGTAAGAAAAAACAGAAAATATATCAGGTCTTCAGAGAAACCATTTAAGTCTTTGCCATACAAAGCCATCCCTGTCGTGTTTAGGAATGGTGTCTAGCCAATATAACCCTAATAACAGCAGCACAGAAAGACAACAACTTATTAGGTCAAAATAGGAATCCAAGATGAAATTTTGAGAAACTGAAACTGATAGCATTTAGAAATATAGGAGAGCTACAATGCATCAGGTAACAAAAAAAAGCCATAAAGATTATTTTTGAAGCAATTTTTATGTATTCTTTTTCCAATCATCTAATTATTATTTTGTGAAAGCTTGGATTCTTTTCAACTTGAAGAGGTAAGAAAGAATAAAAAATGCAGCAGTATGTTTTTCAAGCTTTTTCAGAAAGATTCTAGAGCCTACATGAAATTTCCTTTTAATGGCTGACTACTAGTATTTGGTTGTTTATTAATTGTTCAGATTGAATAGACTAAGATTGGCTGCACATTTGAAAAAACCCATCAAATGAATACCAAAAATACCTAAGAAAAGCAACAACTGAGGAAGAGATTAAATCCCCTCAGTGACATGAAACAACTGCTTTCTGTAAGACAAATCAGACAGCCTTGCAGTTCATCAGCATGGACACAGCAAACTAAATGCTTCCTGCAAGTGCAAATCTCACAGAAGATCTGTGAGTCCATCTTCACAGAAAAGTTTGTGGCTGTTCTCCAGGTTGGAAAGTAGTGGGGAACATGCTGCCCCCAGCTCTCAACTTGTGCTATATATGTACCCTAAACAGCAAATGCAAGAAATTTAATGGGGCAGAGCATGGGTCCAAGGGCCCTGAGAAAAACCGAGGAGTAGAAAAGGCAGATTGCTGCCATCAGAACAGTTAATCCAGCTGGCTCACAGAATGACCTCCAGGCACAAATCTCTACTTTTTTTTCTATATAGCCTTCCATGCATACCATCTTTTACTCTCTTATACTAAACTGTTAATGGTTAAAGATAAAAAATTACAACAACTGAAGTAAAATATTTTTTGCAATATACATTATTAGGCAGTTGAGCTTCTGTGTCTCATGGGAGATATTCAAAAGAGAAAATGAATCACTATTGTCTGTACTAAGCCTGAGCTAACATCAGTATTTTTCACTTGAATTACAGGGCATACAACAAAACCTCAAGATCAGTAGAACAAAATGCAGTCCTTACCCTCTTTTTACTTTTGTGAAGTCAAAAGCCACTTGTCTATAGGAAACTGCTTTCTCATTCAAATACCTGCTATACCGCCTGATAAACGTTGACATATCATAACCTAAAAAACAAGTTTCAGAGGTTTATTATCTACTCAAAGAACAAGAATGTTATTCAAAATAAAGTGCAAAATATTAACACTCCAACACTAATATTAAGACAGCTCCATTGATTATGCAAAATTTGCAAAAATATAATCTGAAAATAACTGCATATGTCATTCTCTTTGCCATGTAAATCAAACAGACAATACCACAAATATCTAGACAACCTCAACTATGTAAAAGTTTACAGTTCACTTCCTAAGGAAATTACTTCCACAAGCAAAACGAAGTCATTTTTATGCAAGTTCTCTTATACTACAATAGAAATTACTATCAAAATAATTAAATGATGCATTCACAAAGGCATTCACATCAGCTCTGCAACACATTGTCTCATTTGCAACTGAATAGGGAAAAAAAAGACTTTGATGGAAACTGCAATACGACAGAAATTCTTCTCTGTTAAGACAGAAGTGATAGGAAATATTTTGATAACTGTCAATCTAGGGGTATAGACTAAGAAAAAGATCTGTTCATAGTCTATGCTGACACCATAAAAGTTAAAACTCAATAAAAAGACATTTTGGTAGAGCCTTGGTTATAACTGAGAAGGTTTCTATCCTCAGGCAATCACTTAAGCTGCCTGTTCTAGTACACTTGTGGCAAAGATCAGAAGTACGTAAGAAGCAAAGACAAAGTAGGGAACCACCTTAGGAGAAAAAGCAATGACAGCTACATGTATGGTCAGAACTGCACTGAACTGCAGCACAACAGGTTGGAAGACTATTTCAGTTGAAAAACCTGAACCAGAGAAACACTTATTTGCCCACTGAGTTAGTCTAAAAGATAAATGGAATGGTCTTTGACCAATTTCCCAAAAACCAATTTTAATTTTTTTTAGATACAGTTCTTGCCTCACTGACATGATGTACGTACATATGATGCATTTTTTTAAAATTAAGTTAATAATCAAAATTGCCTCATTTGGAGAGGTCTATCTCTATAGAAATAAGAGCAATACTGAGATCTGTATCACTAAGGAAGTCAGAAGTCTTTAAGTAAGCCCGTTAGAAAAGATGCAACGTGTTCCTCCAGCAGACAGCTCCTGCCACACCATTACAGCATTTTATTTAAGAAATTCAGCCTGGGGTAAAATGGACAGAAAAGTTACTTCCTAAATGACAGAGTTCATTAGAGCAACCAAGTTGTCTTTGCTGTTCCTCAGCACATTACTAACTTCTAATGAAAAATAAGACACCTTACCTTGCAATCCGCTTTTGTCTAGGAAATTGCTCAAATTAAACAATGTGTTTCTGGACGCCAGATACTGGATAAAACGCTACAAGAAAGAGAGAAAAAAATGAATACTTTTAGTGTGTTACGAAGGAGAAGGAATTGAGGTAACAGTACTAGAAACTTTTTATCCAGGTTATAAAATTCAGCTTTTATGCCTTAAGACTGACTTCAAACCTGGAAACTATTACAAAAACAGCTAAATTGTCGATGTAAGCCAGTTTTGGGTTTTTTATCCATAAATCTGTGAACAAATCCAAGTAGCATTTTGTATGAAGGCCTCGTTTAGTCAAAGTTTATTCTAAGGCAGAATACGGAACTCTGAACTTCTGAAAAAAATCCCTTCAAATTCCTTCTCATTTTACATGCTCATAGTTGTTTCACTGACTTCCATTTTATAACAACTGATTCAATTTTACCAATTAGCCAAGCCATCTTTGCTCAGCACACAATTGTAATGGTACTTAGCTTAAATATGAAAATAATGTGATGTAAATTTTAGTTCGCTTATAAATAAAATATCAAACATAACAATCCATATAAAGCATTAACACTGTATCATGATACTTCTAATTATACATAATGACAAATTATGTTTCACAAGATGAATGATGCTATATTCATCTTGTAAAAACACATTTCAGATCATTGACACAATTTAATAGGAAAAAAAATTTGTACAGATTTGCTACAAAAATAAGCCAATCATTCAGTTGCAAGAAACATTTTGACAAAAGACAAAACCAGTGTTGATTACTGTAACATGTACTACTTCATTACTTTCATTAGCATACACAGGTTACACAGAAAAAAGACTGGAGAAGAGTAAATGCACTCAGTACCTAGCTATAAAGGAATTAAGCAAAAGCTGGAGGCACCATCCCTGAAGGTAATAGAAAGACACACAGTTGCGGCATTCGGGGATATGGGTTAGTGGTTGGCTTGGCAGTGCTGGGTTAGCAGTTGGATTTCATCTTAAAGGTCCTTTGCAATCTAAATGATGCTATAATCAGTTTCCACTCTCATTGTTCAAGTACTATTTCCAACTGCAAAATCTTTCATTTTGAGCAGCAATCTTACACTCACTACTTCTGTGATACATTTGGTAAGCAATTTTTTTTTAATTCTATTCTTAATACAAAGTATTTCAGACAGTATTACCATGAAATACCCTCAATTACTATTAACTTTTTTGGTATCAGTTTAAAATTCATATGATTCGAAGTGCATAGACTATGTTTTGGAAAGTGTCAATTATCACAATGAAAATGTTGAAGCTTCAGGTCAACAAAAGAAGTTTGCCCTCTTGTGGCTTAGTTAGATTCACAGAATCGATTTTCACCCAGAACAGCAATAACCTCTAAGTGAAACCAGTGTATGTTAAAAAACTTAACATCCTCCTTCAAACTAGACAAGTCAGCCAGAGGAAGTAGTTCTTCTGAATGCAACCTGAAATGAAAAATTTGGTAATTTGCTAAAGCTATCTCAATTCCAAAGTTCATATAGCTTACATTACCCTGAGTGTCTGCAGTAAAAAGGAATGTTTACAAACATTTTCTAAGAAAGCCTTAGAAATATATTTTTTTGGTTTTTTTAAAGGCAAAACATTCAAGCTGCTGCTATGCTTGGCTTGGTATTTCAAACAATAAGGCCCCACAGGAATTCAAATTGTGAGACAAAATAAGGTTATTCCTTTTTGTGTAACTTGGGGTTATGTTTGTTGAACTGTTCAACTGTTAACAGTTTGCTGTCATTTCACCCTGTTCTAGGGTGACCCTCACAGCCAACTCATAGGCACACATAAAAGATTCAGGGGTGATGGTAGAAATTAATTTAGAATCAAGTTATCTAGGAGAAAAGGCTAGAGGGTTAGCTACAGCATGAAGGTAAAAATGCTTCCATTTTTAGCTTTTGGAATCTCACATGAGTTAGCTTTTCTTGGTTGTTTTTTTTTTCTTTCATCATAAGAATATGAACATAGAAAAAAGTACCCTCAACATTTGGGACACTTTTTACTCTAGAACTGCACACTTTGAAGTAGAAACAATGGAGACAAACAAAAAATGAGACCCGTGCTCCTGTAGAGTTGGAGCCAAAAAGGCAAACACAAGGATGGTCTTACAGAAAGAATTAGTGGAAGCATTCAGCTGACATTTACAGGAATGAGGGGCTGCAACTATTCTCAGACACATCATTTTTGTATTACCTCGTTTCCATACACCATTAGATGATGGGTTGTGATAAGAGATTTGAAGACCACTACCCAGCTACTGTTGGTAGTTCTTTCAAATAAACTATCTGCCAGTTGTGGGATGTTCACATTCATCTCATTCGTGCACTGGATTAAATCTGAAATACAAAAATTTCTGTTATTATCAGTTCTGTGAAGGAAGATCAATAATGTTACCCCAAAAAAACAGTACATTCATTTTATTTAGTAATATTTTTGATGAAAACTGAGGGGTTTTCTAGTAAAATAATCACTGAAAAGCATCACGGCTCTGGTTTTTTAGAACTTTATAATACAAAGTTCACTTTGCCCACTGTCAAGATTCAACTGCTTTACAGCTGCCTGAGAAGGCCCTGGAACAGAAGTAACATAATGACTTAGACTACCTCTGACTAACAACTTTCAGCTTTCAAACACCTAAAGCATTACATATCAAAATAATTCTTACATGTTACCATTTAATTAAGTTTTACTAGAAGATTATGACTAGAATTAACTGTAATCTCAGATTTCTGGCCTCTTAATGGATCAGTAAACCCTTTCAAACACTGGTTCAAAGTGAGAAATAAAGATTCAAACACTGCTTAGTCTTGATACAATGCAATCAAGACATTCAAAAGGGCAGGGGAACGTTGAGTGGAAAAAGGAGCCTCTGGCAATAATGACAGAAGCTGACAGATTAATTTAATTCAAACAAAGTTGGACTGTTAACCAAAAAGATGGTTAGGAGCACAAGACCTGAGGTTGGCTAGCTGAAACAAAGCTTTCCAGTTTCTGTTCAGCCTAGACTACAGTCCCACCTGTGTAAACTTGGGAACCTATACTTTCAGTACAACCAATCACACAACGTATCATCATCCAGTAACTTATTTCCAAAGGCTGATAAAGGAAGGGATTACTTAAGATCACGACACTATGTTGACAAATACAACAGAAACAACTATCATATTTAGATATGATAATACAGCTTGCTATTATTTAATATGAAGTGTAATTTAATGCAGCATAGTAGTGATGAAATTTTTCTACTGTTACCACTCCAAAAATAAACCAGCAATTTTTACTCAAACTGACAGCCCTGCCAAAGGCTGTAGCTCAATAAAAATCAAGACTTCAGAATGTCTTATGCCTGCCTGTCTAACGACTACCAAGGCACACTGGAAACACCCATTTAATCTGAAGGCAAATATTTCACCTTTGAAGAGAGTTTTGTATCTTGCTATGAACAATCACTGACCTTGAAGGACTCCTGAAAGACAGGACCTTCCTTCAGCCAGAGCAGCAGGTAAGCACAACTACCATACTCAGAACTAGTATGATCAGAACTGAAAAAGCTACTATTTACACATTTAATTATCAAAGGAAGCAAGCAGGAAATGATTTCCACATCCATAAATGTAATGAGATGGAGAGATAAGCATTCTTTTATCTACAAGTAAAATTGTGATGACTACAGGCATTCATGACCTCATTTTTAAGTCACGGTTATCTATTATTGGATGATGATTTGGGGCTGTTAAGACAATGCCAGGATATTACTCAGCAAGAGACGTGCTCTGAACTGGATCATTAAAACCAAGCCCTGCAGATTCTTCACCTTCAGGTCTTCCCTTCTAAATAATAACACAACCAGTTTTGTGCAAGGCTATCTAACAGAACATACATTAAATACAAAGGTACTCACATCACTGGATGTCAGGTCATTCATTTTGGCACAAGAGGTGCAAGTGTATAGTAGAAAGTGAGAACTTCTTAAATGCAACATTTGCCAATAGATCAACAGTAACAAAATACAAAAGAAAAGGTGGCACTTGAAAATCCACTATCTAAAAGCATTAAAAATCCCCACCCCAAATAAATATCCAGTGTAGGTGATATTTTGTGCTGGGAGAAATGTTTTCTGAACTGTCACTGAACTTTGAAATCATTATCTGTTGCACTGCATAAAAGAAAACAGTCTCTGTAACCCTCAGAAAATCATTTCTCGCAGGACCGATGAGTGTTTACGTGAAAAGCATATGAATGAACCTGGCGTGGGGAGGGTGCAGAGGAAGAGTGCAAGCACATTAGGAGGAACCAGTAACCAACTGGGAGAGGCAAGAAGTACAGAAGCAACTCCAGGCTTCAGTGGAAGTAAATTTGTAAACGCAAACAAGGGAGTAACTACAATACTACAGTTACTACAAACTAAATTTAGTAAAACATGAAATTTCTCTCTCCAAAATGCTGATTGAACAAATGTGCAAAAATCTGGTATGTCTTAATACCTCAAAGTACCTACACCATATATGTCTTAGAAAAGTTACATCTCTCTGAAATTTCTTTTGAAAGTATTTCCATTAACGATGCTAAATAGGTAAAGAAATATTTGCACAGTTATACCCAAATTAGAACAGCAATTTTTGTGCTAACTATAGTATAAGCAGCATAGTATAGACAGCAGAAGATGGTATCCTTCATCCCACACTGCTGCACTACATCCCACACTGAATATACAGTGATCTTACTTATTTATCCTATTCCCACAAACATCCTTCATTAAAAGAGGAACAAATATATAGTTACTTCCACATCCTACACTTAACACAACTCGCCTCACACCCACCTATGAAAATACTAGCTATGTGTTTGGAAACCTAAGGGCCCCAAACCAATGCATCTCTAGACTGCTACTTACTGGAAATGCCATGGGCAATTCCACAGGCAGGTGTATAACCAAAGGGTACAGCACTAAGGGGAACAGCTTTCATCTTACAACAAAAACAGAAACAAGCAAAATAATCAAGAAAACAAAGGATAACCCTTGGTGAAAGAGTGATGCCTGTTTTACTGATCATCTTGTCACGGGAGTCAAGGAGGAAGATTGAATAGTTACCCCCATCAATATCACAGAAAAGTCACTTTATGTATTGACCTTTTGCATTAAGACCTAGAATATCTCACAGAGGAAGAAGAAACTTTCCTGGGAAATATAAATCACCTGAAATCAGATTCTAAAATCTGTTAAAACTTTCACAGCATGAGACAGACAGCATACAGGTGTTAGATAACAAATGTCATTCCTTGTTTCAAAGAAGGCAGCAATTAGCAACAAAAATCTTAAGCTTGCTGGAGACTTGTATGAGGGAAGCTTAGACAGCAACAAATGCACAGTCTTACCCATAGATGTGGCAGGGGACAGCCAAGGGAAAGGCTACCAGGTTGCCCAGGGCATAAAGCACATGATGCACAAGAAGTGGTTGAAGAAGTGGGTTTATTCGACCAGCAAAACAGAAGGCTGGAGGCAGAGAAGGGGGAATATAAACACTACCTTCTATCAGGTATTTCTTGGAGGTTCACAGAAAAAGGATGAGAACCAAAAGGGAAATGGTCAGGCAGCAGAGCCCATAAACAGTCAGATCTGTTAATGTTCAGCATGGTTTAAAAGCTGGGGTTCATCACAAAACCGGAGGTCCCTTCCAATTTAAAGCAATTTACAAACCTATGCAACACCTATGGAAAGAGAGAATAGAGGTAGCCAAAAACAGAGAAGTGACTCACAAAGTAAGTTGAAGTCAGAAAGAGTAGTCCAACAAATATTCCTAAAGATCAAAAATGTTAGACTTATTTACGTGATTGACAAAACATGTTTTTGAGAACACCATTTACCTACCTACACTGAAATGCATATCAAATTTCAGCAGAGGTTTCAGAGCCATAACTAGATTTTCCAAGAAAACACTTGCAGCTTGTTTTTAAATAGTGTTTAGATTTTTTTTTTGTTATAACAGTTAAAGCTTTCACCACCAAGTGACTTCCACATAATTGAGTTCTGTTTGGGTCTTTTTCCACCAAACCAAGGATTTTGCAAGGAATCATAACAAATGTCTGGCCAACAGACATATCAGCAACACTTGAAGATTTACAACTGCACCTGTAGCAAAGCAAGCATGCTGCCTAACCCTGTTCAAGCTAACTACTGCTAAACATGCAGTACAATACAGTACAATACTCACACTTAGAAAAAGAACATACTCACAACTCCCAACCGAGAGTTCTACAGCCTCTCAACAATTCAGTCTTCACTACAGGAAAGAACCAAGAGATTAATTGCCTCATGCAATTCAGAGTTACCAGGTGAAAAGAAGCATAAAGGTGCAAAGTAGAGTAAAAGCAGAGTGAGATTGAAGATTCATACACAATAAAGAAGCAGCAATCACCTACACAAAGCAGTTGCTACAAGGCTATGATGATGAAGGACGCTGTCTACTCCACACCAGGCATGTAGATGTGGATTAGCCAACCCATGCTAAGAGATCGTGAGTCTTGACCCACAGCAAACATGAGGCAGTCAGGCTGGATAATAAAGCATCAAAGACATTTGTCCCAGAGATGTACCCCAGAGAATGTGTGCGCTTTCAGCGCATGCCTGTGACCTAACTCCTTGTGTAGCACCTCGTTCTGCATCAGGCAGCCTGCTAAGACAAAGCTATTAAAAACTGCTTTCCTTTCCTTCCCCACAATTAAAAACAAACAAAAAACCAAAAAAACCCCCAAAAACAAACAAACAAAAAACCAAAAAAAAAAAAAAAAAAACCACAAGGTATCCTGGATGAGTCTTTAAGATTTCTTTTCCCAGAATCTCATTCATATGAATTCACAGTAAGATTATAAAGAACCGGATTGAGAACAGCTTTCTTTAACAGTTTTAGTTGCAGATACAGTTTCAGATCGTGTCATTTGTGGTCACTTGACAAGTAGACTGAACATAAGCCAGATTTATAGACTTCATGTACGTGCAGCTCCTGATTATTTCCAATGGTTTACCTGTATCTCTCACTTTGAACAATATTTCCATTCATAAGTATCAATCTGAAAATATTTACAGGAATAAGATCTTCCAGGCCAGAAATTGTGCCCCACACCCCAATTACTCCAAAATAGGTCAAGCAACTGTGACAGATATCTATCTTGTTAGCTTTTGCTTTTTCATCTTTTATACCACAGATACTACCTAGAATAAGCAAGTAATTGGTTATATCCTACAAGTTATTGGTAGTTGTGCCATTTTAATATATATATATCTAATGGGAGAGACAGTATCCTTTCAGTAAGCAATTGAACTATTGATCATCCAACATGAGTAAGCATATAGTGCCAAGAGCTAAACACATCATATTCTTCAGTTAAAAAAATACAAGAGTAATAAAAGAATATTTAAATACATATTGATGGATCCAAAGCACACATCAGATCAAGTTTACTCAACTGGTGAATTTAAAATTGAAGTCAACGCAGCAAACTTGTTTCTTTTTTTATATAGAAAAGGAAATGTAAAACATTTCTTGCATGAATTAATATTCGCACGACTTACGTCCACATAGAGTTCAACAGAACACAATTAATTTAGTACCTTTCAAACTGAAGAGGTAACATGCTGGTGACTGACACTCCACTCATGAGGGAACACTTATGGCTAATCACAATGGTGGAATACAGGACGGTGTCTATGTTTAAGATAATTTTACTTAAAAGTGTGCATCTCCTTATGATCAATTCCCCTTTCATGTAAGGCCATACAAAACAATTTTTAGATTTGAGCAAAAGATTTAATAATTATTGATATAGGGCTATTTTGCTTTCCTCTAAGGGACCAGTTTCTCAACAAGACAAAACATTCAAAGCTGATACTAACATTTTTCCCATTCATTTCCAAAAGTATAATAAAATGAAAGTGTATCTCAACCCAAAAGCTGAAACAAAAATAAAATACTAATGAAAAAGACACAGTTACCTACACTGGCAATACTCAAGTTAAATTCCTTTCTTTAGCTGCCTAGATTCCAATTCATATAATGATTTTCAAATTATACCAGTTTCCTCTATGTTAGGGTCTCATTTTCTTCTTGTTCTACACAAATGTTTGATCACTGGAACAGAGCTGGTTCCTTATTTGGTCAGCAGTCTTAATCAAAATGCAAATGACTGAATCTAAAAATTTGTTAAACAGTAAAACATCTCCAAAGGATAGGTGAGAAAGCAGCAGTGTGATCATTTCTCAGACAGGAACTTGGTGAAAAATTTTAAAGATCAGAAGTGAGAAGTTCACATCAAATCGGTTAATGATATGAAAAGTTATTGGGTTTATGTCACCGAGAAATCAGACACTAGACAAAAAATTCCTTCCTTTGATTTTTTTTTTTTTTTTAGGAATAGTCACAGCAAGCTTTTACTATTTCTAAACAAATTTTATAGGTTTAAGACCAACATTTCCCTGCTTATCCGTAAAAAGCTCATGACCTATATGCCCATATAGATTTGAAATAGTCCTGTTACAGGTTCTGGGGAAGCACACACACCTGCCACATCTTTCCTTCCCAGAAAGACATTGAGAAAGTTTCACAAGAGGAGAAAAATATGGGTTATTGAGAAGGAGTGGGAAAAAAAAATAAACATGTTCCAGTTACAGCAAGTAACATTTGTCAGCAGATCTTCAATGAAGGAGAAACTGAATTTAGCAGCAACAAAGTTTTTCACAGTCTGTTTTTATTTTGTTATTTACTGAACTAGAAGTGTCTTTTTAACGAGAGTGGTTTGCATGAAATATAAAAAAATATTAGAAATACCTAATGTCTGTATATTAGGTATTTTTCCCAGTTGTACTTTTTTTCCTTCAAATTTATATAACAGAGCATCTTTCTTACTTGAATAATTGGCAAGTCAAGGTAGTCCCTTATTTTCAAAAGTTCAGTATAAAGTGTCAAGTAGAGTTTTTCAACTGGCTGCAGAAGACAACAGATATTTTGGATTATGGAGGTTATTTTTTCTATTCACCTTGACACAATGATTGTGAGGAGCTCTAATTTTATCCAGTTAGAAAATTAACAAAATAGAAATGACTTTACAAGTACATACCAGTTTTATTTTAGCAAAGCTCTTTGAAAACATTTCTAGAACATATGTAGACAGTGTTCTCTAATATTTAAATACTTGGAAGACTTAACTGTGCCATGAAAAGACATTAATAAAAACTTCAAGAAATCAGAAATACCAAAATAAGAACAAAAGAAAAAGATTTTCTGTAAAATCTATAATTAAAATCTACTTCTACAAATTAACAGTTCTGATAACTGCAAACCCTAACACATTCAGATCTGATTTTACACATTCCAACTCACATTTTAAAAGCAGATAACTTAATGTAAGCATATGGTAACTTTCTAAATAATTTCCCACTGCTTCCACATGTCCTTATTTAAATATGGGAAATAGGATTAGAAAGTTCCTGGACATAAATAAGTACTTTTCATTATAGAACCAAGCAATTTGTCTAAAAATAATACTCAAAATAATTCTGAACATTAATGCAAACAGGTAAAACTGTAATTTTTGAAAAATTGATTTCTTCCTCAAAACAATACATTTGGTAACTAAAATTTAAGCTTGTGCAAAAAGAAGGATACCCCAAATGACATACTGGAGTGATCAAACAAGACACAGTGATGTTAAATTTCATTCTGAGCCACTCACTAAAGGACATGTAATCTGATGAATTTAATCTGAAGAATATTATATAACAAGCGTGTATTTGAAAACTGAGTGAATACTTCAGTATTTTCCTAATTAATAGAAAATATCTACATTTGTAGTATAAAACAATCTATGCCGTAAACACTATTGGTTCTAAATTTAGGCTTTTTTCTCTTCTGAATAAACCCATTTGCACCAAACCACTTTACTAGAAGTGCTTTACTACATCAGATTGCCCCATGGCTTCCCCATGTCCCCTCGAGAAAGTGGACAAGGAAATCTGGACCACACATTTTTAAATTAACAATAAAAATTCCCACTGAGAATTCTTTCTCTGCATATAAACAGCATCTTAACAGCTACATGCACTGACTCAGGAAACAATTTATGGAAGAGTTAAAAATCTGAGAAGACTAATTCTATTCTGAGCTTTCCATGTTTAAAAAGAACTACGATTTAATCTAATTTATATTAGATAAGCAGGATAAAAAATGAAGATTGATTATTATGTTGAATAACTTGCTCTATAGCCAAAAATTTAGATTTTCATCTCATCAAGCTGCATCTTGCCTTTTTCTTCCCATTCAAATGACACTATCATGTTCTTTCTCCTACTTAAAAATGCTGTTTCTAATTGGAATTCTTAGAAATTACTTTAACTCTCTGTCAGTAACCCTATGAACTCAGCATTACTGCCTCAGGTATCTTTTAACTCGACATTTTTCTCATATGGCAACACTTTGAATAACTTACTACTTCTGTTTGAGAACTGTAAAAACTAATTTAGATACTTTCTGCAAAAAACACAGTAAAAATTAGTTCCATTGAACAACTACTTTCAACTAAGAATTCTCTGAAAAACATTAGCAGTGTCTACCAAAACTCTTCAACAAACAAAGCATTGGTAAAGGAAACAGCAAAAGAAGTTAAAAACAAGGGAAGCACAACTCAAACCATCATGTAGGTCACATGACTTTCCTTTTTCTTGTTTACTTTATCTGAATTCCTACACACTGGAAGGTGCCACATTACCATTTGATTTGATATTCATAACAATTACTCAAACTTCTCTGGTTACAAATATTGTGGAAATGACAAGTGTGGCTATGTTGACTTTGGAGAATTGATTTCTCAAGACAGACTTGAACACTGCTTTTGTCTAAACTTGCCAAGTACCCCCACCACATTTTAAACGCTAATATTAAAATCCTGCTAAATATTGCCTCAACAGCTCCAGCCACAGATTGTAAATTCTCATTTCAAATAGATTTGTATCGATAATCCAGAAACAGTTACAGAGTTACACAAGTATTCAGCGCACTCTGACAGCACACAAACAAGCTTGAGCAGTTTAGAAAATGAACATACCAACACCATAATTCTTCCTCTTATCTGCTTATCTAATCAGATATATTTCTCCTTGGAAAAAACCGGCAATTTTAGGTTGTTCTGTTCATCCTGCAAAGAATGTACTTTCAGACAAGAGCAGCTGATTCTCTAAAGCTCGATGTAAGAAAATAATCTGAATTGCCAGATCATCATAGCAGAATAAATTACTTATCCACACATTTAGGATCACCGACCTATAAAATAATTCATGTCAGGTAGAATCTCTGGACAGCATATAAGCTCCAGTCAGCTCCTGCACATTGTGACTAAACATATAGGTTTTTGGAGCCTGGATCCCTCTCAGGAATGATCTTTGAAAGATTATTGCTGTTTCATCCAGTTGTGGAACCACTATTAGCGACAATTAGTTTTCTTTGGTTTTATATCTCTTCCTTTCCTTCTGTTAATAAGGAACGGCTATATAAGCTCACAACTGACCAGACTTGGAGCTAATGAAATTGACTTTTATGGCTACTGCTACAAGTTAACCCATTACTGCATTATCCCAACATTTCTACCATTCAAGCTGAACACAAACCATAACTTAACTCACCTAGATCTTCAGGCAAGTTTAACACATTGCAGAAGTCAGTTATTGTAGGCCAACACAAATTCATGATATATAACTCACAGGATATGTTTTCATGATAACTCATGACAAAGCAGGGTGGTCATTCCTGTCTCTACCTGCAAACACTCACACACTTCCATTGCTTTTGTTATGTCAGCCCTAGTGTACTCCTCTGAACCATACTAACTTCTCATAATAGAAAAAAACCACACTAAACCCCCTGATCTCAGTGGTGGTGGGTGGGATAATGGGGATGACACATGACGTGACAACACAGCATAGTTTTTTCATTATCCTACAACATAATGAATGGCTCAAAAAAGACCAAAATTGGCAAAAACCACAAGGAAAGGAGATGAAGACATGCAAAGGTAAGAAGAATGAGAAGAAAAAGGGAAGTGGACAAGTCCTCCCACTTTTGGCACCAGTGAGTTGACTGTTACTCAACCATCCCACTACAGTCCTCCTCTGTTCTTCCAAGATGCCTGCCTCGGCCTTCAGTGGTTACTGTACATCTCTACAGTTCCAAGATTTCTTAGATTAATATCCCAAAAGTCTGATGTTCTGGTGCAAATTAAAAAAGAAATTCCCCTTGTGCTTCTCAGCAGAGACTGAATATCCATACTCTCCATAAAAAACTTCAACATAATGGAAAACCCACTTTGTTTCTTAGGAAAATAAATAATTTTCTTTCAACATTTCCTAACTTTTCAGTCTTCTTCATTCATTTGACCTCCTCTGGATTCTCTACAGTTTCACTGATTTATATATAAAAATACACACACACATATATATGAATGTATATATTTATTTATATATATAGTTAAATATAGTGTCCCAGCTGGATAATGGAAATTACTTCCTTCTGCAGGCATATGGAGAGATGCCCATCTTTCCTACATTCTCGTATTGGTGGTTTATAACAAAAATTAGGTAAGCCAAACCCTCTTGCAGCATCCCTGCATGTTCAGGTAATCCTTTTAGACTCAAGTTTTACACCTTCCTTACACATTTAGACCTCTGCAAGCATTCACTACTGCAATTTAGGAGTGTAACTTCATCTTCTAATCTTGGTCTGAAGAGCAGCTGCAAACATTCCCAAGACAATGCAATTCTCTGTTGACACACAGTGTGTACCAATATGCCAGTTACTAATAAAAGGCATCATTAGAACTGCATATGGACAGTTTAAGTACCCTCCAAGTGATGTAAGCAATCTGTATTAAAGCAGCACTCTCTTACTCCACTAAGTTTGAGAGTCAAAGAAAAAACACACTAAAACCCACAGCTGTTATCCGAACCTATCAATTGCTGTAACAGGAGAGAACTATCTTTGTTAAAATCTTAAAATGCTAATTAATACAAAAGTATCTAAAAAATCTAGTTATTTTTCTAAATATTACTTTTCCAGCTGCCACCTACTCTTAAGAGTAAATTCCTCCTCAAAACAGAACAAAGCAACAATTGCTTCAGCTCCCTAACACTGAGAAATATGCAAGACATACTAAAACTACTGAATACTTCTGCTCTGCATTCGGTTCCTACACTACCCTTTAGAAGCATTTTATCATGAAATCTAGTCCAAAACAATTATTAGCTCCCACACATACACTAGCACACTATTCCCACTGAAAACTATCTGTAAACTTAGAGCCTTGATCCTATCTTTACAAACATGCTTAATAATGAGCCTGTGAATCATATTCTGAAGATGATCCTTGATTAAAAGATGAAAAATGTCTGCATCTATCAGCCAACTAACATGACAATTCTTGCATAAACCATACATCCAACCTGAATATTTAACCCACTGGCCTAATTAAACCAGAGAGAAACCAATATTCTTTTTCACTGATCACACGCTAGTTTCAATGCATTCATAAATAAAATTATGACTAGTTCTTTGTTCAAGATTAACAGTATTTCCAGAGTGCATAGCTGCAAACACAATGGATGCACCCCATTTCAGGTTCTATCAAGCGAGGAAGCATGTACATACCCTAAGGATTCTATATGAGCACTGCTGTTTAAGAATACATTAGGACAGGTGGCTGGGCAGGCTTTGATTGTGCATGACAGCAATTGGTTTGATATTGAGATCAGTATTTAATATACTACTGTATAATAGTAAATTACTATATTAAATACACTAATAATTTATAATAATACTTAAGCATCCAATCAAATATTTATAGTGTGAATAGTCACACATAATGGATGGATGGAAGCACAATGAACTGCATTAGGTGGAACATTTTAACTTTGATGGAGACTAATTACTTTGAAAATTGCATAGCTTTAACACTGCTTTTATATCCTACTGCAAACATGAAGATATTTCAAGCAGGCTGCATACATAGTGAGTTTATCCTATGATTTCACCTTAAGATGCATAGAGAAGGTTCATAACACGGTTTATAGATAGCTGAGAGATCAGTATGTGATGCCAGAGATATTAACCTTCAGGTCTCTTCATCACCATGTACACATTGAATGTTACTACACTGTTCTCTGTCTCTAGCAGGAATAGTGCCCAAGTCATCTGCCTTTGCATACTGTAAATTTTTGGCTATAGTATGCACTTAAAGCCCTCTCTGCTCTGAAGAACCTGTAAATGTCCTACAGCTATTACACCTCCATACAATAAAAACCAAGTCATGCTAACAAACATGTTTTTAAAACAAGGCTTGTGGAACACATGTACAAGCTGCTGTTTTACTGCCAATAGCACATAACCAATCCTTGCAAATTGCTCTGGATACCTCCTGGATGCAGGCATACTACAAATAAATGCCTTGCAGTGGTACAGTAACATTGCTGTAGCCCAGCCCACTGGAACAGGGAAACAATTTTGTTAATAGCAGACATCACCAAACAAAAAATCCTCAGTGAGGACAACTCTACAGCAGCTCTGCAGCAAGACAACTTCTATCTTTTTGAGAAGGCACATCTTTAACATAACTAAGGTTTGCTTCTGTATCTAACCCTCCCCAATCCTGCAAGGAACGCCTAATCTCAACTTTAGCTCACCTGGTCGTATGGCATTCAGATAGTATCTGTTAAAAAATACACCCAAAGACTGTCCAAGAACCTATCACAGAACCACAGAATGGTTTATGTGGGAAAGGACCTTAAAGATCATCTAGTTCCAACATCTGCACCACAGCAGGGATGCCACTCATGATCAGGCTGCTGAAAGCTCCATCGAATCTGGCCTTGAACACTTGAAGGGATGGGGCATCTACAACCTCCGTGTGCAATGCGTTCCAGTGCTTCACCACCCTCTGAGTAAAGAATTTCCTCCTAACATGCAATTTAAGTCCACCCTCTGTCAGTTTAAAGCCATTTCCCCTTGTCTTGTCATTATCTACCTGTAGAAAAAGTCCCTCTCCCTCCTTTTTACAAGCCCTCTCCAGGTACTGAAAGGCTGCAGTGAGGTCTCCCCAAAGCCTTCTTCTATCCATACTGAACAACTCCAGCTCTCTCAGCCCATGCCAATTCCCAGCATCTGTGACTAACTTAATTCTGCATTACAGAAGAACAAACAGAGAAAACTCCAGACTTCGTGCACAGCACGTTTTGGCAGTAAACACTTCTAGCACGCTTTCTGAAACTGAATATATGTATCTTCTAAATATACAGAGTATCCACACACCGGTAATTTAGATGTTACTTAGCTGTTTGCCTGTCACATCCCTTTATTCTAAAAAAAAGGCACCAGAAAGCAATTATGTAGCAGTGATGCACCAATCCAGTAGAGCACAGTGAAACTGAAACCAGGGAGCATTAACACCACCCTGACCTCCTGCCACCACATCTCACTGAACAGATCTTCAAGCCAAAAACTTCCTAAGACCTTTGTTACTTTGAAATGAATCATACACATGTAATTCACATTCTTTTCTCTCTGAACAGCAGCGCAGCATCTTTAATTAGACAGTTTAATAGACAAAACCAAAGATAAGAGAAAACCAAAGCCATCTGACCTGAGGCTTTCCTACTTCTATAATTGTCTCATTTCAGTAGCTCAAAGGTCTTACTCCAGCAAAGTTGTTTGGAATATGTTATTCTCTCCCATTTTAAAACAAGATTTTGGAAATCAGATTTCCTTCTGGACAAAATCTGACTCTGAGCATGAACAGCACATCTTTCCTGAAAGCCTTTGGAAGTTGTCAGGAAGCATGTATTTAAGTTGAAGGAATTATGCCTCTGTATTTGCCCTCCTCGATTAGTGCTGAAACTGCCAATGAAGATGTGTGTATCTTATGCATGGTAGGACACATTTCCTGGTAGGTACCACCTTCTACAGCTTCTGGTTAACTACTGGAAAAAATCCAACCAAAACACAAATTTATAATTGTGCGGAAATAGGTTTCCTTTTGTCAAGAGTCCATGCCAGTATGCTGTACTAAAACAGCTGTACTGTCAAGAGAGTCTAAAGGTGTGTCAGCATTTACTACAGGTCCTTTTGCCCCTGTAGTATACTCGTTGAAAACCAACACTCCTCATTCTGTTGCTTTTCATGTATTTACAGATTTTCAAAATTAACCTGATAAAAGGAAAAAAAAAAAGGAGGGGGGGATTTTTTGCACCTAAACCCCAAAATATTTAAGTCATATTCTAAAATGGTTTGATTATTACATCATGTTCTTCCAACAACATAGAGATGCAAAAATTACTCATTTGGGTTGTTTTAATATAGTAAGTATCAAAAGTCCAAGATATAAAATTACTGCAAATGGTGCTTTTCTGGCATAAAATAAATAGAAGTCCAAATTATTTAAGTTTTTTAAAATTAGTACTATTTATTACAAAACAGTGCAAATTCTTTTCCTTTTAAATAGCACAATGCCCAGGAGAAAACCTCCTCAGATGATAGCTTTAACATAGATTTTTACTATGAATAAACTTCATACACATCATACTACAAAATCCAGCTAGGCAGTATTTCCTATTTTGTATGGCTAACCCATGTGTCTTACTTCACTGTGGGTCTCAGGAAATACATACAGCAGTGTCCTGTCAGATGATCACTTACTCTTACATCTGACTAAACAGAGCTTAACAGGTCTCAGTGCAGCTCTGATGTAAAGGCCTATAAACAATGACAAGCAGCCCAACAAAAGTGGAAAAACCTGAAAAGAGGGGGAAATAAAGCAAAAGCAATTGAATCATGGGGCTAATAAGTGACAAACAAAACACAGATTTCATGAAGGAGGTTTGCTGGGGAATATTTTTTTCTTGAAGTTTCTATAGAAAAAGCTGGTCAACCTCAAAATAGTAACCCTCAAGATTATAAATTAAAAATACTTGCCCAAAGGTTGCTGCAAAAATTTCCTTACCAAATCTCAGTTAACAGATTAAGGAGGAAAACAGTTTAGACTATTTGCCTATTATATCATACAATGAATTTTCTTAAAAAAAACCAAAACAAACTCTTGACAAAGTATCTGAATTATTTGAATGATCAAAGCAGCAAATTCTCAAACTTCAAATATTTATCATTCAGTGAAAATCAAACACCATCCTTCTCCTACAAAGAGACTGGCAGAAAATCACACAGGCCAGCACAGGTTTACACAGTTGGGTACTTGAGCTGGTATCTTAGAGATCAAATAGGCTAAATTTCATACTCCCTGGCATTAAATGAAACAGTCTGACTGAACACAGTTCACTATTTTTGCACAATGTGGCTGAGATTTACCTTTCTCTATACTGAAAAAAAAAAAATTACTCTTCACACAAGACATTTTTATATGACTTCAGTCTACTCCTAAGTGAGACTAATCTTCATTTTTCCCATATGGAATAGGAGAAAGAAGCATAACAAAAACGAAGAAACTGCTTCTTTCATGCCAACATATTTGGCGACTTGCAAAATTCTAGTAATTTTGGTTAAGAAAGTGTCACTACTCTATAAATTACTATTTTTAAGCAACAAGGACAGTTCATGACACATGGATTTAGAGCACTTCTGCAGCCATTTTAATGCATGCTCCATCAATTCCATACAATCTATTTCACTTTCTGCACTTAAAAGTAGGTGAACTCATTTAAGGAGAACTGTTACTGACAGCCACTTTCATACCTTTTCTTTTGACCAAAACAGGATCAGATTTTGACATGAACTATTAAAAAAACAGATAAAGCAGAGCACAAGAGCTAAAAAAAAAAAAAAAATTAGAAAACCCCACCTCTTTACCCATAAAAAAGGTATCACCACAAAATTATTTCAACTGACATTCATGTACTGTGAGCGTGCAGTTCTTCCATGAAGGGAGGCAGTCAAGCAAAAGTACAGCTAAATTCTTCCATTCTATTAATAGAAATGTTGGAAATGCCTGCCTAATTTAGCTTTTACTTCCTTTTTCAATTTAGACTAACATCTCCCATGAGATATTTGGAGCTCTCTGACCAAACAAGACTCACCCTGGCTCATCCCAAGCACATCTTCAATGCACATTTAAATAGCACTGTTTTACAAAGGCACAACAAAACTATTCCTTACAGACCATGTCAAAACTGCTCAGAGTAAAAATTTTAAAATATACTGTGATAAGAGTTTAGGATGGTGCAGGAACAACCTTCATGTAACATGCAGAATAAAAAGGAAGCTGAATTTTTCCAGGACCATACACTAATTTTCAGTAGATAAAGCAGAGGACCTTACCAAGAGGAACACATCCTCTTTACAGCAACACTGTTGTGTCTGAGTTTCATAAATCCAAATCAGTTCTTTCCCTCATGCCTCGCTTTCAGAGACTGTTCCAGAGCCCTTCATTAGTGACCATGGGGTCATCAAGTTTCACAAAGTTTCAGAGCCAATTTCATGGAATTTCAAACTCTCAAGTCTGAAACTGGATGGATAAAAGAAATTGTATACGGAAAGAACTCCTCAGTATCCACAGCTTTCAGCTGGGAATTTCTCTGTTTACCATGAACAAAGACATGTCCCTATCACAAACAGCCTCTAAGATAAACTAAAGCCAAGAGAAGTAGTAAATAACATCTGCCTTTCAGTTTTCAGTAAAAGGAAAGAGACCTTCAGCCAGAGCTCAAAAAAGACAAAAATTAGTTATTCCATTTACTTCAAAGTAAGATTAGTTCATTGGTTAAAATCTCAAAGAGGTAAAATGAACATGGAGCTCTAGTAAAACTATGTGTTAAGACATCTTGTGTCAGCCCCAGTATATACCAAGAGACTGACCACATTCCTGTCTACAAAGACTCCTCATTAAGAGCTTAAAATAAGGACAAAAGCAACTCCTCCAACTCACTGTATTTTACTTACAGATCATTAAATATGAAGAAAGTCTCCTCATAAACTATGTGTAAACAAAAAGAAAAAAACCCCAGCAAAACAAGAGAGAAGATCAGCCCCCAGATGCATGACCTTCAAATTTATAACAATGAAATTCCAATTTTCAGAAGTTAAACTAACTGTGCTGTTCCCTACTATTTGACAATTAACATAAAACTTCTTTGGATTTCCATCTGCTTGCACACCAAATTCAGCACTGAAACAAACTTCGTATATTCCAGACTTTTAATGCAAAGTAACCTGCTTGGAAAGTGACTTAATTTATGTTACATTTGCTAGGCTTAAATGATGCTACATAGTGGCAAAGCATTTCAACTGAACAGGTCAGGAAAAAAGCTTGGGCTCACTCCTCATTAACTATCAAGAACCTAAAAATAAAAGTCTGTATCCAGACAACCATTTTTCCTTAAAGCCCAACAAACAGTGCACTAGTCCCTGTGTGTCGAACAGCTTACAGCTAAGAGTTGTGCATCCTGAGCTTTTACATTCAACTGCTTATCAAATGTGACAACTTACTATGAATGACATATCCTTATCAGAAATAACTACAGTCCACAAATGCAGAGATGTTCATATTTGTGGTTTTTTTCTTTTATTCCTATAATTAGAATCCACTTCATCTGTATTTTTGATACTCTAAATCTTACTGTACAGTGTTGCACTGTAACACTCATGACTGAAATGCAAACACTCGAGGGAGAAATAATCCCTAATGAATTGAAGACACGTTATTAATACATAACAGAAAAACTGATTTAAAACTTCTGTCAAATTCAGTCATTTGATAAAAACGAGCTGATCAGAGCATGGCTATGTCCATGGAAGCTAAAGGACATGGACATTCAGAGAATTATTTCAAATTTTAAAACTACCTAAGGATTCCAGTAGATTTCTAAACAGTAAAAGAACTTCACTTCTCAAGAGAATAAAAGAACAAGGATATTATTCAAAAAGACATTTTTCCTTTTTATCTGCAACTAGGATTTGAACTAGTTGCGGTTCATGATGAATAAAAAGTAATTGTAAGTAAAACACTCGAATTTCAGCACTAAAACTTACAAACAGACATAACCACTTACATAAATATTAAACTCAGGTGTCCCTTGTGAGAGAAGAATGAAGGCATTTTATGAGTAAGCAAGACTTTATGAAGCCAGCTTTACATCAACCCAGAAACAAAGAGTTGCTGTGGGAACTACAACTGTATGAGACTGCAGTACATAATCAAGTTAATACTCCTAAAAACCTGATTTTTAAATGAAAGTTATTTTTAATCTCTCCTTAACAGTATACATGCTGAATTATGAACACCAGTGGCTTCTGGCAAAGAGAAAAAGGGACAGAATTAAACTGATCATTAAAATGATCAAATTATCATTAAATGATCATTAAAATGATCAAATAACACCACTGCTCCCTGTATGGAGACTTAACCATCACAACAGTTCAAACAAGGTTTTACACTTCACATAAAAAATAAGGTCAGATCCAGAATACAGAGTCACTGATCAGAAAAATTCATAAAGTTTGAAATAGGTTGCAATGATGGCTGAAAAGACTATGGTAATACTGGGCAGGGAGAGAAGGAAAGGTGATAAAGCAAATTCAAGTGTGAGCCCATTTCCAATTAAATATTGACACATTTCTCAGCAAGAGTGGAGGTACCAGCCAAACAAACCAAGTGCAACTGCAAGCAAATGTAGGTGAAATGATGATGCAACTTCTGAACATATGGGAAGAAGTGAGGAAGAGCTACTTAACAAAAGTAAACCCAAGACGAAAAGCACACACATGAACAGCAAAAGAGAAGTACAGAAACACTTCACCTCACTTTACAGGTCAGTGTCCACCCCAGAAAACCTCCAACACTACCAACAGCAAAGCAAGTTACAAGCAGCTCTTAAGAACACCAAGGAACATGCAGACAACAACTTCTAACTTTTGACAGCCAAGACATTCAACCTTCTCATCTGGCAGAGAGAGTTACAAATCACAGACAATCAAAGCTGCTCTGAGTGAATTTACTACCAGATTGAAGGCAAAGACTTTTTTAAAAAATTAAAAATAAGTATTTAAAACATGCTTACCTCTGTCTATAGATTTTTATCCTGAGTTCTATTGAAAACTTTGTATGTTACCCACTTCGGGTCTGAAATCTAGTTTACTCTGGTAATGTTAGAAATTTATGCTGTGCAGATGAATACCAGTGGGTTGCTTTTGTTAGATTATTTTTTTCTTTTTTTTCTGAACAAAAGTAATTAAGGAATGATATGAACCTCATTATCACCTTTTGATAAGTGGATAAAAGAATATCCTTTTTTACAAGTTATTTACATGGAAAATTTGTTTATACACTAATTATTTACCTAGGAAACGGTGTTGTTATTAAGGAGTCACAAATTGTGCTTTAAATTTTATTAAATTAACTATTCAAAAAATCAAGAAAGATTACAAATAATACAGACACTTTGTTGATGTCATAACACACAGCCAGCAGCTGCAATAGCTGAGCTACTGCAAGCACCATATTTAGAGTAAATATGTGAAATACCAGAGCAGTTTTAACCCATGCAAACTTCCCACATCAGTGAATCACTCCTGCTAGAATGGCACTGCTGCTGGAGCATAGGGATGTTATGACTGAAGGACTGCTTGCTTAGGAGGAAGCAATAAGGGACAGTAAGTAAAGATTTCAAAAGTGTCTTTTGAGGAGAAAAGGAAAAGATGAGTTGATGAGGAGAACTCAGTAAATTAACATAGGTATGAATGAAAGTATATCGGAGAGCTCAGAATGAGTATAATCCTCACTTTGTGAGTATTTTTAATTTATTTTAATTTAAACTACTTATGTCCTGACCTGAATAAAAGCCTCAGCATTTCCCTTTTGCCACCACTGTTCACTCCAGTAAATTCTCGTATGCTTCATTCTGTGAATTAACATGCTCAAGTCAAATTTTGATGTAGATCTTGTTAATTTACACCTCTGTTTTGAGGTAAAAATTATAAAAGCCTAATTTACCCTTGTGTAATATTGCAAATGATCCAGATAAGCATTAGTTTAATAAAGCTCCTTTAGCAAAACAGCACAGGAGATTTTAGTCACAGTCAGAAAATCCAGCGTATTTACTAAATCTGTATGAAACGCTTAACTTCATTAAGTTATTCTCACACAGTTAAATACAGCTTAGTTCCCTAATTTCTAAAATCCCAATACCTGATTTGTGACATATTACTCATAATTTGGATTTACTGTTAGTAGATTTGAGACTGCCACACCTCAGCACTGAATTTACTAACATTATTTTTAGATTTAGAAACTACCAGCCAATTGATAAAGCTCTGATATAACTAGGGTGAAATACAAAGTAGAACAATATTTCTTCTTCAAGTTTGGAAGGATACAGTTACTCTGAAGTTACTAAGAGTTCATAACCTGCCCACTCATGATCATATTTCACAATGGAGAAAATGGCCAGAAGAGCAAGAAAAACACCAAACCCAACAATTCTATAACAACACAAGCTTCTTTCCACTTGATTGCATTATTTTTTATTAGTTACCTGTTGGTTACTTTTAATCAGCTGCAGATATAATCAGTAATAAAATCCCTCTCATACCCAAGTCTTTGCAAGATAACATTAAGCTCCAAATTGCAACTATTCAGAGTTAAGACGTAGACCAGCAGAAAATCTAAATGGTTAAGTTCACATACTCATGAACAAAAAGCAAAGTTGCAGCAGAAGAGTTTGCTAAAATACCCAAAAGGACACATACTTGAGATTATTGCTTGAAACTTGCATTGCAAACTACTTGAAAATATTAAATAACTGCCCAAAGAGAGGGCTTCAAGACTTTATAAACCAGTCACTTACAATTCTTACCTGATGTCTTCTATCATGCTTGAGAAACAGCTACTTCACAGTTTACAGAAAAGTGCACGTCCTACCAATAGTAAAGCTATTATGTGCTATTTTTAAAGCATTAATTGATGTGCAAGAAGGTTTGAGTGAGAATATTTTAATGACATTGAGAATTTTCAATTTAAGAAAGCTGTTTAATAAATTAAGCTTTCAAATGCAAAAGATGTCTCTGCTTCAGAAATAATGTTGCATTTTCCAGAGGGAGCAAGACACTCCCACTTCCAGAGGGAGGCAATACTTTGTAAGTTCACTTTCCCAGAATTCTACCATCATCAACAAATCATGTACTTTAAATGAGACAACAAATGCAAAAGTAAATTTGAGGTTGGATAAGTCATCTCTTGTATTATTATGCAAACTACCATTACTTTGTGAGACAAGTCATTAGGGACAACTTAAAATTTTCACATCTACAAATCAAAAACTGATTTTAGGATTAGGAACTGAAGACTGAAACAGATCATTAGGTCACAGGCTGAACTGCAAAAGAGTGCTTTCTCCCAAGTGCCCCTTTTAAAAAATGCAAGAGATGACTGTACCATTTTTTAAAAAAGCCATTAAAAAAAAAAATCTCAACTAGAGCTATATCCCGAAGTTACATGAGACCTGAATAATCACAGCTCAAGGGAAACAATGGTGGTATGAAGATCCACAGGAAGCTGATTGCAGGTGTTCTACAGCTTCTCCTCCTTAGCTCCTGCCTCTTACTTCATCTGAACCAGAATACTGCTTCGGGCTAAGTAAAATAAAACAACAGCTGCACAACTACATGGCTATTCTTTCTGCAAATGAGCAGCTGTAGTAGAAAATTGTCCCTCTGGCAGCCAGGAAGAGTATGAGAGTTCTAATACTCTACTAAAAGGCACGAACAAATATTCCAAAGGAATTCCAGTAAAAAGGAAGAAAGTTGGCTAAAGAAAGAAATGGTGAAGGATTCAGAGAACAAACTCAGAGAGAAAACTGAATACTTCAAAAGAAAGTTGTAAAACTGCAATTATCTGTATTTGAAATAATTACAGTTACAAAGAACATTTCTAAGCAAAAATAACAATGGATTGGCTCCAGAAATTTAAGTCAATTACAGAATGGGAAGCAAAGCTGCAAGAAACTTCAGGTGATTCTGCCAAAACTAGAGACAAAACATGTTTTTGTTGAAGTGCTACAATACCATAAAAGGAGCGTGGATAATCTGTTTCTACTGGAGAACACAGAAGTATCCACAGAACTGGGAGTTAATCCACCTTATCACCCAGTTACCTTTTGGCATGTAAAGGCCAATGAACACTTAAAACGCTGCTTTTCCCAGCTTTCCTACAAATCTCTTGGGTGATCCAGGGAAAAGCAGCGATCCTTGTCCCCCAGTTCTACAAGCTACCTGCTTTGTACCATCTCATTTTGAAAAAGAAGCTGTCCCCATCACAGACATGGAGCAAGTCTTTAGCTGGGCTTTTCTCTGTCCTAGTTGTAGCGTCTAGACAAAACCAAAGCAGCTGACACCAGCGACTTAGGAATTAAGTTCCCAACAAGCTCCTTCAAGTTTACTTTCACTTACACAGCTTCTCACAGGCATCTACTCAACACAGAGCAAGGTTCTGGTCTACTGTCTTCCTTAAAAATACACGTTTTCTTTCACAATAAGAAATCAAGGAAATTACACTCTGGCTTAATTATAGAGATATTTCCTGTTAAGAATGGGTAATTACAGCATCACAACTTCCTTCCAAGTCATCTGTCCACATTCTCCTTTAAAGAGGGCTACTCCATTAGCTACAAGCTGATACGGTTACTATACCACGCTCATTCAAGAGGGCAACCCTAAATGGGTATCACAACAAAGCTGTTTAAAGTACACTCCACAACATGTACACACATGTACACAAACATTTCTATGCTACTGAGCTATTGCTGCTACAGCAGTTTCACTGAACCAACCCAGTGAAATCTACTTTTCATAACTTTGGTTAACTATGGTTAACTTGGTTAACTTTGGGTATTCCTAATATTAATGTATCTCCAGGTATTCCTAATATTAATAACCCACCACACATAAATTACACAAGCACACCTCCCTCTCAGAATCATGTAAAGAAGCAGTGAAATCTGGCAACAAGTTTCCCAGCACCATTTATATTTGAACAACCTAAAGCACTTGTTGGTAGCATCACTATCCATCACTCAACGTGGGGACAAGAAGCTAACTAGAAAGAAAGCATTGTACCAATCTCCATGTGCAAGTTAAACCCACAAACCAGTTAACCAAGAAGCTAACTAGAAAGAAAGCATTGTACCAATCTCCGTGTGCAAGTTAAACCCACAAACCAGTTTAGAGCTCCCACTGCTCAGATAAGTGTAAAAACTGGGACAAAGTACTAGTGAAACTAGGTTTGCCATAAAAGACATTCATGAACTATGCTTTGAGGGTTCCAAGGCTATTAAACCTGATTTCTGTAAAACAGTAATCCATCATAACAAAAGCTGCATTTAGATTATCAAACAGAATCCTTAACCCAGCTCTAAGGCTGGACCTTCAAAACAGAAGAAAAAACTAGGATCATGGATTCAAGTACACAGCTTCAACGTGATGTTACTACCTATTATAAGCCAACCTATTATATGTCCACTTGTAACTTAGAAGTCTTTCTCCCTCAAACCAAACAATTAAGCTTTGTAATGGGAGAGAAAGCATTCTGTGAAGTATATTAGATTTTAACCATCACGCTAAGGAAAGAATTCCTTTTTACCTTCCCTGATTAAGATAACCATGACTGAGGGAAATAGAGGTAACCTAGGATGGAGATCACTTCAGTTTTCAAACTCCATACACTGTCAGGAGCAAGATAAATATGAACAGGAATAATTATATTCACGAGTATTTATGTCAGACCTTCCTCCATTTTTATGAGTTAACATGAGGCTGAACTAGTTAAATCTGTTCATGACAGCTCAATCTTAATGATGAAAGAAATTCAGTAACAGGACAGTCAAAAGTCTTGAGACCTGTACAAGAAATACAGTTAACAAGAATGTATGTCATGGTCACAGAACATGCTATAAAACTAAGACTTCATTACAGGACAGTATAGGAAAACTCATCCACTCACCCAGGACACAACCTATAGTGAAGTAACTTTTAATTGTATTATCAAAATAAGCAATAATCAGAAAAAGAATCTGCCTAAGAAGACTGGTATATTAATTGTCATCTACAATGAGATGTCAGTTCATAGGACTTACCAAGTTAAACTGTTTGTTATAAAAGGAAAATATGTACAAATAGTTCAGAAGTAGGGCTTGAGTCACAGCTTGTGTAAAAAATATTTATTTTAAAGCATACAACCATACAGGGTATGAACAAAGAAAAAGTTCAAAATACAAGACCATGTGTCATTTCCTGATGCCAGGAACAGAGACTTCTAACAAACATATTAGGGTAGCATACAAAACATCTATAGCCACGATCTATTTTAGCCACTAAAGAGAGAGACTAATTAAAAAAAAACCCAAGTTTGCAGTGCTTTGATAAAAGAATTCTCAGAGAGAGGCAGAAACTAACACTCCTGACAGTCTAGAGCAGAAAAAGGAAACACAGAATTGGTCTTCTCCTCCAGCAACTACCAGACAGCTTTCTAAGGAAGCCCAGGCACCTTTCCGCAGTAGCACCCTGGAGGTCTCCATTAAGGTGTCTCTCAGCAGCCCTGTTCAGAACATCACCCTTTTACACACACACACACACACACACACACACATTCGCTCCTGAACAGCAGTTTTCTGGCCAGCTTCATATTCTTTTCAACAAAGCTTATAGCACAAAATAATTCAGCTCCTAGATGCCTTATTACTGAAACTGTACTTTTAGCACCATTACAGGCTAAACATGACAAAGTTTGTTTCCAGAAAGCCTCACTTCTGCTGTGTAAAATCCAGTAACATCACAATTTCATACATATGCCATATGACAAGGTGTTTTCTCCACCTGCCAATAAGTTACTTAAAGTCCAAAGATTTCCTCAGTGTTCTGACACCCTTACCTAACCAAAAATAACAAGACCACGCAGTTGTGATCATCTTCAGCCAAAAGATGAAATGAATGAGGAAATACAAAAAAGAGACAGAGGCAGCTGTTCTGGGGCTACCCTAAAAATTAATCACATTGCTCTCAGGTACTTGCAGAACAAGAATGTCTTACACCTTTAACATGCACACGTTTTGGTGGAAAGCAGAAAGAACTACAGTACAATTAATCCTACTACTATAATCTGGTGTTCTCATTTGGATACAGAGCCATTCAGAAGGCATAAACTCAAGACTCATGAAGACTCAACCCGCACACATGGGTGGGAGGAAGGGAGAAAGCCACATATAGAAGGCATAGACACACAGATCTCTCCAGTATCTTTTATTATGTATTTGTGAAAGTGAAAGTGAGTGGAGGGGCTGTCCTTAAAAGGCCTAGAATAAACAGATGCAAGACAATCAGGTATTCAGACCAAGACCTTCCTCAGTCCCGTGACCTCACAGCTTAGTGGGATACACGCTAATGTGAACTTTGGTATTCATCATTCTCTTCATAACGACCTGGATGGATCACACTTGATAGAAAACCTTTTAAGCCTTCCTACCTTTGATCTGTACTTAATAGAAGCTGAAAAATGGCCAGAGCCTGTACGGTATATTAAGATCACGTACTGAAGCTCTAAAGAAGTCGTCTTAGACACATCTTCCCAAGTGAATGAGACAAACTAGAAAAAAGACTAAGAACATCCTTACTGAGAGAGATTTGCCCCTCAAACAGTCGCTTCACGTATTTTCCTACAGAGAAGACTTACATGATTGTTAAAGAAGGAATTTTTTTTCCCAGTAGATTACCTGGAACATAATTGAGATAACTGATCAGACATTCCTTCCTGAAACTCCTGCACCTCCTCCAGAGAATGGGGGAGTGCTGCCCTAGCACGACGCAAATGAGATCAATTAGTAAGGAAATTGCAGCCCATTCCTCTGCCTGGCCTCCGTGGTTCTCTGTCTCCCGAAGAAAGGGGTTTGGGGCAGATCCTGTCCTTCAGAAGCACACATTGTCCGGGGCCCGGTGCATAAGGAAGAGCTGGCAAGGCCCCTTTTGGAGAGCAGATACACTGAACAGCCTCTCCCAAGCTCTCCATCGCCACGTCCCCGACCCTACGCCCCCGCCCTCCGGGAATGCCCTACGCCGAAACCCTGAGCTCCTCCGCCTGAGGAGGCTTCCCATCCTCACGAGGCCGGTGGGATGGGCGGCAGCACCGCAGCGGGACCCCGGGACAGGCCGGGTAATCCCGCTCCTGGGCGGGACGCTCGGGGAGACCCCTCCGGCCGCTGTCCCCTCCCGGTACTCACAGTCCAGGTGCTTCTTCTTGGGGCCCATGACCTCGTGGGTCGTGGCCTTGCACACGGTTTTCGAGACGGCCGAGCCAGTCACGCTGTGCTGCGCCGCCGTGATGCGGTCGGTGAGGCTTTGGCCGGACATGGCGGGTTCGCTGGCGGCGCTGGAACCGAGCGCGGCTCCGCTCCCTCCTCAGGGGCCGGGACGGGAGGAGTCGCCGGGGGGATGGAGCTGCGCGGGCTCCTCACTCCGCCGTGCCGCAGGCGGCCCCCGCTCCGCCCTCAGGGACGGACCTGTCACCCGAGCAGGGACCCCTCCTCCTCCTCCTCCCGCCCCCCTCCCCCGGCCGCCGTCCCCTCCCCCTGCGCGCCCGCCCGGCCGGGGACAGGGACACGCACTGGGCGCCGCAGGAAAATGGCGGCGGCCGAACTCCTCCTCGGGCCTTGCCGGGCCTCTCCCGCGTCACGTGACCGCCCGGCGCCCCGCCCCCGTGACACGCCCCGCCCCTCTCAGCGCCGGGGGTGGGAGCGTCTCCTCAGGCCGGGATCGCTTCTCCCGGGATCGCTTCCCCCGGGATCGCTTCCCCTCGGGCAGCCTCCACTGCCCCCGGGCGCCCTTCCCCTGGGGCAGCCCCCCTTTCCTCTGGGCAGGCTCCCCTCGGGAGGTTCAGTGAGCCCCTCTTCGGGTTCAGCGCCGGGTAAAATCTCCGTGGAGCGAGTGGGGGGTGTCTCCGCCCCTGAAGGAAATAGTTTTGTATTTCTCAGCCTGGAAAGTTTTTGTGGAAACTCTTTAGGCTAGAGAAAGCTCAAAGGGGAAAAAAATCTGTTCTTAGGGGTTCGGAGCCGGCTGATTGCTGCGATCCGGCTTCTCTTCGGAGTTATTTTTATATGAAAGCGCGCCAAAAATTTCTCGAATGTACATCACGGCCAGCACAAAAGCACTGGTGGTTTTCAGGTTTTCACGATTAGCCTCCCACTGTTCTGCTAGTCAGCTAATGCTTCTTGGACTTACTCGGCTCTGTCCCTGGCAGTTGGGGATTTTGCACGAAGTTACTTGGTTTCTGTTCATAAAAATTAGAAACTGTTCCTTAAGGCGCTTTTTTCCAGGCTGGTACCTACAGCCGTAAGGCTGGTTACGCGTATCCCAGTGCCAGACTGTGAGGAGCAGCTCCTTGGCGGCCTTACCTCCCACCGCCCATTGCCCAAGTGCCGTCCCAGCCTCCCAGCCGTCTGCAGCTTCCATTCCTCCTTGCGACGGGGCTCTTCTCCTCCTCCCCAAACACACAGCAGTGATTAACACAGCAGAAACACAGGATTCCAGCAGAGAAATCTCTTCCTCTCCCAGAAGTGCCTCCTGAGGAGATGTCCTGTAAGTGTTCCCCATCCATGAAGCCACTGAAACGTTTATTGAGCAACTTAAAGAGAAGCAGTACATAAATGATACTCAGCTCTGCCTGCTTGACAGGATGTGTAAGTAGGATTATCTGTTTATAATGCATAAGGAAAATTGGTGTCAGACGGAGAACATCTGGTGAAAGCTGAACCCAAATAATTCCATTTGTGTGTGTGCGTGTGTGTGTGTGTGTACAGAAGGCTTGCAACGTGTAGAAATTGCTTTCTTCATAATGCCAAGCTCTTTGAGGATACTTTTATACTTGTATTTCTTGGCTCCTTCTGAACTGCTTTAGGAGTCCCAAATATCCATGCTGGGCAAGTAAATCACTGATGCATACAGCAGCAGACTCTGGGATAAGACAGCTTTGGCCTAAAGCTTCACACTATGAAAACACAGGGGCTGCTATAGGTTACTGATACAGCAACACACACTGGTATTTTTTATGCTAACTTCAGCTAGGACCTGGATTTCAACACCCCATTTCAAGCTGCTGTTTGGAGGAATTCCATTGAATTCGTCTGAGTGAATTAGGCTCCATCAGTTCTTTGATGATGCCCATCACTTTCTCCAGGAACAGTGAAACTATCCAAACAGAGGAAGCTTGAGACTCTAGGAGTTACTGAGACCAGATTTGGACAAAATCTTTTTCCTAAGGGAACAAAAAGTGACCTCGATCTTAGAGGTCCAAAACCAAAAATAAATATTGCCTTTTTTAAAGCTCCTCTTCTCACAGAAAGCTCACAGCTTTATTCCACAGTTAAAAATACTGTTTGCAATGCTTGTTTGTAAGCAGAAATGGGCAACAGAACTGATGGCAAAATACATTTTGATAATTGTTTGTTGCTTTTTAATTGCTTGGGAGAGTTTTGATGCTATTACAGCAAGAAGCTTGAAGCGCTATGATAGATAATATCTGAGCACCTCCCAAAGATTTGGAAATTGAAATCAAAATATTATCTTTTCCTTTCCAACCTGAAGAGAACAAGTTTGATTAGTTTATAACTCATTTGTTTTTGTTTGTATGCCTGGGTGTGCTTGGGAATGTAAGGAGAAACAAGTACATATCTAGAGAAACTACTGCAGAGATAGAAGTCCTATATTTAGTGAAGCAGCAAACCTAAACAACATTCTTTTCTCTTGTGAAAAGTTCTTCCAGAATTTGGATCTAGCTGCTGTGAAAATGATGTATCTTGCATTCACAAGCTCCCCAAAATTGACAGTATTTCGCTGGTATTCCCCTATCCTGGAAGGACAAACAAGCTAACAGATGTGTTTCTTCCCATGTGTATTGTACAGTTCTGAAAACCTACCCTCAGTATGACCTCTGTAATTTATTATGTATATAATTTTCTTGCAACAGTGTCATTTCCACTCTGTGAGGTGCCTGTCGCACCGTAATGCCTGCAGTCCCACCATGGGTGATTTGCTGGCATCCATGCCCTTCCTCCTTTCTTCATGCTTCTGTACACTATTAGGTGAGCCATGGGGTGGAGGCACTATTAATCAACTTCAGATCTAAGCCAGGTGTTTTGGCCAAATTTCAGGTTTATTAGAAATCCGCCCATCTGAGGCACAAAACTACTGAGGAACAAAGCTGAGCATATGCTAATAAACTGTTGCAGGCTCATTACCAAGGATTTGAGACCACACTGCTAACAGCAACAAAACCCCACCTATCAACCATAATTTGAGAAGCAAAGGGTGCTAGTGAAGAGAAATTGAAGAGAGGGAATAAGTTTGAAATAGGGCTGGGCATTGGAACAGCTGAAGGGAATGGTAAGGGTGATGGGGCAAGGAGGCAATGGGGTGGAAAAGCAAAGGCAGTAAAGCCACCTGAATAAGGTTGGGAAATGCCCTCTCAGTGCTGTATAAATGATTTGGAAACAAATTACAATCTGGATGTTTCACATGACCCATTTAAAGGATCACTGTGGTTTCATTTGCTGGGAAGGGTTGTAGTATTTTCCCCAGCTTCTCAGGGAAGGTGATTTTGATGTCAGCCCCAGGAATTCAGCATCTGTTTGAGTAGACATAAGATGTAGAAGATACTGTAGGAAATAGAAAACACCAGCTTCTCAAATGTAGCTCTCTGACATTTATCCATGTCTATGGCCACTATATGGTCCATTTCTTGTGCACCTCTGGCAACAGAGAACTCCAGAGCAGGTGCACAGCTGGAACCAGGCCACTCATTGACCATATGCAGGAATCTACAGTTAGTGACGCACTTTTGAGTAGCCTAATTTTGCCCATCCTAGTAGAATTGTGCCAGTTTAACTCCAGTGTAATATTTTCAAAACCATGTTCAAAGAGTTTGGCAAAGATTTACTAATACTGTTTTTCTGTGGCTACAGTAAGAATCAATATAATTTGCATCACCATAGCAACTTAATCAAATAATTTTATGGACAAAAATGAACTTCTTCCAGCAATGCATCTAAGAAGATAAAGAAAATTAAACTAGAACAAAGACAAATTATGGTTAAAATAACACTTGTTAGTGGAATGAAGTAGTCCAGGAGTGTGGTTCTTGTTACTCATTCATGCTGCCAACAAGACCAGAAGCCATAAGAGGTAGGCAAGGTGGCCACATTCCTTGACCAGGGGGAAAGGAGGCAACAAGATCATTGATCATTGCAATCTGGAATATTCCAAAATAGTCATGAAACACAGGGGAGTTTGGATACTTTTTTAAAGTGATATACCTCTTCACTACTCCAAATGTACTTGTTCACAGGTTTTCCTTTTGCTTCACTTGTATCCAGTTTCTAATCCTTCATGCTTTTAGTACTCAGCTCCTTCCTTTCCTAACGATCATTATTTCGTGTTCATTCCTTTTTCAAATATATCATCCTTATCCATCTGAATATCCACCCTGAGTCTATCCATAATTTTCCTGCTGAAACAGGGACATTCAGCTCTTGCTCTGCATTCCTCTTGTATCACCTGTGTTTCTTCGAGTTCCACACTGTCCTCACATCTATTCCAAATCTACCAATCCTCAAATCTATTCCAACTCACTCCTTGCAAAGACAACTTCCTCAAGTCCATAATGAATCAGGGATCTCTTTCCCAATTCTCTTTGATCTTTCTGGAAATAGTGACAGCTTTCATGTTTCTTTTGTTCCTTTTGCATTTCCTCTCTTGTGCCTCTCTCTCTAAGGCAAATATCCAACTTCCTTCCTCAGACACAGTCTTCCAAGCTCTGCAGCTTGTGTCACTTTCTCATGCAGCTCCAGTTATCTAGTAGTCAATGTCCCTTGCAGTGCTGTTGCCTGAAAAGAAGCCGACTTTGTCAACAAAGAAAGCAGCTGTCCAAAAGCTAACGTAATTTTGACATTAATTTTAATTCTAACACAATTTTTGGCAATTTGAGAAAAGCATGTAGGAAGGGACAAAAGTGAGTCAGTACCACTGCACAGGAGGGGAGCAATCAGAACTAATTTTACTGTATTCACTTAGGAGCAGGATACCTGGGTAGGAGCTCCTATGCCTCCTGAGAGTATCTAAGTAGAGGTAGAAAACAAATATGATGCTTCTGAATCCTCTTGTGTGTTCTAACACCTTTCTCTTCTTGTCCCGACATGAAACTTGCACACTGCAAGACTGATCATGTCATTAATTCTTTAAGCAGGATTCCCACCTGGCTGACAAATGCACATAGTAAATGTCTTTGAGTGTGAGAGAGAAAGGAAACAAGCTCCCTTACATTTTGTTCACACTTCCCAGTGGATGTGTCAAACACTGACACCTCTGAAGAGCAAGAGGCTTGCTGCCTTCTGCATCTGCCCATCAGCAAACCACTCCTGCTGCTGCTCTTTCCTACTGTGGTTTTTTACACATCCTTTCTCAGCAGTGGGCATTCTCACAGTAACTCACTCAGATACTGAACAAGGAAAAGCAATCCTTACAACACAGCCTCACCAGCATGATGAGTGCACCTATACACTTCCCCAAAATTTCTGGAGACCATCTATCATGAGGAAAAGTGGCCCTGTCGCTGCTAGTGACACTTGTCCTCATCCCTTCCCCCTAATTTGATGTTGACAACCAGGGGCCTTGCTGCCAAATGCTTCTCCCCGTCATTGCAGGCTGGCAGTGTTTGTGAGACTTGGCAGGAGACAACATTTGATAAGAATCCTTCTCTGGGCACCTCTGAGAGGGCACTGTCATTCATTTCACTCCCCTGCCAGTTCACAAACATCAAGCCAGCAGGGCAAGTACAGGAGGAACTGCATTCCTTTGGGGCTCCTGTGACTTGGAAGCAGCCCCTATCATTTCCTTCAGTCACCTTTGAGCCAAAAGCAAGAACACACTCCAGCCCCAAAGGAATACTTTTAAGGAAAGTTAGAAGAAAACAAACAGACAGGGTATCAGTGGAGCAGCTACTGCTGCCAAGCTAAAATTGGTACATATGCTCTTGCACACATATAATGCAGCAGAGCTTAATCAATTCCCTCATTAATGTTGAGAATCATGCGTTCATGCTCTGTCTGGGAAAGATTTACACCCACATGAATTTTGATGTGGAGCTGAAACAAAAATGTTGATGCTGGCAATGCCAGCTATAGAGAGTAAATAGCAGGGGCCTGCCAATGCTGACTTGAATGGGGCTTCTTACCCAGAAGAAAACCTACATGTGAAAAGTATTCTCATGATCAGGTCTGTGCAGTAAAAGTAAATCCTGGTTTTCTTTCTCAAACAAGTAAATCCATTTATGCCAATGAGTTGTTTTCAAGCCTTGTATTGGTAGGTCCCACTCCCTGGTCTTTATGTGAGATCTGAATCTTGCCCACTGGAGTGAGTCAGGCTGTCAGTGTTTGGCTCTGTGCTTCAGGGGTCAGTGACTGCATTTACATGTGGGCAGACTTCATACTGATAAAATCAAACTACTGCACTGAAAAGAACATTAACTAAATGCCTCCTAACATTCTGATGGTGTATAAGCTATTCTGAATCTTAAAATCCATAGGGGATTTGTCCTAATTCATTCCAGTACACACAAGTACATAAATGAAAGTGATTTCTGTTTAGTAAAATTGAGGAAATGCATAAAAAAAGAAAGTAATGGGAATTTAAAATTGCTTTCTTTTTCAGGATCTGAGAAACAAAGAATTGTGAGTAATGTTGGAATGAATGTTCTCACCTTCTCTGTCATCCTGTGTTTCCTAGTTTTATTTCTTAGAACTCAGAAAGCAATTCTTTCTTAGTAGCAGTGGCACAGCAGGCTTGTCTTGATAATGTGCTTCACCCACGAGCTTTGTTTAGAAGTGACTGGATTATATGTTTTGCTTGTCTTCTCCACTGAAGCCAGAGGCATATGCAGGCCAGATGTTAATATCAGGGACACAGCACTGCCTTCACAACTCTGTGTCAGGCACCCACCTTTCTGACAGCTCGATGGCCTTGAGGAGATCCCACAGGAGAGGGTCAAATGCAGGAGAATGCATACTCACAGTCCTGACTCAGCTTGTGCTTTCTCTACAACTCCCCACTGCTTGTGGCTGGTGTTGAGGTGCCAGAGAGGGGATGAGGTGATATGCTGGGAATAAGGGAATTGCTAGCACTACACCAGTGGAGTGGGAGAGGGGCTACAAGAAGGGTTAAATTTCCTTGGTAACCTCCCAATAAATCCGTATCAGTTTAAAGCTACAAGTGAATCTGGCAACAAAATTCTGTAACTTCAGATCATAAGTCACCCACTGTGTTGAAAGCTGTTTGATGTGGATCTCTCCACTGGCAATTGGCTGCAGGCCAACAAACTCACTTTCTATGGATCAAAAAATCACCACACTTTTTACTGGTCACTTTTTTGTCTGAAGGCAGGAGCGAAGGGTAGTAGAGGATCTGTGTTTTTGATGCATCCACCTACCGTTTTTTTTCTTTGGACCACCTCTGTGTGCTTTCAGTAAGGAATTAAGCCCTCCTTTGCTGTTCACACAGCATCCCTTTTCAATAGAAATCCAGACATGTTGGCAGTGCTTGCTACCAGAGGAATAAAGAATGAATAATGATCCAAAAGGAAGTATTATAGTCTCTCAAATTGTGCTGGGATATTCTCAAATCAAACAGTAGCCCAGCATGTGTTGGTATTCACTTCTAATATTCTTCAAGAGAGCCTGTTCATTGCTAGACTTTGTGTATTGCAATAGCATCTGAAACCTAGGAAGAACTACAAAAGCAAGATGCTGATGAACACCCTGGGCACCTGTGTTTTTTAACCCTCACAACCAAAAAAACAGTGAATGATAAAGAGTGAAAATGGGTATCAGATGCATTGAATTTATTCAGATTAGATAACATGGTTGGAAGAAAGAGGATAAGTAGTTTGTGCAACATCTGGTTGACCTGAAAGATCAGACACCTAAAAGAATATTTTACTAGAGAAGACTTCTAAAGAAAACAGTAGTGTGGGCAGGTAAAACCACAAATCAAATACTTTGCAGGTCCATATTTCATCACATGGCAGTATGCTTTCAGATGTCAAATTCTGTTCCTATTGAGTCTATGGCAAAATGCCCACTGACTTCAAACAGAATAGGTTTTGTCCCTCTAAGCTATGAGTATGGCCAGCAATACTAATGCAGAATAGGAATAAATTGTGTAGGTAAAGAGTAGGGAGTTGGTGCTGGAAATTTAGTGCCCGCCTGATCTTAATCCTTTTATTTTCAAATTAACAAAACCCTTTCATACTTAGAACATTATATCAATCATTGGGTTTTTTGATCCACAATATTTTACAGTCCCTTGGCTGACGTGATTAATGCTAACAAACTTTGTTTAGTAAATAGTTTTTTAAATAGCTAACCCAAGTTTTCAGAGGCATTAGAAACATTCTTTTCAAAACAGAACTTTTTGACATTGCAGCCAGTTTTGTTCAAGAAAGACCTTTAAACCTTCTCATTGGTGTTCTCTGTCTTTTTACCTCCTCCTCCATTCCATGATATTCCCTTTAGTGAAGTTTATCCAAATCTATATTCTTAAATCTTATCCTGAAAGTGGATTTGATAACTCTTTGTAATTGACTGACAGGTCTCAGCATTATAGCAGGTATCTCTGCATGGATATGAAAATGAAAAGCATAAAATGAACTCCTGAACTTTTTTTTGCATTAAAGTAATTTTGCATCAAAACAAGTAAAATTACCAGTAGTGTGTCTGTAGTAATTTAAAATCAGATAAAAATAGGACTGCTGAATTCTTTAATTAACATAGCTGAAAGTTAGCCAAATCGGCTTTGGACACAGCAGGAGACGTACAGTTTGTCCTGATTTTGTGGGGAATGAAAAAATGTAATACTTGGCACATGAACTAACTGTGCTGACTTAAAATGTTACCAAAACATATTCAACTAAATAAAATATGGTGGTTTAGCAGAGATTAGTCCACATATTTTAACAGAACAGAAGAGCACAATTTTAAAGTTGTGGGTTACTGAAAGAAACAAAATCTAGAGAAACTCATTATCAGTGACATGAAAATTTTGAAGAAAACTACTTACGTATTGAAATCAGTGAGGTCCTTTGGCCAAACTCTGGTGCTCTTACTGATAAAGATTAACATCATCTCCTACAAACAGTTCTGTTCATTTGGGAATCCAGTCTTTTATGGCAAATGAAACGAACATTTTCCATTGTCAAGATGCTAAAACCCACCACTTTTTAATTTCTATGTGCCTATTTGCATGAAAAGGGTTTTGATGAGGTTAGAGGTATAATATTATGATGGGGATAAATTCTTTATTAAACAGAAACAAACATCAACCGAGTAAACATCATTAGTGCTTACAAAATCTAGACTAGATGTAGTGCACATGCCTGTGTATGATGGAAGTTCAGTGTCTTTCTAAGCAGACACTTTCTTGTAGAAGTTTTAGGGCAGAATTCTGTCATTCTCAGATGTGCATCCTTAAGCAAAGAAACTCTCGTGAAAAACTTATGAAAAACCCAATTATAAAACCTCTGATGAAATCAGATGTGGTTTTCAAAACCCCCTATTACAGAAAGGTAAAACTGATTTTTCCTGAGGAAGTGAGGACTGCTTGAATCCAGAGAAATTCCTTGAGGAAGGACATTGCTACCCTCCCTGCAAAGCTTTACTGTTTTAAATTGCAGTTCAAATTCCTGCTTGTAAGGTGAGGGAGGATATTCATTAAATTAGTTCATCTGCGGACAGCCCAGCTCAACTTGGGAGTAACACTGTCCCCTGTATGATAGGGCTGTGTGGAGACAGCTACCAAATTTACTTTTAGTGGCCTGTTCTGTCTTTAGAGTTTTTATTTTTTTTTTCTCAAGGATTTTATTATGAAGGCTGTCTCATTCCCAGATACAACATTTCATGATTTTGGAAGGAACAGCTACCTGCAGAGTTTTTCTTAATTCCCACATCACTTGGTGTTTCTCCAGATCATTTTGTTTCCTAGAAAGTACAGCTCATCCTTTCAGAGGACTGAGTTTTCCTTGCATGGATGGTTTGCCTCTTAAAAAGCTTGCCTTCAAAAACCACAGTATAACATGAGCACCCTTAGGCAATAGTTCCCAAAGCTGAGGTTCTGACCAAAATTAAGTTAGATAGTCCCTGGGCTGTGAGCCAGTCTGAAGGGGAACTTGCAATGGGGAGTTACTCAAAAGCCAACTGGACTTCACCTTACTCTTTTACCAACTTTCATCTTTCAGGTGTCTGTGAGATATTTTCTACAGTCACAGTGGGTGAGGTTTATAATATTTTTTACAGAGGATTATAATATTTTTTTACATCCATTTTACAGACAAGAAACACCAAGACAGGAGACATAAAGACAAGAAAGGCCCTGCAGATTAGAGGATGAGGCAGAAATCTTCCCTTTCCTCAAGTCAGGGCCACTGATTCATTTTGCAGCACACTCTAAAGAGCTGCGACCTCTTTAGGTGAGACAAGATTTTTGGGCATCGTTCCTCAAAGATCCTCAGATCTCTTTTCTACACCAAACCCATACTCCTTTGGTGGGGGAGGTAGGATGACTCAGTCACTCCACAGGCTCTCTGACACTTCTCTCTGATACACACTCTCAAGAAAAGCAGAATGCATCCATGCTCTTTGGTAAACAAAGGGATGTGTGGGAGCATTTGTCCCCTTAGAGACTTAGAGATATTGCATGGGTAGATGGAGCAGAGCTGAAAACAAAGACCTAATTTCAGTGCTCCTGCAAAAACATCTGGCCAGCACTGTCTCTTAAAAAAAACAGACTGGAGGAATGTAAACATATGTTTGGCCCGTGAAGGACTCATTACATAAATGTTAATTATGAAGAGGGTTTCCCATGAGTACAGAGGCTTTTGTCAGAACTTTGATTCCGTGCAGGACACAAGTCTCAGGAGTCCCATGCTCTGCCTTAGAGCTGTGCTGACACTTCTCTGAGCCCAAAGATGCAGTGAGGGCATTTGCTGTAGCACAGGAACAGAACAAGCTTTGATGATTGTAAGTGAAGTTTGCACAGCATCATGTTGAAGCAACTCTGTGTAATTAAATATTTCCACTGATCAGAACATGTGAATATCTAGCTATGAACCCAAAAGGATGAGGCAGCTTCCCTTAGGTCACTTAAATAAAATATCTGAGCATTATCATATCATTTGGCATAGCAAGGGCAATAGAGCCATTACATTTTTGCTGTTATGGCCTTGAGATTCTTCTCTTTGCTTACAACATTTTGAGTTGTTACGGTGTGACTTTCATGCCTTTTTCCTCCACAGTCAGGAGGTATTCAAGTTACACTGACCTTTCCAAAGGGATGCTGAGATTCTCACATGATTAACATGACTCCAGGCTTCCACAAAGATCACAAGAACAGGGGACAACCTTAGGCTTTCTTTGCTGTGAATAGTGTCATTTAGTGAAAGGCGTGACTCGCCATGTCCAAAGTGAAGCTTGCCTTCAAACCACTGAGGTGAAGGTTCCAGAGGACCAGCTTAATAATTACTCTGTTTGCATTGCTTAAACAGACACAATGAATCTCATCTTCTTCTCCCACTGTGGCCACTCTTTCCTCCTGCACCACCCTTGTTCTTGCAGCACTTGCACTGCTGGGTGATGAATCTGACCAGGGAACTTACCTGACTGAAAAACATGGCTGATGTTTATTTTTGCAGTGTTACTTTTACAGTTGGATCAGAGTTACCTGTTCCAATTTGTGATGTGGCTCCAGTCTGTCAGCAGAGTAAAGGCAATGAGAAGTGGGAATGTTCAAGCGAGAGTGGGAGTTCAGGAATATGAAAATCTTGGATCTTTGATGTCCGGTGACTGAATATTGAACTATGCTTTGGGATTGATACCTTCTGTCTGCCTTGCCTGTTAAACTCTTACTGTATGTGGTGCTCTATAAATAATGTCTTTTGAAACTATAGCAAGCCTATTTTAAAAGAGAACCGCAGTTACTGAATTTCCACTGTGATTTATCTGCCAGCCCTCCTCCCTCCCCAGTGGCTGAATATCTTACTTATCTATTTCACAAATGCGAAACAGAATACTCCACTGCTTTTCCTCTATTCTTAAATGCATTTGTGAGAATTCAGCCCTTCAGAATGACTAAGAAAGGCAGCAGGACTTCTCCTCAGATTTAAGGCTTTAGGGAGTTTCAAAGAGTGAGAGAGAATTGAAACATTTAAAAGCCAGTATTCCTAAGAAAGCTTTTTGCAGCTTTTTTTTTTATTTATCAGAATTTCTGACCACATCCAAGAACTCCAGAGGAATTCTGTACTGGCATTGGAGAGAGTTTGTAGTCAAAACATAAATGAACACTTTGACTTAGTTAGGTTATTAATGCTGAAAATAACATTTTTATTCCAAGCAGTAAAATATGAGTTATAATTCTGAAGATGACACAATTCGAAGCATATTTATTTGCAGTAAAAATCTGCCTCTGAAAGAGGAAATAACAATTTATTCATTGGCTCTGAAATATACTCAACAGTGTCAGAGGGCCAGCTTTTCCAAGAAGATGATTCTGTGAGTGCCACTGGTACCCAAAGAGCAGGTGATATATTATGTATCCTTGATCTATGGCTTCCAGATACATTACCTGTTCTCCTAGTGATGTAATAACAAGGAGTCAAACCCTCAGCTGTATTTAATATTGACTCACAAGCCTTTGTCAGAGGCGAGCATGATTTCTTGATGTATTTGACACCCAGGAGAGAAAGATGACTGAGACACCTATAAATCTCAAAGTCCTGTTTTAAACATGACAGAGCGAAGGAGAGAATATTATGACAACGTAGCATTTACATGGTCAAAGTACTACAGTTGTATTGACATCTCAAATACCCTCATAAAGCTAAGGAGTAAACACTGTTATCTCCATAAAGAAGCTAGCCAAAGGTGATATGCTCTGGAATTTATTTTACGTAAGTTTAAGGTCTTCAATTTCCCTCTAGAAACTAATAAGCCATTGAGAAACAAACTTGCAGCCGAAGTAAGAATAGATACTGGGTCTTGCTGGGATTCAAGCCCATGCCACCTAACAACTATCAGAATTTCCTGTCCAAGAGGTAGCTGGAAGCTGTATTAAAAGCTTAAAAGTTTAAGTTTTGTCTGCACAAAGGACCAGTTGTCTGGAATTTGTCTCCTGCAAACTGTCCTTCATTTGGTGTGTCCCTGAAAAGAAGTAATCCTTGTTTCCACTTCTGATGATAAACCACAAGTTAAAACAAGCAGGTTTTCCTTGAATGCAAACCAGCTATTATTATACAATTTGTTATCAGATCAAAGCAAACATGACCTTAGCCCTTGGACAGTACATCATAGAGTACACCATACCTTTCACATGGAAAGGAGGAGGAAGGGGGAGGAGAATACATATCCTGCTTTGCTCTCCAGATGTGACTGCAGGTACTTTAAACCATAATTATGGAAGAGGCTAAGCTTTTTGACTTTCCTACCGATGAGGTGTCTCCCCTCCTCAGTCTGTTTCTGGGTGCTGTAAGTATTGCTCTCCTTTTAGCGTGAAAGCAACTGATTCACAGCCTTGCTGTCTAATGACTCAGAAAGGAGTCTGAGGACAGGGAGAAGCCATACTCATTTCTGAAGTCACTTGCTCAGCAAATAAGTATAAGTCGATGTAGCCTTTATACCTTAGCAAGAGTCCTTGCTGCACATGAGGGATCATGTTGTGACAGGTGCCCTTCCCTCAACCTGTCCCTTTCTGTGCCTTGTGAGACACAGACAGACCAGAGTTCAAACTTGCCACCTGTAGGAAGCCTTGGCCAACAGAAGAGGATACTTTGCTGAGCTGATAGCTCTGCTGTTAACATTTATAATTCTCTGCACTTTACAATAAAACCCAGCTTCTGGAATTTAGTGGTTATGTGAGAAATTCAATTTTTGTTTATTTCTTTGGAAGGTTTCCTGTGTTCAGGTTTGCAAAGAAAGAACTTCTGAATTCAGGGCTCAGAAGTTAGGAGGAAGGGGAACCCCTCTCCATAATTGCTACCTATAGAAAATGGTGAGATTTTTAAGCAAATTTCATAGTAATGAAATATGAGTCATGATGTTTTAAGACCTGGGCTGCTGATAGTGTCTTTTTTGCATAGTCCCACAGACTCTTTCACACCTGGTCATAGACCCAGTGCACAATTTGTGTTGTTTAATAGTAGTACTAAAGGTTTCTTGATACCTGCTTACATCTCAAAAGTCATGTCAGTAGGCACTGCTTGCACCTCCACAATTTGTTATTTTCCTTCCAGAAAAGGAAGAGCTTTAGGTCAACGTGGATGGCACATCTCACAGGTGGTGGCGTTTCCCCACTTTTCTCAATATAGTGTTCTCATCAGCATTAAAAGTGAGCTTGATGCCTTAAGCTTTAGTTTTCATATTTGCAGATTCTGTGCTGCCTAGGGGTGTGGTTCTGAGTCTCATATTAAGTGCCAGTAAGCTCTCTTCATAGAGCGGGTAGACAAAACAAATCCTTTTTCCTGCTAAAGGCCAAGGACAACTTTCAGGCCCGAAAGCATAAACAACGATGAGCTGAAGGGAGGAGCAAGAAGGATGGGACCTCACACCTTGAAGCTGTAATTCGACAATTAAACCCCAATATGTAAATGAACCAAAGCTTATAAAAATGTATGATCTTGTGACCGGTCGGCCATTGTTTCATGACCATCCTTGATCCCCTTTGAGTGCAGCCTTTGTTGGGCTCCCATCCTGCCCGAGGTGGATCCTGGACGCCTTTCAATAAATACCTGCTTTATTCTCTAGCTCTGTCCAGTCTGTTTCAGATCAGCCTTCCAAGGCATCAAGCTCAGTTCACAGCACTCTTGTTCTTAAAATGATTTTTGCTGTAAGGCTTCAGCTCAGCATCACTTGGGCTCTAAAGGTGATCCCTTTTTCACATGCTGTTCCCACTTTTCATGATAGCATTTTGAGCAATTACAGATACGTTACAGACTAATTTACCCCTCACAATCCCCCTCAGAGCCATGCAAATGTTTTTTATTACCCTTCCTTTACTGACAGTGAAAGCAAGACATGGAGATTAAAGGCAATATTCTCTCCTTTGTTTTTGTTCTTGGAAAAGAGCCAAATTTATTCAATTCTGGCTGAAGGTGGGGGTGGAAAGTCAAGATGTGGGGACTGGTCTGGGACAAACTCCTCCCATTCCTTGAAGCCTGTTAAAAGCAGTTCTGCCACAACCTTTGGAGATCAGGTCTCTGGGAGGTCATGGAGACGACAAAAAAGAGGTAAGAGGGAGCTTTGTGATATAAATTTTCCATCGGTCTGAGCTGAAGGTTGCAGTTTGTCACTGCAGAGACAGAGTTTATAAGGAGTCTGTATTTACAAGAGCAGTGAGGAGCCTGTGGGAAGTGACAGGGCTTCAAGTTCACTGAACTGAATTGGACCTTGAGAGAAGGAGCTGCTGTTAAGGAATTGGGAACAAACACCATAAAAAGCAGGATGGTGGAAGCTTTGCTGTGATACCAGTGAGCCTTCCCTGCTCTTACTGCAGCTGAATTGTTCCTGGCTTGCAGAGGGAAAGGCCAATACATTAGGAAAGAGAAAATTGCACTGATTAAATCAAGCAGAATTTGGAATGCATTTGCAAAGACTGTAACTCCCAGTGAATAAGATATGCCATCCAAGTATGGTGGGGGCTAAAACAGGGCCTCTAACATATCCTACTGGGAATGTCAGAGCGATAGAGAGGTATTGTCCCCACCCACTTAGGACAAGGCATTCTTTGTGGGATCTGCATGGGATTCTAGACAATTATGAATTCTACGTTAGAAGAAGAACTCCTGTACTTAAAAAAACAACCGAAAAAGTGTCTAACTGGCACATGGCAGAAAGTCTGTATTCTTGCACTTAAATTTATGGCACAACCTAGTCTTCCTCTATCCAGTTAACTGTGTCAGTAAGGGCTCTAAATTCTGGAAAAGGAAGGAGATGCCTCTATACAGTATCTATTTAAGACTCAGTTGACCTATCATTGTCATTCCAGAAGAGCAGAGAGAAATACATGGTTCCTCTGAACTCTAATTCTGTAAATTTGTTTGGGATTTAGAAAACAGGGTGATAGATGTCTTCTAAATGTCAATGACAAGACAGATAGGTGTTCCTTCCTTAACCTAACATTTTGTTTTAAAGTGCCGCTGTCAGTTTAGTGTCTCTTTTCATTTCTTGTGTTCAGACTTGAGAAATAAAACCTGCTGGTGTATACAGCACAGACAGCCCTGATCCCAGCCATGATCCCTGACTTCTCAGCACTCCCAGAACTGTACAGGTAACAGTGTCAATCTCTGTTGAATACAGATGCAGAGTCCAGTCATCATCATTCCTGTAGCTCTGTGCCTTCACTCCCTATATCCAGGAGAGCCATTAGCCCAAATGTTCTGTCCTGAGAATTATATTTCTTTCTCTCTTCCTGTTTTCTTCTATTTTATTTAGCCTGGTATCCAGTCTTTCAGTTTATATTCTGATCTAATGTCTCTGATCACTGTGGACAAAAAGTGGAAAAAATCCCACTCAGGCAGTGCATCTTTTAGAGTAAGTGTGGTGAGGCACTGGCACAGGTTGTCCGGAGAGGTTGTGGGTGCCCCATTTCTGGAAGTGTTCCAGGCTAAGTTGGGCAGGGCTTTTAGCAGCCAGGTCTAGTGGGAGATGTCCCCACCCATGGCAGGGGGTTCTTCAAAGGTCCCTTCCAACGCAAACCATTTTATTATTCTATGGTTTTATTACAGAAATACGTTCATAGAGCAGCTCATAAGCATTATGCTTTTTCTGCAAGATGAGGGCTATCACATATTTAGATAAGGCTTGTCAGTCTGTGTTCTCTCTTTTTGCTCCTGCAGAGTTTCTTCCTGCAGCTGCACTTTTCCCCTCACCTTTTTATTTACCTTTGTCTCAACTAAGACTCTATCACAATGTTGGACCTTCTCACCTACGTCCTTCTGGCCTTGGCCAAGCTAGTCAGTCGTGTCAACAGGATTGAGATTCACTGATCCCCAGATATGGGAGGTTTCTTTTCATTTGTCCTTCTGCCCCTGGACAGAACAGCACTGCTGCTCCAGCAGCTTACCAGAGTGCTGGAAGTGTTTTGCTCTTCCTTTGCTCTTTGTCCCTCTCAGTTCCCTACTCTAAATTTTTTAACCATTTGTTGCTATGTCTTTGTTTCTTTTCAGCCACTGTTCCCTCCAGACCTCTGGCTTCTTCTTTTTTCTGCCTTCTCTCTTTTTTCATCCCTTCTTAGTTTCTGAGGGAGTGCTTTGATGGTGTTTCAGACTTGGACTAATCCCTGTCCCTAAGACACAGGGACAAAAGGGACAGTGGCCAAACCATTAAATGAAGAGCAATCTCCTGTTGTTTGTTTCACACCTGGCCTCTCCTTACTTCACCTCATGGCCCATACTCTTGCACTGAAAGGAACAGTGGCCTCAAGAGTTTGTCTGTTTGGCGTCACCCAGCAACTATAGGCAGGCTTTGGGGACCTGTCATGCCTTGTGTGATTTAGGCTGGATAGTCGGTGTGGAACAGTTCCCTTGCTGAGAGCACAAAAATATGAAACTTTTGTGGAATGCAGAAGGGGGATAAAGACAATGCTCAAATAAAAATCAGAGATGTGGATGACATGAAGATATTTTCTTTGTCTCTGCACTCCATTCACAGCTTCATTCTTCTCCACCTCTCCTTCCACCAAAGCCATACTGTCTGTCCAGTGCAGTGGGATGCTTCTGCTGGCACAGATGGAAGGGCGATGATGTAGTGATAGTGGAATTTCCAACTCCTTACACAACTCTGCATGTAAATATGTGGAGATGCTTTCTCTGCATATTTAAACGCACAGCTCTTAAACCAGGGTACATACTCTATTCACATCCCTTATACATGCATATATGCCCTCTTTTTCTGAGTCAGGCTTTCAGACAGCACATTCTTGCTGCCTTGTGCTTGCTGTTCATGTCACATTGGTCATCCCAGTGGATTTGTGCATCGCTGGAATGGGGCAGCCAACACACACTCTGGAGGGAACCTGAGCAGCTGAGAGGAAGAAAATTTACTTTTACAGAATCATAGAGTCACTAAAGTGGGAAAAATCAAGGAGTCCACCCATTAACCAAGCCCAATACTAAACCATGACCACAGGTGCCACATCTACATGTCATTCTAACCCTTTAGATTAAAAATAAAAAAATCCTGATATCCAATCTAAACCTCCCCTGGGACAAATTGAGGCCATTTCCTCCTGTCACCTGCAACCTGGGAGAAGGGACTTACCCCCACCTCACTACAACCTCCTTTCAGTTATAGGGATTAGTAAGGTTTCCTTTATGGTGTTTTTTACATGCAGTGCTCCATGTGAAACAGCTATGTAGCTGTAAAGGCCCAGTCTTATGTTATTTACAGAGCTGTTTAAAAGAAAGCTCACCAACCTAAAACACTTAAATCTGGCTGCAATTAAATTTGATATCTACCTGCAGTCACTGTTGGAATCCTATGGCTTTTCCAGTGACTGCTAATGACTGATGAGGTGCCCAAAATGAGCTATTCCCTGGGTCGTATAACCCACACACTTCTATTGATCTTGTTAACATAGATTTTGGTGAGTGCAGTTGAATGTGCTGCCTTGAGAAATGCTTTTTTCAGTGGCTGCAAATACTGAGCTACCAAAAAACCCATAGGTACAGGAAAGGCAGATTATGTTCTGCAAATCATACACTGGGATCTAGCCAAGTACAAAAGAAACTAAACAAGAGCCGCAGCCAGGCCTTTGAAGGTAAAACAGTGTGAAACATTTGCTTCTGTTAAAAATACTTCAACTGCTTTTTTTATGTGTCAGTCTTCCTGCAAAATCATTTGCCTCTATGGCTTTTTTCCCCCCAACTTTGGACACAAAATACACACTCTGGATGGCTGCCAAAATGGTGAGGCAGCTTCTCTTAGGTCGCTTAAAGAGGACATCTGAGCATTATCGGTTGGATTTTGTTATGCAGTGAGGGGAATATAAGATTTTTCTGCTTCCCCAATGGTACAGCCTCTTGCAATACTTCAAGCAGGCTGTGTTTTCATAGCTTGTTTTCAGAAGGGGCTGCATTGTGAGCTAGCCAGAAAACTAAAGCCAAGCTGGTTATCTCATACAGCTTGCAACATTGCTTAGAAGCCAGTTCCCTTGTGGCTAAGATTTTCCAATGACACTTGAATGCACTAACATCTTTAATATCTGAGTGGCCTCCACAAAATATCTCAGAAAGTCTGTTTTTGGAAAAACTGTGCCCCCCTTCTGTGAAATCAAGCTTTCTCAATTGTCACAAGGTAAATGGGCAGTAACAAAAATCATAGACACTTAAAAATCTTGGCTAAGTTATTCTTTGACCTTATAGTTATCATGTATGTTTTTAAAGACCCTGCAAACTTGTTTGAATTATTAGAATCTACCAGCACTAATCCTGAAGTCTCCTCGGATCTGTCTTATTTAGATGTGGGTTTAAGCAAGCAAATAAGAACCTCTTTAATATGGAAATTGGGAGCACTTCAGCAGAATTATCAATGCTGACTTTAGCTTATTTCCTGAGGTAAACATGAGTAGTATCTTCCCTCTCCCATTAACTTTCTAGCTCCTCATAAAACATTCTAGAGAATTAGATTCTTCTCTGTTGCCGGTTTGAGCAGGAAACATTTAGTGCTGGTGAATAGTAAGTATTTTCCATATGCAAATTTGCTCATTTGCTGCCCCTTACTTCTTGTTAAGGGAAAGGGTCATTTATTCTGCTTAAAGCTTTCCCTCAGAGCTATTCAAATTAACAAGATGCTAAGTGTTTTACTGAGGAGGGTCTATAATTTCCTCAGCCGGTACAGCTGGAAAATCGACATTTATTTATTCTCTGCCCAGAAATTACTGGGACAGAGACATGCATTTGCTATGTAAAATACATTGTTAGTTTCTCAGCATGTATAATGATGCTGGGTCAGAGTTAAGAAGGTTAATGAAATATTTAAAGTGAATTTTTGCATAGCATCTTTTTCAGTACTGCAATGGATAAGCCACAAAGCTAAGAGCATGCTTATGTAAGGTATTTAATAAGGTGTTTTCATCCTATAGAGTGTATAGAGGCTATTATCAAGATGTTCTAACACCACTTGAATGAGATTAAGCTCTTTATAAATACTCTTTTAGAGGCAAATTTGAAATTTGCTTCTAAGGTTGTATTGCTGTAGTAATGAGCAGCAGAGCTGATGGCTCACTGAGTTTGCTTTGATTTATACTATTTTTGAGGCCAAACTGGCTGTAGTTGCTTTTGGGCTTGAGATTTTTAGAGGAGATGCACCTGTGTCACTCCTGTCAGTCCAAAATTCAGTGGAGCTCAAGGGCTCTGAGTGTGTTGTGTATAACAAAGGCAGTGGTTTTGACTAGGTCCCCTGGTCCAAGATATCCAGACCAGGACATTGTGTAATGTTGGTTTTTGTCTTCCTCGCAGAACTCCTTGAGTGATGGAATTCCTTGAATGTCATGAAAAGCAGTCAGGCCCAGATGTGGACTGTTCCTGTTTGATATGCCACAAGTGAAGCTAGCTTTCTGTAGTTTCCCATGCTGTGGTGAGAGAAGGATTAAAAACTAAGGTATTCGAACACTGTAAAATTACACGCAAATAAAGCAGTGGATGTATTCAAAAGGGCTCTTTACAAATAAACAAATAAACAACAAAAAAAAGTCACCGCTTTGATAGAGCCTGGCTTGAAAAGAACTTGCCAAGATCAAATAACAGCTGTACCTGCTGGAGCTGGAACCAAAACAATCTGGTCCACTTCATTTTCTACTTCACAAACAAGGATTTTTGTTGATAAAAATGCTCTTAAGCCTTTTTAGCTGTGTGGTAGATACAAGATTGTTCCAAAGTGGCTTTACAGGAGCGGGCTGTATTGGTGGAGCATGGCGAGAGTTTGACTTTTTTCTAGGCAGTGGATTTGGCGCCTGCTGATCAGGTATAGAAGCATAGAATGGGTCGGAAAGGACTTTTGAAGATCATCTCATTCCAACCTCCCTGCCATGAGCAGGGACATCTTCCTGCTCTTCCTTCCTTCCAGCTTGCAGCCCCTTCCAGCCTGACCTTGAAAGTTTCTAGGGATAGGGAAACTATCACTTCTCTGTGCCAGTGTCTCACCACCTTCACAGTAAATAATTTCTTCCTAATATCTAATCTAAACCTGCCTTACTTCAGAAACTCGATTTCTTCTTGTGCTGCACTACATGTCCTTGTCAAAAGTCTCTCTCAATCTCTATCGTCAGCCCCCTTTTACTGGAGGGTTGCAATAAGGTATTTTTGAAACCTTGTCTTCTCCAGGCTGAAAAACCTCTTCTCTCATCCTTTCCTCACAGGAGATGTACTCCAGCCCTCTGATCACTTTTGTGTCCCTTCTCTTGCCCTGCTCCAACAGGTCCAAGCCTTTCCTCCATTGATGGCTCCAGGGCTGGACGCAGTACTCCAGGTGTGGTCTTACCAGAGTGGAGTATAAATTCAAGAACCATCACTACAAGCCTAACACAGTCTGAAAAAAAGCCTTGGGAGTCTAGATATCTGTTTTATTTCTATTCTGCATTTAGAGTAAGAAGCTGCCATCTTCAGTGAACTCATCATTGGCAGGATGCGAATGATATGGAACAAGTTGCTGACCCTGTTTCTGCTGTGGTAAAACTGAAGTAATTCTGACTGTTGGGATGTTTTGCCATGGGTGAGCACTTTTGGGCATTTAACTGTTTATTTAGTTCCTTCAGCAGAATCACTGATGTCAACAGCAGCCAAGCATGGCCTCAGCTGGCTGGTTATTAGATAAAGAAGACAAGATTGCAGTTTTAGGGGAATTTGACACACGCACAGCACCACTGATCTTCTCACAGTGGTGCAGTGTAGAAAGATAAGCTGTTGTGGTTATAACATCACAGGAACCTGGCATCTGAGACAGAGATGGTTTAACTCGTGTATTTTTAGAGGCATCAAAATCTATTTGTTTGGGAATTTGTTTGATTGTTGTTTATCTTTTAAAATCTGGAAATCAACTTTCTCCTTTCTTGCAGCGGAGAATTTTTCAGCAGTTTCAGGAAAACAAATATAAGGCATGGGATCTTGAATAGATATGGTTTTCTTCAGGATATGTGTCAGAAATTGGGGTTAATGGGTAGCAATAACAGAAATAAATGAAAGCTCTACCTTAAATGGTGGACAAAATGCTTTAAAAATGGGTTAAGACCCATTTTTTGTTTACTTTATGTAAGACAAAAGAAAGTTCTTCAATGTTTTTTCCAGGATAAATGTAAACAGGACAAACTCTTTTTAAATCTTCTGCAGTTATTATGAAGAAACATCAGGCTTAAAAATCTCTGCCTAGATTACCTGCTGAGAAACATCATGCTAAAACCAAAATTTTTCTCACCAAATTTAAGAATTGTAGTCTTTTGTAATTGCAAATAAGCCAGCCATGCTAGCTGGGGCTCTCAATATTTTTAGCATTATAACTGGATATGCACAACAAGTTTGCCTCAGCAAAACTGGACAACAGGAATCCACCAGCTTAAAAGGAGGATTGCATTATGCATGAAAGGGAAAAACCTGTTCGTTGTAAACGGTTTCATTTGTATCTCACAGCAAATTAGGTTCCTTCAAAATCTTCTCAAGGGAGTGAGGCATCATGAAGCCTTTCATCAGGGGCCCCAGACTGGGCTCTGCTTCAAACTTCTTCAGAAGAACAGAACAAACATCCTCCTTCCAGTGAGCCGGATGTTTCCCGAAGGTAGAACAAGGTATCCTCTGTACCTCAAAGGGAGGAAGGATCACATAACACCAAGCATAAATGTGAAGTTACCAGTTTTCACAGGCTTTTATATTATTATTACTTCTTTAAACCAGGAAGCTTTCCCACATCTCAGTTATAGCTATGAAGTTCTATGGATTTTCTCTGTTTTCTCTCCTTTCTGACATTCAAATCCCCAACTCTCAAACACAGTCATTATGTGCTGGGCACCTTAGCAGATAGAGAGTGGCTGGTAGAACATTTCACTCTCATAACAGCCTTATGACAAGTACAGAAATGGTGTATGTGGAAAATTATTTATCAGGAAGCATTTGATGTGTTTTCAGGTTCTCCTTTGAAGCAATTTAGTGGCTGGAAAGCAAGGGAGAGGAGATCAAATTCCCAGCACACTGCCAGTAACTTCTCTGTAGACTTCAGCTTTAGAACCAGACACACATGAGCTTTTTCAGAGTTGTCAGCAATTCAGATCAAAATTGAAGCCTCTTTCTTATCACACCATACAAGCAGCAGCTCCTGCCATATTCTTCCCTTAACTCAATACCCTGTTGTTAATCCTGTGTCAGGCATGGGAGCAGGCTGCCCAGGGATGTGGTGAAATATCCGTCCCTGGAAGTATTCAAAAGGCATGTGGATGTGGCACTTGGGGACAACATTTCATGGTGAACATGGTGGTACTGGGTTAATGGTTGGACAATACAATTTTAGAGGTCTTTTTCAACCTAGACAATTCCATGATTCTAATCAACAGAACAAAAGTGTGATCTTTGTCCTATATTGATCACTCTCCAAAATGAAACAAGTTGGTATTGTTGTAGAATTCACCAGGAGCATGGAACAAACCATAGCAAGGGTCTTTTTCTCTAGCAAGCTGCCTAAGTTTAAATAGCTCACATTCTTCTGGACTTCTCTGTTCTTGCTGTAATGGTTTTGCATGTTTTGCCTGCATATGCAAAATACTTAGATGTTGTTTAAAGCATTCTGGAAAAATAATTTTTTCATTCATGCCCCAGAGAGGAAAGGGCATGATCAGCTCAAGGGATTAATAAAAAGGAATTTGAAGTCTTTTGCCTCCTAGAGACTCACTTCTAGGCTGCAGGTTGTAATGATTTCAAGACTGGCCAGTGGCACACAAGAATGATTCCCACTTGTAGTCCCACTTACCTACATGAGAATGGCTGTCACAAACCTCAGACCACATGGTATTTTCTATAAATTTGTGCACATTTCCGAGGTAATGGACTAAAAAAAATGAATGGTCTGGAGATGACCTACCCTTTTCTGTGTGGAGGATTTGTCTCAAGGGCAGAAGAAAGTAATTTAATGGGTTTTTGTGACTGATTTATTATCTTGATAATGAAAGTTGTTTTCTCTTTTACATAGCCATGCTGTCAATCTCATAAACTCATGTTTACAGAATAGTGAGTCTTTTTAGACATTGTAGAAACAAGGACTGCATAACCAGCAGCAATGGAAGCTTTAACATTTCTTCCATCACACTGATACTTTAGTAAAGCATTTGGCACCATTTCCCACAGCATTCTCCTGGAGAAATGGCTTGGATGGGTGCACTGTGGGTTAAAAACTATCTGGATGACCCAGAGAGTGGTGGGTAATGGAGTTACATGCAGTTGGCAGCCAGTTACCAGTGGTGTTCCCCAGGGCTCAGTGCTGGGGCCAGTCCTTTTTAACATCTTTGTTGTTGATCTAGGCATGAGGATTGAGTGTACTCTCAGTCAGTTTGCAGATGACACCAAGTTGGGTGGTAGTGTTGAACTGCTGGAGGGCAGGAGAGCTCTGCAGAGGGATCTGGACAGGCTGGATCCATGGGCCAAGGCAAATTGTATGAAGTTCAATAAAACAAAGTGCTGAGTCCTGCCCTTGGGTCACAACAACCCCAGGCAGTGCTGCTGGCTGGGGGAAGAATGGCTGGAAAGCTGCCCAGTGGAAAAGGACCTGGGGGTGTTTGTCAGCAGCAGCTGACCCTGAACCACAGTGTACCCGGGTGGCCAAGAAGGCCAATGGCATCCTGGCCTGGATCAGCAACAGCATGGCCAGCAGGACCAGGGCAGGAATTGTCCTCCTCTACTCAGCACTGGTGAGGCTGTACCTCGAATGAAAAAGACAGAACAGACCAAGAAGCACTGATAAAGAACAGACCCTTGGCTCAGCCAGCTTCAGAAGATAATCACAAGCTTTCTGGAAGCCAATTTAAGTGCCATGCCAGAACACAGTCTAATTTTGCTGTTAAGCCCTTTGCCAGGAAATAAACTATTTCATTCAAGATGTTATTGCATTAAGCAGAAATGACTAAGGCTGAGATTCTGAGATCCAGTTCATGCTGAATGTCACCTCACTTGACAGGCAGATCTTAAGTAACAAAAAAAAGGCATTCAAAAAGCGAGCTTTTAATTCAGTTATATTTTTAGCTAGGCCCTCCTGCTTACCCCTAGATATCTTGTTTCTTATCAGAATGAGTTAAAGCTTCATGGAGCATAAGATGGAGGAAAGCTGAGCTGCTGTGGTGTATGACTTTATATACTGAGTAGGATCAAATGGGTAAGAAATCAGTGATGCTGGACAGGAAATAAGATTCCCTTCTCTTCACAAAACAATGCCCAAGTGTGGTAGTAAGCAGAATCTCTTGAAAAAATACAAAATACAAATGTATTCACAAATAATTTAAAGAGTTTGTTTTACTCTGACTTCTACAATTGAAATTATTCACAAATAGTTGGATGGCAACCAGAATTTTTTTCACAAGAAGGCCATTTCATTGTTGTGCTTAAAAAATTTCCGTCATTCAATTAAGGAGCTGAAACAATGTCTTGGACAAAAATGACATGTTCGCTGCAAAGCAAACAAAACCCAAAACAAGCTCAGTGGTTTTTTTCCATTAAAATTGCTGTCTTTCTCCAACCGGCTATCTCAGTTTAAATCCTGATGGAAACAAGGCTCAGCAGTTTCTGTCTCTGTAAACTCAAAGAAAAATGCAGCTGCAGACTGGCCCAGGTAGCTTGTAGAGAAGAATGGACCCCTTTTGCAGTGAAGACAAAGCCTTAAGGAATTGACCACATAATATGAGTAATGGATAGTAAAGTATGCAAAGAAGTGATTCATAAATAACCCATAGACTGAGAGTTGTTAATTGATTTACTCACTGGATTATGACACACAGCACATTTTTTAAGATTTCCTAACCAAAAAAGGCATCCTATTTGTTGCAGATTTTACCCAGAACTTTCGAGTGCCTAGAAAGAATAGCATTGCTCTGAATTTTGGGTTTTTTAAATGGAAATTGAGTTGAAAAACCTTCCTTTGTATGAAACATGAGGACCTGACCACTTTTTTATCGTTATGGCTACGGCACTTTTCACAGAAGTAGGGTGTTAACCTCTGAGATGTGGCTATTTTCCAGCTCAGATGTTTTTCTTTCTTTCTGAATTTGCTCTGTAGTTTCAGCTGGATGACGTATTCCTCACTTCCCTTCCTTTGTGTAATCCTGGTGGCACAGAATGGGAAAGACTGCTGTGTTTCCCCCACAGAGATTGCCTGCTGCTGAAATGCAGCTAGTGAGGGATATGTGCACAAGGTGAACTGCATCCACACTCTTCGAGGCACTCAACAGAAGCTGCATATCCACAAGGCAGACTTTGCTCCCGGTTTATTAAGCATGCTTGTTTATTAACCCTCCTTGGATGACAGCAGTGCAGAAATAGGGAGTGGTGTTATCCTGAGCATTGCTCATTGCCCATTCTCTATCCAGAAAACACAGGTTATTTTTATCAAGCCTCAGAAATGACAGAGAGGATCATGATCAGCTGATGAAATTCATCAATTCTGCGGCATAATTAAAGACAAAAACTCCAGAGGGACAAATAAACTGTAGGTGGCCCATCTTTATGGTACATAAAAGTAACCTTGAAGAATTAAAAAGAAGTCTATTCTGGAGTTCCACTCCTGTCTTTTACATTAAACCTTTTGATTAACCATGGGTAAGAAAATCTTTAATGCTTTTCTCTGCCATGGTGTCTTGTCAGTAAGTGGTTTGCAAGCAAAGGTATTTCTCACATATTCCCACAGTACTGTTCTGAAGTTCCCTCTTTTATAGGCAAGAATCTGAGACAGGCCTTTCCTAAGGGTCACTGGGAGGTCTGGGCTGGCATTTTTCCACTGTATCACAATCTCCTTCCTAACACAGCTACATCTCTGAGCCTGGAATGAGCTTGGTTGTTATTTTGGCAGTCCACAACTAAATAAAAGCTGAAGAAGAACTTGGGATGATTTTCTGACCCTAAAGAGCCATTCAGTAAAAGCAGGAAAAAGTCCATCTTGATATTGCTAATATTGCATAGGAAATCCCCCTCATCCCAAGATCTTATTTTTATAACCTTTCAGAATTTCTTTGCATAGTATAAAGAGAGACACCTTCTTAATTCCTTGAGGATAACTCCTAAATCTGTTTCAAAAATGTAGTGAGGCAATACCTTGGGATTTAAGTGCTTCAAACTTCTGAACAAGCCAGATATGATATTTGCAGCTGAGGCCCACCTCTGCTCTGAAGAAAGCCCATTTCACCAGTGTGATTTTATTTTTAAAAGCAGTTTTCCTGGCAGACTTCTCTGCCTTCAGCCGATTACGTAAAGTAAACTATTGACATATGCAGACCAGTTGAGGCTATTTTCTCCATTAAATTCAAACCTTGTTTTAAAAGTGCAGTTTTAACATGTTGTTCTTTCTGAAATATTCCACAATATGTGCTTTCACGTTTGGTTATATAACATTACATTCTTTTACAATAATAAAGCCAAGTGTATTTTGGAATTGTTCACAGACTGAAGCAGTTTAACACATGGGACACATCCAGATGTGAAAAAGTTCTGTGGCTTGGCTAGACATGTTACTAAACCTTTTCTCAGACGTCCAAATGATGCTCAGGATGAATTTAGATTTCCTTTCTGAAAGAGACCTAGCACTTTCCTAGTATGCAGAGGGAGAACCATCCTGTTTCTGATGCTGGCCTATTGCAGTTGAACACAAAATATATTTTACTTAAAGTTAATTCAGTAATATGTTAAAACTGCTCATGAGCTTCACTTAGGTACTTATATAGCCTGCTAATGGCCTTGACACAGGAGAATATACAAGTAATAATGCTGTATTGAATCAAATGTCTTCAAGCTAGGGGCAGAGACAACCAGTAGTAATGTGACAAAAACCCCCTGTTTAGTAGGATTTCATGTATAGGCAGATTGCTATGGTTTTTCCAATTCATGGGTAGATACTTAAATATATGCCAAAAGGGGATCTGCTACTCTAACAGAATAAATATGTTAATTTGTAAGTATGTAGGGCTTTTCTGTTTCAAGAAGCTGATGAAGGGATGTGGCATAAGAAGGGCTACAGCTATACAGAACCCTCTTGGGTGGAGATGGACAGCCCCTGTGCTGCAATGAAACACCTCTTTTGTCTGAAGGCATTTTCATGACCCTGTGAAACTGAAGGCGATTCAGGCCAGATCTGTGGTCTGCATTCCCAAACAGACATTTGAGAGATGCTACAGAGCTTTCTCTGCCAAGGGTGTGACATCACTGACATGAGTCTTGGCACACGGGATCCCTTGCCCAGATCCATTGTCTCTGTCTGCATTATTGTGTGTTGCCATCCCCACAGCAGCTATATGATCTGCACATTCAATTGCTATAGCACACTCCTTCACCCCAGCCCTGCACTGTCATCAGCACAAATTTAGCCTTATGACCTCACAGGATAGATCCTGCAGGACTGACATATATGGATCCTTCACTGTCTCTGCACAAGGGAAAATTCTATGGACCGCAGGGATTTCATCACAACCTTCATGTGCCACTCATTGCTCTGGTCCTTCACTGTGTAGGCTGCTTGACACTTGTTTTATCTATGGCCTGGGGGTGAGAGAGGATAGAAGTTCTCCACTAGGATCAAATAATCTGCTTCAATTGGCTTTTTCCAGCCTCAGATTCTGGTCTGAATCAGTCAGGACCTGTCCCATTAACTGAACAGTGTTTCTGTTAGTATGAGACAATGGGTCTATGTCAACAGTGTGCTGGTTTGGCTTTACATCACATTGAAATCAAAGCAGTCATCATGTCATCAGCCTGTAGAAACACAGTGGTGAGTTCATCCACAATAGTTATTTAATTTTTTTTTTTTAGCTGACTTTGATGGAAAACTCTGGGCTGACTGCCTTTAGGTTTGCTATTTTATGTTGTTTGTTGTTCTGCTTCCTGGTTATTATTGATATCCCATCATTATCCAAATACTTTCTAACCACAGGAATTAGTGCGGCTACAAACTTTTTTTTGTTGTTTGTTTCTTGTTTCTCCCCTTTGCTTGTAACTTATGAATATTTATTTGTAGAGGCCAAGTGTCATGTCACAAAGTGCTTTCTATCCTTTCCCTGCATATAGGCACAATACAGTGATTTACCAGGAGACTACAGAGTTTAAATGCATTGCCTTGCAGTATTTATTTTTTTATTTACCCACAGAATTCTTATTTATCCATTCAAAGGGTAATCCTGGCACAATTCAGTTTGTTGCAGTGGTGAGATTCTAATTCAAATGTTGAGCTTTGGCTTTCTTTATCAAAGAATTGTTTTCCAAGCATGCTTGTCACCAAATACCCTTCATTTGCAGCTGCGAGATATCTGGGTGGGAAATAAGACACAACTTATGCCAGACTTTCTTTTTCTGCAGATATGCCATGTACACAGAATGGCCACCTGGTCTTTGCCAGCAGTAAAAAAGATGTATAGTAATGTCTGAACTTTGCTTTGCCATGCTGAAAACTTAATGGAAAAAAAAGTCTGGACATTTCATGTACTTATATGGTATTTTGTAGCCTAGTACTTTAGAGCCAGAGGAAATGTACATGTCCAAGAGAGTTTGCTGGATTCACAGACAGTATTCTTGGAACTAGACTTAACTGTAATCACTAGGAAAATCACTTTGCTGCTTTCTTTATGCAGTTTGAGCCTCTAGCCTCCTCCTCCTCCACAGCAGGAAGCTTTCCATTCTGAAAGCAACAATTCCATACAGGATAGATCAATGAGCAGCACTTATACACAAAAACATACAGAGTTTTGTTCTCTTTGTACTTTATGCCTGAGAGGGCTCATACTCACATGTATGATAATCTACCATTTCTGTTCTTGAGATTTACAGTCACTATTCCAAATCTGCCTCTATGGTTGAGTCATCTCACCTAGCATTAGGCATCTGTAGCACAGATGTCTACAGCTAAACCAGGCATCTGAATTGCTTTTTGTAGTCAGTGGACAGACAAAGGCACTTGCAGAGACCAAGGTTAGGGATCTTTTTATTCAAAACTGCCCTGTTTTAGATATTTAACCTAGATGAAATTGATTTTGTCCATTTAGTAGGTCTTTACCATCCATAAAGGAAGCTTGGTGACTGGCCCAGATTTACACATATATGTTATAGTGGCATCTGAGCCTCGACCTTTCTGTTCAAAGTAAAACCTCATATTTGGTTTGACAACTTCAGTGCGTGTGTAATGGGTTTATATTCCATCTGACTATGGAAGATGTTTTAGCCTTCATTACCAAAACCTGATTTTCACTCTTCTCAGCACCATGTACTGTACATGATCTTGCTGGTCAGTCAGAGCCATGTGTTGGATATCAGTTTTGACTCCTTTGACCTCTTTTGAATTCATTTAAATACAGACTCAATTGTTGAGGTTCCTCTAAGATAAATCCCTTTCTATACATCTCACTGGCAAAAATTCTTTGCAAGTTTTAGGTCTTTTGCATGAGCAAAATGCAGAATTTTTCTAAAATTAAACTACTTAAGAGTACGAAACTTTACTCAGAATATGGATAACTCTTAGCTGTGCAGTTCTTATGTACCATCTATACTCTAAATGCATAACCACATCTATATTGTTCTACTGACTTTACCTTCTGTATTTATCAAAACTCAGCTGTATCTCTTCATCTACACTGAGGTTAACAGCTTTTCTGTCCTCTCTTCCTATCATGCATTCTGAGAGAATGACTCCTGCTTCTGCTACATATTTGCCGTGTTTAAAAAAAGTAAAAATGTGTTCCTATTAATGATCTCTCAGACTCATTCATTGTTCTAATTCAGATTCCTTCTTGCAGCTCTCCTTGGCTGTGATGCCTAGAAAATACTTGGCAATCCATGCTGTCTGGCTGGCTAATGCAGTTGCATTGCTTCCTCACTCTCCATCTAGGTCTTTTGTGTTTTGTCTTGGATTTAGATTCTAAAGCTATTTGCCCATGTGTGCACAGTACTGAGTTCAACTTCTGCTGAGCCACCATCGTATAGAAATAATAAAGTATTAGTAAAGAAAATAATAACGAGAAAATTTTAAAAAAATTAAGGGTAAATAACAATTCCCAAAAGCTTTCCAGTGGAGATTTCCATTGTCCTCTTTCATAAAGACCAGCACTGTGCTTCCTTTGTTAGAAAATCTTTATTTTTCTGGTTTTGATTCTTTCATACTTTTAAGTTGAAAAGCTTCAGCTAGGTTCTGAAGCCAACACTCTGTTGTAAGCATGCACTCCTTTGACAAAATTCTTGGGGTTGTTTTTTCTTTTTTTTCTTTTTTTTTTTTTTTTTTTTTTTTTTTTTTTTTTTTTTTTTTTTTTTTTTTTTTTTTTTTTGTCTGTAAAATACCATGCTTTAGAATAAAAGATCACCATAGTTTTGCTCAAGCAAGGCAGAAAACTTCCAGGCTGTAGCAGGTTTCTACCATCTGCTGCTCAGACAGAAAGAGTTGTACTTCAAGTGGACATTGGTGAGACAAGATTTATTGGTGGTCTTTTGTTGGATCAGCTGGTGTAGTTTGAAAAGGTAGTTTGAAAAGACAATTTTCAAAAATATAAGAACTTTGTATGTCCCAAAACTTAATGTATATAAAATGTCTAACATACCTCATGCCATAGAAACAAGACACAGGTAAAACACAGTAGGAGAGGTGTAATATCCAGCCAAGAGTGAGATACCACCTCACTTGGTCTAGAAAGAGCACAATCAATATAATGTTGTATTTTTTTAAACTAAAAATACCATTTTACTTAGCGAGATGGACAGTTTGAAAATGGGTGTTTAAACACCTCATAAGGAAATACTTCCGAACAGAAAGAAAACCTCCACTGGTTCTGTGGAGTAGCTGACAAGAGCTATCCTAGCCTGGAATCCACAGAGAGCAGTTACAGCTGTGATTACAGTCTTAGGAGAAAAACATCCTTCTTTGAAAATGTTCTTCTAGACTCCTATCCTTCCCTCAAACAGCCCTCTCCTTTGAAACCAGGGTGTCATTTACAGAGATACAGTTTCTTCAGGTCTTCTGCTTTGTGTGGTGTCTCATTTCTCTGTTATCTCCAGAGAAATCTCCATCCGGTGACAACAGGTGGAAGAATTAAACTACTGCGTGTCAGTAATTAATAATAATGCAAATATCTCTGAGACACAAGAATTATGAATTAATTGAACTTGTTTTTCCAAAATGTGTGAAAGCTAGTCAGGAAGAAAAACCAGTTATTTGGGGGACCATCTCACGTGTCTGACACCATTAAGCACTTATTTATGCCTTGTTAAAGCACTTGTTCACACAGACTGGCTGAAGGGAGCTACCCAAAAATGGATATAGATGGATATAGGTGTTTCATCAGGAATAAAAATCTGTACAAAGCTCTGTCTCAGTGGAATCAGTCAGCATTCCTTCTGAAATCTGCCAAACTTTCTGAGGCACCTCAACAACTTTGCCTTATCTTGTGTGTCCTGTTCCTCTGGATAACTATTTTCTGCTCTGTGCTAAACATGCCTTATGTGTTGGGAAATGCTGTTGATCTGGCATGGTGCCTCAAAGGTTTTGCAGATGGGCAGGAATGTTTTGTTCTGATAAAGAAAGGGTTGCAGATACAAAAATATTAATTCTCAAGAAAAGGGAAGGAGTATCTAGTGGAATGGAAATAACACTCCTTTTCTCATGGACAAGTGTTTGATAGCGCTCAGCACCAGCTCTACCCATTATTTTGCCTGCGAGCAGCACCTGATCTTCACCTTGGTGATTTATCATCCACATGAGTAACTTTGACAAGAGGCAGTGAACTTATCTGATGTTAAGACATTTGACTGCAGAGATTGCTGCTGCTTCAAGTCTTTTGATCTTGACATTTTGGCAACATCTGTACATGACTTTTTCTATTACAGCCCCAGGACTGTCATTTCCCTTCTTTTCACCAATGTCTTGATTTAATACAGTGTCTGTGCAACACTGTGGAATTTGTCAACTTTACACAGCAATGTTCCAAAAAGCAAATTTTTTTCAATTTATACTTGTAACTTTCAGGCTTTTTTTAATAGGATCCACTCAACAGGGGCCTGTTCACATCAGGTATGAAAGTAGCCTGAGGGACACTAAAGACTGTAATATTGAGCCCTCAGTTAACCTTTCCTTTTTTTTTTTTTTTTACAATTGTAAGATCAGTCTTGGATTGCATTGCATCCCTTTACTACACTCATAGCCAGGCACATAGGACAAAAATCAGAACATCCTAAATTAAATGTCTAAAGCAGAGTGGTTAGATTGTGCTGCCTCCTCCACTGACTGCACATGGACACCAAGGGGATTAGCTGAGACTGGCTCACCTCTGCTACGGACATGGGGCACTGGGGGCAATGAAGCCCATCTAACTTGCCTGAAAATTTACCTGAAAGCACTCAAGTAACTGTGCTCCAGCACAGAGTATGCATGGTGACCGTTGCTGTAGGACAATTGTGTCTTTGTATTGCCAATGAATATAGTTTGTCCCTACAGCTCAAGCAGCCTGAGCAGTCAAGCAGATAGGTGAAGTTTCACAATGGTTCTACACGTGCAATATTTGTTTCTTTCTTCATCCTTGAAAACCCAAGGAATACAGGTACTAGTTGTTCAGCTAGAGCATGTATATGTTTGGATTACGTCTTTATTTACATCATCACATACTATTTTGTCCCACAGAAGAGGATGATTTCATAGGGGGAAGAAATTAGGACAACCTTCCATCAAGCATCTGCTTAGCTTTCCAGCCTATAAACATGATGTTTTGCATAGGACATATAGCAAATGTAATGGTAAACTGCCTGTGAATTCTGTTCATGGTGCAGTTAGGGAACAAGTGGAATGGTAAAGGATAAGAAGACAGTGCAGAGCAATAAGGTTATTTTTTAGCACCAGTTTCCTTCTGAAAATATGCTGGAAAACAAAGAGAATGGGAGAAAAAATAAGGTTATCAGCAAGGATTAAGCAAGAAATTTACAGGAATGTAGAATAAATGGTAGCATGACTGAAAAACTGTGTATAGTCACGGTAGAGATTTGAAAGAGTTTAAGATTCAATGAGAAACCAATAAAACTATATAGCACACTTGAATGCTCATCCAGTGTTTTAGTGTTGAGAGGACAGGGGAATTAAAGTTTATTTTATCTCTGGAAACTTCAGTACTGGTCTCTGAAAAGGAACATCAGCAGTATGTTCTTCATTTAACTTTCACTGCTCTCTTAGTGTAAAACAGCCCAGTGGTTGCTCTAGTGGAAGATGCTGGCTGGATTTAGGTGAAGCTCTTCTAGCTCACGCTCTCCCCCTGAATGTCTGTATCATGCAGATGAGCACAGTGTAGAACATCCTTTAGGAAGTGCTGATTCATACTGGCAAATCCACATAGCTGAGATGTTCCCAGTTTTAGCCACTGTAATCTTTCTGGAGCAGATGCCCTGCATGAAGAAAGCAGAAGTGGAAAAACATTCTCTGCCAGAGCCAGCTGGCAGTGGAAGAAGTGGCCACTGCTGCCTGTGTCATCGTGTCTCTCCATCAAAGTGGCTGTTCTTTCTTCTCTTTTAAAAATACCAACTCCATGGGTTTCTCCTGGTGAAGCAGTGGGAATACTTTCTGGCTCACTTGAGTGAAAAAGCGACAACTTGACTTAAAAAGTTTAAATAATTCATTTTCACAATCTAGGTCACTTTGCCAGAGAGATGGTTTGGAAGTGCTTACATAAACAACTCATCTGACAGATATGAGGGGTCAGGAATACACAGAAGAGAGGCAATAAAGAATATTTGGGAGTGATAACTTCTTCCAGTGTCACAGCTAAATCTAGAGGAAGGTATCAGCTCACAGACTGAAACTGTACTACCCAGAAAGGGCTGAGGTACACAGCTAATAGTGAAAGAATGCTTTGGTGTCTGGCACACTGGCTAAGCTACATTTCAAAATGGAATGACATGTTAGAAAGATGGTACCAATATGACAAACCCTTTGACATCTTTTGAAAAGGAAATTTATGTCTCACCCTTACATAATAGTACTCTAAATCCATCAGTAAAAAGAATCAAGAAGAATCAGGAGACAGAAAGCTGGACTTGAATAAGCCTTTGAATGAGGAATAGTTAAACTATCTGAGAGAAGTAAAATACCATCAGAGGCCAGAGATGAGAGAAATCAGTAACTACTCCACCCATGTTCATCACAGCCAAGAGTTAACACAGAGTAGCCAAAAGTTTGGAGTAGAAGCTGCAATACTCAGCATGACAATACCAAATGGCAGGTGACGCTCCAGTCCTGGCAGCTGGGTGTCCTCCTACAGCATTTTCCTTGTAATCATGTGTTATATAGGCCTGGAAGTGATGGTGGGGACAGTGTTGCCTATTCTGTCACAAATGCCAGAGGCAATGCTATTGCTAATGCCAGATCTGTTCTTGGAAGAAGGATTAAATGAGAGAACAAATGCTCTTATTACTTACCATGACTCTTCCAAAGGAAGAGCATCATAAAACACACTTCAATAAAATCTACCCAAACTAAACTCTTGCTTATGTAATAAGAAAAACAAATTGTATTATTTTCTGTAAAATTGCCATCTGGGGGCTGCTCATAACATATTCTTGTTTGAAGTGGTGACCATGGATATATTTAAGAATGTTCATTTCTGATCTGGAAAGAGGTGAGAAGCAGGACTACTGCAGACTACTCAGTATTATTTAAGGAAGGAAAGACCTGGAGACAGAACAGAGAGTTTTTGAAGGAATATTCTGAAATAATGTGCTCAGCTTGGCCACTGGATCTAATAATGGATATAGTTAAAAGAAAAAGGTTGAGAGATGGGCAGTAAGACTCACATAAGAATGGAGAACCACGGGTATTAAAGGAAAAATACTGAAACTTAATTTTAGTAGAAGGACAATGAGGGGAGACTATGATGAATTGCATGAAATGAACACTTAAAAGAGGCACACTGGGATTCTTCCATTCATGTGATTTTCACAAGAAGCCATTCACATGCAGTAAACATGAAAAGAAGGAAGAAAATGTTATTTCAAACACTGTGCAACCTCAGCTGGCTTACAAGGTATTAGAGTGAGAGATTAGCCAGTCTTAAAATAGTATTTTTAGTTTTTTAATTAGTATTTTCTGTACATTCTCATGAAAAATGGAAACATTCTCATTTAAAGTAATAGTGATAAAACTGTGGTATGGAAGAGATATAAACTCTAAAATTCCATGGCATGAATGCAGCCAAACTGCAAGTGAAACTGAAATAAGGTAAGTAACTCTGTTTTGATTGTTTGTGGCAGCTGCCTGTATTCCAACATCTATTTTAAAAATAAAGCCATGCCAATATGAGCTATAATAATTCCTGGGATTAGATTAGAAAACAGACATTTGCAAATTACTTTTTTTTTTTTTTTTTTTACTCAACACCTTTTGAGACTTCTACTTCAGAAAAATGTGACACTAGCTTTTGGTAAGGAATTTATTACTTTACAACTTGCAATGAATCAGAATTACAGTGAATATGAAGTGAACATGCACATGGGGAAGATGGATGATCATAACCAGCAGTCTGACAGCCAGTGCTTGTTTAGCTGCTGTGGGAATCTATGTATGAGCATGAGTATCATTAAGATACTACATTTTCTTTAAATGTGTCCCTGGGCAAAACAAAACAAAGGCTAGACTAAGTGATCACCATTGTTAACAACTCTTAAATAAAAACAAGGCAGTCTTTGTTTTCCAGTATTTAAACATCTCATTGTTGAGCCAAGAGTAAAATAATGCTGTTCTGTAGAAGCCTATACATTGTCCTGATGTGCAGCAGCTGAAGATTTAATCAAGGTTGCTGGCTGAGACCTTCTCCCTAAACCTCTGGTCTTTTGTTCAGTTATTTAACACAGTGGGTATCTTCAGGCAGCTCGAAAATATGCTGATCTCCAGCTTTCTTTGTGGTCTGTAGTCCAGGATGTAGGCAGGGCTCATTCCAAAGACAATTTGAAAATGCACACCTAATATTACCTCTTCCATGTGTCTGCATTGTTTTGAAACTTGACTTTATATATAAAGATGGTTAGCTTTAAGGTGGTTTTAGGTCTACAGATGAAATGTGAGGATGGTGTTAACTGTGGCGTTTTGCTATGAGGTCAGAGAAACTTTGGGTTGTGACTCATGGGCACAGGCCGATGAAAAACGGCTGTAGGGGCTGACACCTCTAACATGAACACAGATTTCAATGTCCTCCATTGTGCTGACACTGGAATTTCTCCAGTCCCTTGATGAGCTGGTTCTGGGCACCAAAGTGCAAGGAATCTACTTCAGTGAAACAAGTGAAAGTTTTCTGTGGATTTATTGCCTTGGAATGGGGTCCTCGAGTGTCATATAAACATGACAGTTGGCACCAGGAACAAGATGGGATGATATGGGCAGGGACAAATCAGGCTGGTTTAAATTGAAATCTAATTGTGCCCAAAGGTGGGCAACTACACTTGAGGATGGAGATCTCTTGCTGTGCTCAACAATGTTTGCTGCTGCTTCCAGACTCCTCTCAACACAAGGTGCTGCTGCCTGACATCTATTTGCAAAGCTGCCCTGTTGGGTCACAGGAGCCAGGACATTTTCCATTAAAGTAATTAAAGAACAAAACTATTTGTGCCTGAAATGGGCTGGGAGACAGGTCTGGCAGCAGAAAGAGAGGCAGCTCCAGAGGAGAAAGATGGCAAGAGGTGTGATGGGCTGGGCACACAGGATACTGGCAGCAAGTACACTTGTGGTCATGACTGTTTACCACAGACTGGTTTCTACACTTAAAAATCTATGTTTTACCTTTAAAACATAAAAATTTTTAAAAATAGAAAAAAAAAAACCCCAAAGCCAAAACAATCTCCATAAAAACCAAAGATAAATTAGGAGGTGGCTTGATAACAAAGCATATTCTTACAGGAAAGAAATACCAGGTGCCCCTTAATGTCACTAACGGCTGGGGCCAGGCACATTTCACAAGAGAAATAAGGCACAATTGCTCAACTGTGAGAGTGATTAACCAGTGGAACAGACTACCATGGGAAGCAGCAGATTTTCCATTTCTTCAAGGCTTCAGCTTAGGACTGGATGCCTTTGTGGAAAATACTTTTAATAAACATGAGATTTTGGGCCTAACACTAATTCAGTAAAACTCAGTTATACTTATTAAACAGGAGGTCAAGCTGGATGATATAATACCCTTTCTACTCCTAAAAATCAATGAAGTGTAAATGAAACAGCTATTGAACTCCACTATGGAACTGGTTAGGGAATGCATTCCTATGCTTTCCTTGTCAATGGCAATGTTTTGGCTGGAATATTGCAGCCTCTGGTGTCCAGGAAAGCATCTTGCTCCTGCTTAACCCTCCTCTGAGGTCAGTCTGTCTCTGTCTGAAGCCCTTCAGCTATGATTATCTCCAATTCAATGTTCTTTGTGTCTAGTTCATGTGTTATGTAAAAGCAGAACTACAATATTATGGGAAAAAGAAGTGTGCTTAGTATCATGTGAAAGGTAAATAGAAGGAAGCCAATTTAGTTAGATACAACAGATGCTACATGTGAATGAAGTCTGAGTAACAATGTTTTCATGCAGTCATAAATCTGCATTTTTTTCAGCAACTCATCTCAGAAGTCTCTAAAAAAGCTGGGTTTTTTTCCTCCTGAAAGTAATAAAACAAGTAATAAAAGTGAACTTCTCCTCAATAAGGCCCAAAGTCCATTAGTGAGGAAATTTTCATTGTTATTTGCTTCAGATTTATAGATGGAAATGAAAAAAAAAGTGAGTTGTCCATATGCAGTCAGAAACTAGTGAGGCTGATCCTGCTGTCTATAGCTCAGACAAGTGTCTGACTAGATCAGAAGTGTACACATATCTGTGTACAGATGTACACATATTTTATTGCAAGAAACCAAATCTATTTTCCCAAAGGATTTTTCTGTGGCTGCCTTGATAATGATCCTGAAGGAAGAGGGCTAAGCGATGCTCTTGCTCATAGCTGGATTTTATGATATGTGTCAAATACAGTTGCACAACAGATAACGTATAGCTAAAGCTGTAGGCATTTCTGGTACCTTCTGGAGTGACATTTCCATCCATTTAACATGTTTTTTAGATGCAGTTAAGATGCTCAGAGTCAATCCATAGCCAGCAGTGTGGGTAATGGCAATTGAGAGATACCATTGAGGTATTTCATGAGGTGGGAGAGGAGCAGATGCTAAGTGCCTGGTGATCAGCCTGAAATTCAGCACACAATTGCACAGCTGCCCTGCATGCACAGAGCTGGTGCCTGTGTGCCACCCACACATTTACATGGAATTATTATCTTGTACAGGCTTGGACTGCCTGTGCATTCAAAAGAAAGCCTTCAGTCTGAGGATGAACTAAAACCACTGTTTTATAATATTACAACACTGTTGTCACCAATGAAAGAGTCACAGCAAATAGGCAAGCACAGACTATGGTACACAGAGAGGAACTGGAAAACTTCACAGTTTTCACAGTAACTTTTTTCCTACCAGCCAACTTTCCTACCAGCTTATTCCTTTCCAGCAATAAGCCAACATGCACACTGTGGGAATATTACCTCTTCAGTTTCTCAAAGATTATCAAAAATAAGTAGCTACCTTGAGCCCAAATCTTACCTTGGCACTAAGGGTGAAGGAAACAGGCCAAGAAGACTTTTCCCTGATTGTGCTCCAATGTAATCTGTTAGGCTATTTTGTTCTCTTCTAATCCCTGTTAATTCTTTGCTTTCTCCTAGTCTGCCCTGCATCTGGAACATGCCTGTCTGTACAGAAGGGAATTCAAGAGGCCATCGGCCTCACTGGCCTTATATAGGATCAGTTATGCCTAAAATATTCATGACTGACATTTCTCTAATCTTAAAGTTTCCATATACTATCCTTCACAACAACCTAATTCTATTAATTATCTATTAGTATATTTTCCCTATACATAAACTGAATCTTCTTTACTGCAATTAAAGCCCATTGCTGCTTCTTCTTCTTCTGCAGAATAGAATTTATTTCTTCAGTGACCTTTCCCTTTTTTAAATGTCTGTTATCACCTCTCTTCTCAGTTTTCTGTAATTAAGGGTAAGAAGTTCCCAGTTTGTTTGTTTTTCCATTGCAGGTCATGGTTTCAAACCTATCATCATTCCTGCTGGTTCTTCTCTGGACACTTTCCAACAGAGCCAAATTATTCTTGAAGTGTAGTGCCTGGAACTGGATATACAGATAAGACCTTAGCTGCAGTAGTTGACATTATTCAAGTCTTTATCTCTTATAATCCTCTCAGCCTCCTTCTTGAGGCCTGGTCTTTACTTCTATGTTGTCTGTCCCATGCTTATGCAGTTGAACATTTCTGCCCAAGTGCAGTATCTCAAATTTACCTCCACTAAAAAGCTATTTTCAGACCCTTCTATAAATATGTCAAAAGCGTTTGGAATTCTAATCCTACACCCCAGTGTTTTTTCAGTCCCTTCCCACCTCTTTGTCACCTCCATGTGGAATGTGCCCATTTTCCATTCCAGCAGCTAAACTATTATTGAATAGATTGAAAAAGACTTAACGAGGGAGAGTTCCACTTGGTAATGCTGCTACACTAATAAAGGATGGCAGCAAGGAATAGTGCAGTGCAGCTGTGACAGCACTGTCCTAGTCTAGTAATACCCAGCACAGAGATAGACCAAATTTTTCTTCTCCAGCCTTATAAGGTCTTCAAGTGGAAAAGTGATGCAAAAGCATTTTGGACCATCGTTTAACCTGTTATTTTTTAAAGCATCAAAAGTTTATGTTTTCTGTTTTCTACTTTCCCTTTGGCACTTGTACACTGCACAGTCTTTTCTGTCAGATCAATGCAACTATTTGTGTGGCCAAGTGATAAACCAGGTTGGGGGAAAACTAAGACAGCAGAAAGAGAAGAAGCTGCTCATGGATAGATGCCAGCTCTGAACCAGGTCACTGTGGAGATTGTGCCCATACAAGGAAAGGGACAGGAAAGCATGGCTGGAAGTGTATGCTCACAAGGGGTTTAAAAAATACTCAGCACTTGGTGCTGCTTGGAGAAATTGCCCATGCACCTCTCTGCTCTTGCTTTCTCTATGATGCTGGCTTTAATATTTCAAAATATTAGGTTCTGTTTGGCTCCATTAATTTTGACTTTGGTTGGATCCCTGATCTGGCTGACAAGAAAGATGTTAGACGTAGGAGAGAAGCTCCTGAAAATGTGGTTTCATTATTGGTTTTTGTAGAACTAAAGTGATGCTTTGGCCCAGAAGCATTTTCTTTACTGTACTTTCCACCAGCTCAGTGTGAGGCTGTGACCGACAAAAGGGCACAGCAAGCACCAGCAGTGTGTCCTGGGCTGTGTCACCCATATCTTAGGCACCTGAGCCTTCTGTATTGCTAAGGGCCTTCCATCTGCAACTCCAAACCTGCCTCCCAGAGCAGTGTCCTCTCACCCTGGCTGCCTTGGCAATGTTCCTCAGAGCTCCTGGGGCAGTATCTCTCCTTTGTTTTTCTCATGCTGCTCGTCTCATGCTGTTATTCTGCTGCTCTCATGTTGTTATGACCTTGCACCTGCAAACGCCTGATAGTGTTCCCAGCAGGTTCTCATGGGAAGTCATTGCCATCAGCATGGGAATCACTCCTCCTTTCCCTCTTTTCCTACCCTTTTGCTTCTGGTTTACATTTCAGGGGGCACAAAGCTTATTAACCCAGCACGTGTCATTCACAACATAAGTGGTTTCAACCAATAACACTTGAGTGGGTCCCAATAACCATTACATCATTGCTATGGTAAAAGTGCTACAGAGCAGCCTGAAGAGAAATCAGGAGAGAATGCTTTCTGAAGACCCTCTCCCCAATTGTTTTTAACAGTCCATGTGGAAGACCTCTGCCTTTCCTTTCTCTTTCTCTCTAGTTATTTTTTCACTCTTAGTTTCAAAGTACGCCCTCAGGCTTGAGTTCCACTAATAAATCCTTGTGCATGTGAACTTGTTGCCACACCCTGTGTGCATCAAAGGAAAGGCTTGCAAGGCAGAAATCCCCCCGACAGCCCCCTTGCTCTAGCAACATCACCTCCTATACCACCTATAGCCCCTATACCAGTTCTGCAGCATCATGCAGGGAAGAGTGCAGCTCCATGCAGTTTAAATGAATGGGCTTAGCTGATGGGTTCACCACCACGTGCAATGGAGGGTAGGGAACATATGGCTGAGGCAAGACAGAAAGTGACAGTGGAATGGCAGCTGCATTGCACTGGAATAGAGTGAAAACCCACTCTAAGTAGGAAGGAATAAGTATTAATACCAAGGACTTTCCTCTTTGTAGAGAGATAACATGTTTACATGAACTGGTGTGACCAGAGGGATGGTTCTGGCACTGAAGGCTGCCTGTCACCACAGAGACAGGCAGACCCTGGGGAGTAGAGTTCTTGGGAAAAGAAGGCGCAAGAGAAAAGTGATGAGGTGATAGGTCACAGGAGCTGATCCAGCAGCTGCTGATGTGGACTGCTGCCCTCTTAAGCACTGCTGGCAAATCTGCCTGCACCCTGTTATGAGGTTTCACAGTTACTTTGGAGTTTTTCCAGTACAACTACTGGAAAATGAAACTGAAATACAAGCTGAGAGAATAACACATTTATTTAAATACAGATTAACCATAGGTGTTGGACTGTTTTCCCCAGCAAACAACTCCTGCACCATGCAGCTAAAGCAAACCTGAATTACAATGCATAACTGTCTCTAAAGCATTTTTAAATCATCACATTTTGCTGCAGCGAACTATTGCACTGAAATTTTAGCACTATGAGTAGCTTCTGAAGATGATGTCAACTCAGTCATCACGACTCTGTGTATTTCAGTGGAAAGCACTTGGACTCAGCCTTGTGCCTAGCTATTTCAATAGAAAAATATTTAAGGGAAAGTGTATTGCCATGGTGAACTACATAGAAAAACTAGGGTGTGGCATGGGAAAAAAGGCAGAAGTTATATACAGAGGCAAAGGCAAAAGCTGCATTTTTGAATTTTTTTTTTTTTTTTTTTTTTTGCATTAGCTGCTCTTTTGGTAAGTGATGCTGTCACAAAACAGACAAGGTAGCACAAGGCTTGTGTCTGTACTATCTTCTCTACAGACTGGCTATGTAGCAGGTTGACTTCTCTAAGAGTATTCCGTGGTGTTAAGGAAACACCCAGGCCAAGAACTGCCTCCCAAAGGGGCTCCGAGTTGTAATGGAAGCATGGGGCTTCCCTGGATGCTCCTGAGCTGTTGCATCTTTCCCAAGCTGAATGGAAATCTTTGTGGGGATCATCCTTGTAGTGTTTTCAGGAAGATGGGGAGAAAATCCTAGAGAGGTAGCTGCACATACTTCTGTGCACTGTACAGATGGCAAGTGAAATACAATTTAGCTGAATGTTAGTTTCTAATCCTGGCCTTTCAGATTGTTTAGTGTTATGGTGATTTAGTGCTTTAATATTCACACTTCCATGGACTAGTTCTGGGATGGCCAATAGGATGGACAGTAGCCCTTAGCATTTAGGGCATTTTTAACTGCTGCTGTTACACATCACACCAGCAGATGAATTCCTGTTGATGGCAGAGGTTGCATCACAGAATCTTTATTGTATTTTGTCACTGAGCCAGTGTGTGGGACTGTAGGCCACCCCATTTCTTCCATAAACTGGGCTTCTAAGTCCATTTGCAAATAGGCTTCATGTAGTGTAATGTGCCTGTCTGGTTCAGCGAGAGCTCCTTCACATACAGAACAAGCTATTCTGGAAGAAAGGTCACTTTAAACTGGACTCAAGGCTCTGTTCACATGAGCTGTGAGTCCATGAGGATTTATTTGGTGACAATACCAGCTTAAGTAATTCTGGCTTTTTTTTCCTGCCACCTCCCTCTGTTCCCACCAATTGTTCTTGCACCACTCCCTGCACTGTGACAGCAGAGCTGTTTGTGTATTACATCGTGAACAAAAAAGGAAACTGACCTAATACAACAAAACAGAGATGTGCTCCTTGTTTTCTTCTGCCAGTTCACTTGACTTGTGTGGTTCTTTACACAGCTATGTAAATCACTCCTTGGCAGAGAATAGAAGGGCAGGTGGAAGCAGGAGAAATTAGGCAGATGGGGTGGATGGGACTGTCTGAGCCACGCTGTTGCTGATCACGAAGCCACAGACTGAGATGATACTTTACTGAAACAAAACTGCACGTTGCCCCTCTGCAGTCATGCCAGCAGAGCTGTCAGAGCAGCATAAAGAATCCTACACTTTGGGTCAAACCCTTTCAACACTGAAGATAAACCATGAAGTGAAGTGGCACACACGCAGATTTCAGGACATTGCTGAGCTGCAACTCACCACTACCATCGTGGATGAAATCTTGTCTCTCTCCCATCTTTCACTTCTGGCTGCAGCTTCCTTTCTGGTGGTCATCAGAGAATTTGCATTTGTCTGTTTTTGTTCATTAGCTAAAGGATCAAGTTACTTTGTGCTTGATCCATTTTCTTCTGGGTTAGTGAGCCGAACTGGCTGATTGAGAGCGTTTTGAAAAGCAAAGCCCATGGAAGAGCAATGGTGGAAAACCAGAATTAGGAACATGAAGAAGGTTTGGAAAGGCAGGTGGGTGAGATATCCTTCCTTTAGTATCACTGAGCTGTCAGATCAACTCAGCTGTCTCGTCTTCTGATTCAGATACATCTTCCATTTTTATGCAGGTTGTTAGCTCTAGCAGATGGATAACGTATGTAAGTTTTATCCATATCATCTTGAACTTCTGCAGCAAGATTTAAATGTGTGAGCTGTTCCTTGCTTTCAGAGTATGAGTCAGCCAAAGGTTTGACCCATTAATCTTTGAAAAGTGAGAGGGGGGAAAAGACTGCAACCTTTTCTGGCTGTTGCACTCCCATTACACAAAAGGGATGCTATATGGTTTTTCGTGTGGATGCTTTTCCAAATGGTTTCTAATGTTGCTGTTTTCATAAGGCAAAAACTATGTTAGCCGTCAGACTTAAAAAATCAACTGGTGTTCTGAAAATCTAGCCATGTTTTCAGACTCTTAATAAAAATACCAGTAAAACAGCCTCTGTAATTGGGGATGGACTGACAGGGCTACTGACAATATATGGAGCAGAACAGAATCCACCTCAGTTGCCATTACTATGCCTTCCCATCAAGCTAACACAATTTTAAATTTTTTTTTTCCAGTTAATTCAGTACTTCTGATCTGTAGACACATTAAAAACCAGTGACCATAATGAAAAGCATTTTTTATAGAGCAGATCCTGATGTCAGGTAATTTAGCTGTGGGGCTATCTCTGCACAGGGGTAAAATAACTGCTACCTAAGGCACAGTAGTACTGGGGCAGCACAAAGGCCAGGGACTCTCTGTTAATGCAGGAGCTCTAAAAAGCCAAACTCAGATCCTTCACTGAGTAACAGGAGAGGTTGGAAGAAAACATGTATTGCCTGGGCAAAATACCTCTCTGTACTCCCTGTGTCAGTGGGAACAAGAAGCTTGTTATCCAGGCCTCTACTCTTTAATGTCTGCCCACTAGCTCACTATTTCATATATCATCCTTTCCCAGCACAGCACAGCCCCTTCATCTTTAAGATGGCAAAATTAGAAACCACAGTTAGAAACTCCGAGCTACTCTAAGTCTCTTTAGAACACCACTGTCTTTTACATTCTTTCTTACATATCTGCTGCCTACTCTCAGAGACAAAAGTTCTAAGCTACCTGGAGCAGCTGGTTGCCAAAATCGCCACTAGAAGAAGGCAGAAGGTATGTAGACTACCTGAAGCACACCAAGGAAAAAAAGATGCCAGGGAAGATATCTTGCTCGACCTGCCACAAACAAAAGTGAGCTAGTCAAAGATGTGACTGCAGCAAACACAAGACAGTAGAGTTGAAAATTTTGAAAGAAATGAGCAAGGCAAGTAGTAGAATCATAACCCTGGACTTCAGGAAAGCAGGTTTTGGCCTACTTGGGAATCTTTTTGGCAGGATCCAATTGGTAGGGGACTCAGGACAGCTGGTTGATCTTCAAGGAAAATCTTTTCTAAGAAATAAAGAGCAGTCCATTCCAATGTGCAGACAGCCTGCAAGCAAGCATGGCAGGAGACCAGCTCAGATGTATAAGGGACCTCCAGCTGAGCTCCAACACAAAAAAGAAGTGTATGGAAAGTGGAAGCACAGATGGATTGCCCAAGAATACAGAGACATTGCTTCAGTGTGTAGGGTTGGTGTTAGGAAAGCCAAAGCTCATCTGAGAGACGAAACCAGACAGAGAGGGAAAGGTTACCAGGAAATGCTTCTGTAGGTACGGTGGCAGCAAAAGGAAGGCTGAGGAACATATGGATCCTCCATGGAGCAGGGGGCAGACACAGTCACAAAGGACATAGAAAACACAAAGGACACAAATTGAAGCATACAGATTTCTGACTAATTGCAACTTAAAAAAAAAATTACTGCGAGGGTAATTAAACACCGAACACAGAAGACCACAGTGGCTGCAAAAATCTCGTGTTGAAGGAATTTTTAACTGGACTCCATGAGGCCTTGAGGAACTGGCCTTAACAGACCCTACTTTGAGCAGGGGATAGAGGTGATGAGCTTTGGAGGTTCCTTCCAACCTCCACGATCCCATGATTCTGTAAAGAAGCTTGCCTGGTAGAGAATGAATGAAAAGCATGACACTGATTTACTTTCAACCCATATCTAAAAAAAGTATTTCAAAGTCCCTGAATGATCCAGAAATATTGTGGTATGTGTTAAAAAAACTAACAAATCAAACCAGACTATATATTAAGACCCCATGTCTTTGATGAATTTCAGAGTTTTTTTGGCATTTATTATTGCAATCCTCATATTTGGCAGAATCTTTGCATATGTATTAAATCCAGCCTCCCAAGTACCTACCATGTGTTTTTAAAATACCATTAAATCGCTGCTTAAAACTGACTGCAGATTTTTTAAAAACAATGTATTGTTCTCTTGTTTTCCTCTACATACTATATCAAGGGCCATATTACTTCTTAGTTAATATGTGTATGGTATTTATATAGCAGTATTATACTAATTAAACAAATATCAGACTGTATTTTTTCATAGTACCCCTCTGGGATATAAGAAATGCTTCTCCCATAGCACTGTTGTGAGAAACTGAGGCAGAGAAAAGCATGAAGGCTTTCCAAAGAGAATCTCAGCAGAGCACAAATTGAAGCCAATTCCCTGAACTTTCAAGACTGTGTTTAAGCACACAACTAACCCTTTAAATAGAAGTTAGATGAAACAAACTATGATATTTGGAAACTGGGCTCCCCTGGTACACCAGACTTTCATGTCTTCCAAGAAAACAAAAGAAAAGCAAGTGTTTTAGACTAAAAAGTGTCTCCAGAGGGAAGCAGAGCTATCACCTTGAGAAGGAAGGTGATCTAGAAGACAGGAGAAGGCACAGACCTGCCAGGACACAGCAGTTTGTAAGGGAGATGAACTGATTGATTCTGGGAGTGGGTGAGGAACCTTTCTGAAAGCTGGCCATGAAGCACAGGCTAGCGGAGGTTTCCACTCTCCTCCTGAGCTGGCGAAATGTGGAGTTGAACGTGCAGCCCAGCTGGACACCTGGAGCATGTCAGCTGACAGCTGCAGGACAAAGGGGAGCTGTCTTCTCCCCAGTAGCTCAAGGGCATCCACAGGGAGAAGTTAAAAATTCTCTCTGCTGAAAACTTTGCGCCTGCCCTTCTTTCAACAAATCTGCAGCACAGTCGTGATTTAGTCTTAATTACAAGATATCAGTCTAAAAAAAAAAAATCCTGTTGTATTTTAGAAACAAATCTGTATATTTTCCCACAAACACTTATATCAAAACCTCAATCTCACAGCACAGACCTGTGCAGGGTTTTTACCTGTAAACTCCCACCTTTTGCTATATGTTGTGTAATGCTTCATTGGAGCCTACAGTTCTGCAGAACAGAGATTGTTTATTGCTAAAAACACTGTAGTACATGCACCATTTGAAGTAGATCTCTCTCTCTTTATCTCTGAAGTTCATGCGAGATTAAATTTTATATATAAGGCACGGCTCACTTCTGTCACTGCCCTCAAAACTTTTTTGAGACTGGAATGTCTCCCTCAGGGAGAAAAGACTTGTTTCTGCCTCTACAAGAATAGCAGATAAAATGTGCCTGTGGGCAGATTACTTTTCCCCTTTGTTAAAAGCTTTTTTTTTTTTTTTAACTGTTCATAATTATTATGGCTCCGGGATCTGTGGTTTAAGAATAAATAAATAAATAAACAAACAAAAGCTATATTTAAATGATAGCTGCAGAAGGAGCTTGCCAGGGAGTACGAAGTTGGATGCAGAGAAGAGCCTGTCTTTCTTATCCAGAAACACTATTTGCAGACTGAAGGACTTTCGTGGAGTAAGAAAACACAAAAACCACCCCCAACAAACCCTCTGGGCACAAGAGAAGATGGACAGAGGGGTCGGTACCACCCACGGCGAAAGGGGCTGTTTGTCTCTCCATCACCGCGTGCTCGGGCTACAGGCAGCGCTGGGCCAGTGCCACCACGCTGCCGCGCTGTGAACACGCGGGATCATTCTCGCCTGAGACCCCCGAGACGAGCGGGGCCCCCGCGGCCCGCTCAGCCCCTGAGGCGGCGGGCAGGGCGCTTTTCCAGCGCCGGGCACGGAGTTTTTCCACCGGCGGGAAAGGGGTTCCCCCACCGGCGCGGCTGCTCCGGCTCGGGCAGCGGGGCCGCTTTACGGCACAGCCGTTCCGACCTCCTCGTCCGCGCTTTGCGGCTGCGTGGCG
>VZSR01003803.1:2192275-2230156 GCA_013398615.1 Brachypodius melanocephalos | reverse complement strand
AGTAGGAGATGGTGCTCGTAAACTACTGTCAGCAGAAGGCAGCAGGGATGGGGTTCTGTAAACTCTAAGTTAGGTGAAACTCTAGTGTTCAGAGCGAAGGTAATGTGATTGATGTAGAATAACTTTATACCTGAAAAGTAAACTTAATCTGAGGTATGGAGCAGTCACTTTATGTAGTTATTGCTGTGGAGGGAGGTTGTGTAATTACTTTGCTTGTGTTTTATGTTGCGTGGAAGTTTTTTTCTGCACATATCCAGCAAGTGAGGGATCTGTACCACATCCTCCACAACCTTTGCAAGTGGTGCTTATGGGGTGACAGCCAGGTTTGAGATGTTCCACACCACTGGTCTCGGGTTTTTTTCATTGCCCAGCAGCACTTGTGGATCCAAGTGTAATTTGGTGACAGACATTCAGGCTTAATTTGCTGTCAGTTGTAGGCTATCACTGACTGTGGAACAGGTTGTCCAGAGATGTGGGTGCCCCATCCCTGAAGATGTTTAAGGCCGGGCTGGATGTGGCTCTACACAGCTTGGTCTAGTGAAAGGTGTCCCTGCCCATGGCAGTGGGCTAGACTAGATGATGTTTAAGGTCCCTTCCAACACAAACCACTCTGTGATTGTATGATTCTCTGATGTGGGTTGCCTCAGTGGTGAAGGGATTTCTATTTTAAGAGTTTGTTGCTGGGCTCCACTACTCTTGGAAGCTGGGGGATGCTGTTTAAAAGTTGACATAATAGTATTGACTTGGAGAAAGGGTGTGTTTAGCTCCACAGGTGTCCTGTGTGCACGTTTGTTGGTTATGTGGTAGTTGCAGATACCCGGTGTACTTGCACCACACCAGCTGCCTGATGTTCTCACAGACAGTGTCTGTCTAGTCCAGAGAAAACTTCAGTCTTGTCAAGTATTGAAATTCTGGCAAGTGTGCTTGGGAGATGAGAATTTGGCCAACTCTGAAGTTATAGGGTAAAGGAGAAGAAACAGGAAAGCTTAAGAATTGTTAAACTTGGTTATGAATATTAGTGGAGGATTGGCTCTTTTAGGGGTCCAATGTGAAGGGAATGACTCAGATTTGGGCTTGTGTGGTATCTTTCCTCTTTTTATCCTCTGAATGTCCTATTTTTCATAGTTGTTGGGCAAACAGAGACTAGTGCACCTCTACAGGCTTCTGATAATACAGACATGAAATGGGGACAAAGAATAAATGCTTGGCAGGAATTGGTGTATTAATGTTTATAGCTGACCTCATTACATATTCCTGGTGGAATTCTTGATGCAGCTTTGTGAATCTCCTCTAGTGACAGGCTGTTGTCTGCCTCTGTCTCCCTCAGTTCAACTCTAGAAATTACCAGGCCTAGGATGAGTTGTTTTCCCCCCACTAGTCTGATGGAAAGTGAATGGACTATCTTGCCAGAAAAAAATGGGAAAAGTTGATTTTTAACAAGCTGAACATACTCATAGGGAAGCACAGGGTTGGCAGATACAGTGCAGGTGAAGGTGAAGTGCTCTGTGACGGGTCATGCAGGGAAGTGTCCCTTTAAACTGTGCCCTGCAGTCAGGCCACACGTGAAATTGTGGTTCCTGCTGATTGTCCAAAGCTGATTTAAAATCTCAGTGGCTGGATGGCTGTTTTGTGTGTCCCTTTTTTTTTTTTTTTCAATTTTCCCCGTTCTTATCTTACGCTAATGGCTGGAGGGCCAGTTGGATTAGTTAGCTGATCAGAATTTAGCTTTTAGTGGAAACAAGTAGATATCTGTGGGAAAGAGCAGGAGGGAGAGGTGAGACTTTGTCTTCTGATGTCGATGCTGACCCGCTGCAGGAATGTGCTGTGAGTGATGCTGCTGAGGGTCTACAGAAGCCTCAGAATGTCTTGGTTCTTGGTAAGGTCAAGCTTCATGTTTTTACACAGACAACTCTTCTTCAGTACTTCAGAAGTGCTCGTTTCATCTGGATCAAAGATGTTTTCTAGGGGAAGCAGCTGCTTTATCTCTAGACATTTTCTTAAGAACTGCTACCAGTATTCTGAAGAAATGTCACTAGATCACAGTTCATATCTCTCCCTCTTGGATTAGTCCTCATGTGATTCATGTTCTGTTTCGAGAGAGGAATGCTATTATGCTGGCATTAGATTTAAATACATGAATCTAAATAACACTGAGTCCTGGGAGATCTGTTCTTATGAATGACAAGAAAAAGTGAAAAGGCCAAGTGCTGTAAGATTAGTTGAGTTTATATAGCAGTTAATGATCTCTTTTTGACATTCTATATAATTTTGAATGTTTTCAGGACGATGCCGTTAGTATTGAAAGCGGGACTAACACTGAACGCCCCGATACGCCAACAAACACTCCTAATGCACCAGGAAGAAAAAGCTGGGGGAAAGGAAAATGGAAGTCAAAGAAGTGCAAATATTCCTTCAAATGTGTAAACAGCCTAAAGGTAGGTATGTGTGAGCTTCAGGGAATGCTGGGCACCACTTACTGGCAGCAGTGTTAATGTTGGCTGTGAGACAGTGTTAAGCTACTTTTAAATTTCTTCAAACAATTATGTTGCCTGCTGATTTGAAGCAATTGCCTTTCTTACTTGGAATAGCTGAAGTTTTGAAGAAAAAGGATACAGAGAAATAGGAGACAGTAGGTAGTGCTGCTGTTAACCCTGTTTTTGTACAGTTTGCAAAGTTTTGTGTGATGCTATGATTATGTATTTCATTGAAGCTGTAGATGTTAGAGATAAATATGAGAAGTCTGATAAACAAATTGAACTAAAACGAAATCTGTGACAACTCCATGCAAAGCACAGAACCTGCACAGATTTCTCTATGTGTTGAAAAAATACTCCAAACAAATCAACCCAGCAATCTTAAAGTAGCTTTTTCCTCACACATAACCAGATCAGGTATTTTCTGTCCTCTGGCAATATCGTAACTACTGTGTAGTGCCATTTGGTTAATTTATTGTGAATGTTGGGATCATGTGTTAGCACCTGATTTAGGCAGTATGTATCTTCCCATATAACACCTGATGGTTTTAAGAGATGTGGATTCATGGTCTTTACTCTCTGTTTTGCTGTTTTAGCATAGTGCTGTTTTCTTCTGCACTGGTGACAGACTGTGGTGGACTGAATTAGTTTTTCTGTTTTACTCTGTCAGGATGTTCTTTTTCTCATTCCTCAGCCTCATGTGGGATAGTTATTTGGCAAAAGCTGTAAATAAACCTTATGATGTGATTTTTATAAGATTTCTAAATTATGGATGGTTGTGTCTGGAACAAGATGGGAGTTACAGCAAGCTCTGTGAGGATCTGTGCAGCTCAGTAGTGGATATTTTCTGCAGAGTTGCTTTAAGAGTATTTTTTTATTCCCCCATGCTTCACCGTGGAGCTGTGCTGATGTGGCTCTTTCTGAACTTTGTTTTCAGCCTGCCTTAGTGAAACACTGGGGTACCTGAGTGGGTGGGGATAAAAGGTTTGGAGCATGGAAACCTTCTAAATGAGTTTGCCACTGGAGAAACTGTGATACGAAGTTGCACTGACAAAAATATATGGGAAACAAATTGATCTTATTGTGTTCCTCAAGTATAAAAATTATCTCCAGGCCTTTGAGGGTGTAGGAGGAAGGGAAGTTGTTTCATTTCACCAAGGTAGGCAGCAGTTCCTGTGACTGGCGTGAATCACCCCCGCGGATGGTGCTATTTGCGGCTTCAAGTCGTACTTCAAACACAGACAGGGGCCTTTGGACACCCAAACTTTTAACAAGTTCTGAGCTTTGTTACTCATACTTGTTTTCTGTCTGCAGAAAAAAAGGGGTAGTACTTTCCAAGTGTCTTCTGGGAAAACAAAACATTCCCTTACTCCAATGTCAATCCAGACCCCACTATAGGGTGATCCAAAAGACCAGGCTATGAAACTAAGCAATCTCTGACTTCTTTGGATTTGGATCAGGGCCTGGGAACAGATTCCTGTGCAAGTGGAATCAAGCTGTGAGGGAATAAATGTAGCATTTCAATTAAGTGGGGTATTTTTATTAACTTTTTTTCCCCATTTCTCTTTGATCTGAAATTAGTGGTAATAATAAGAGATGTGCATGTTAAGACAAAGGCTAGGTAGCAGCCAAATTTGTTTTTTTACTTCATGATTGAGGAAGCCTCTCTTCTTTTTCTTTTCTTCCATACTAACTTTGCGGATACTCTGGAGAAAACTCTAATGACTGAATATTGTTTGGGTTTAGAAAGACACTTACGACTCTTTGAGTACCATGTCATATTTCCCCTAGTTTATATGTTTTTAAACTAGGCTGTAAGATGCAGGTATTGAAGTTAATGAAGGGTCAGCATAATTTAAAGATCATAGAAATTAATGTTCTATAGTGTTTTTCCACTTTTGTACTTTTGGTTTTCCATTCTTTTTTTTTTTTTTACATTTTTCCTTGGGGAAACAAAGAAATATGGCCATTACTGTCTGCTTTGAGTGTTAAACGGTTATGACTCAGCCTGAAACAGTCAGTGCTTGCTAAATATGCTTTTTAAACACTACTTTGGGAGTTATTTTGGATGAAATTTAAGCATCAGGAAAACAAAAATACAACTTGGAAGATGACAGGAAATAAGAACTGCCTTTCTTCTTTTTGGAGTAGTAAGTTGTAAGATGTACTGAAAAATCTTTGCTTTCTGTGGGCTAAATGGAAATAGGGTTTATAGATGAGTGTATACAGCTAGCATAGTCGCATATCCTCATATATCTATATATGTTTTGCTGATAGAACTTTTAGCAGAAAACGATGTATATTTTGCTTTGCTGTGCTCCCTTTAAAGCAATGCAATTATTTTCCCTATCCTTTACTTCTGCTTGAGGTGTTTGCCTAAGTTGTGAGCAGCCCAGAGTTGTCTCAGCTTCTGCTTGCTGTCCCCTGACCGGGGAACCAGTATCCAATACCACGCAGAATTTTAGCTTGTTGATGTGTAATGGAGACTAAATGTAACTAAACCCGCTGCCCACAATGGCTTACTTCTGCTTCTGGGAACTGGAAATGCACGTGTGGGTTGTTGGTTCCCCACTGGCAGTGTGGGTGACACAGATTAAAAGGCATTCATGCAGGTGATTGTTTTTGGCATAGTGTTGACTTCACTGCTTTCTGTCTAAAACCAGGTCTAATCTTACTTTTTGTTTGAACCCACGTTGGGGTTGAGTGAGTAAGGCTGGAACTCACCATTGTTTATTTATTTGCTTTTGTCGCAATAGGTCTGTTTTCTTCTCTGCCTTCTTTCACTAGTGCATGGAGAAACGGGGTTCTTTGGGTTTCATGCCCTTTATTCATAGCAGGGACAAAATGGCATTTCACAATTTTACTTTTGGACTTGTATCTGGGTCACCTCTGTCTGTACAAACCAGTGTCAGATTTGTGTCACATTCTTGGCGTCTGAGCATGTATGGCACCTACGAGTACAATTTTTTGGAAAACTTCCTTCATTGTTTAGTACTTGGGACAAAAATTAGAGCAGACAAATAGTTTTGAAATAGCTATGTGCTGTCTCTGACCACTGGATATGTTGAGAGTTTAAATAGGAGGAGAGCTTCTGCAGATACCTTGGTATCTTCCTGCAGGAACCTCTGCCTGGCTGCTTCATCCATCAAACGCCAGCAGAACTGCAATATGTGCAGTCAGGCTCCTGGAGATTGTAGCACTTGGTGAGAGAAATGTAGTGTGGGTGAAGTAAGTAGACTAAAGACATTTGTCTTGCAGAGTAATTTTTTTCCAGAGAAATAGGTTTTCTTTGAAAAATCTTGCAAAATACTTTAGGTATGTACTCAAATATAAAAATATGGAAATAGTATAGCACTCTGTTATATATCTCTACTTATCACCTTAATCTGGGTCCTACCTAGAAAATCAGAAACTTATTGCAACTTTTGCTGGAAAAATAGCCTATCTTGAGGGTGAAAAACATACTGCTTTTCACTTTCTGTATTTCATTAAATTTATCAGAAACAGGGCATATGACAGAGAACAAGGTTGTTCCAGAAAAACAAATGCAAAACCTGCTAGTATGTCTCTAATAAAGTAATGGGAATCTGTGCATTTTAGCTTTGTTATCTTCATGTGATAAGTCAGAAGTACTCACTATCCAGCAGCAGGAACTCCTTCACGCAGGAATTTAAAACCAAGTTATTATTAGTGGAAAAACATTATTAAGTGTTCTGAATTTGATCTCTCAGCCATTCTCATCAAACAAGCCTTAAACACACTCAAAAATTAAGGCTACCAAGTAAAATTAATAAATCTATTGCTACAAGGTAAAATTAATAAATGTATTGCACACAAAAAATCACGGCCTTGTGTATGCAATTTTATGGCTTACAGTTTTCCTCATTCTTCATTTCTAGTTCAGTGCTTTACAGATACGGAATACCTGCTTTTTCCTTCTGTCCTGGGCTTACTAGTAGACTTGCTACTTTTCTCTTTCCTAATATTCTATATCCCTCATCTCATAAAGCCAGTAGTTTGTTCTTTTGTGTTATGATGGCTTATACTTTGAGTTAAGCTTTGAACAATTCTTTTTAATCTATATTGAGCTTTGAAAGTTGTTACCTCTCTTAAGAATTGCAGGAGGGCCTTAATCTCTGAAAGTTTTTCTGCTTTCTCTTTCTAGCTCTTCTAGTTATTTTTGTTAATAACAGATAATAACAGATAATATATAATTTGATAATAACAGATACTGCCTTTCTCAGTAAATAATAATATTTAAATTTTTTCCAGACTTCCTTTACTTTCTTTTTCTAAGGAGTATTAGACTCCCTACGCACACCCCCTCCTCGAATTTATTCTTTGGTTTTGGATAGGCCAGAGCTGCCAGGGCTGGTACTTCTCGTGTTGTCTCTGAAGTGCTGCCATTTGAAGGCTGCTGAACAGCCATCATGAGACACTTCCTTCCTGCCTGCACTGTCCCAGACAGTCCCCTGTAGGGAGGCACTTCAATGAACATTATTCTTGCTGAAAACATCCTGTCAGGACAGGCCAAAATACTGTTATCAATTATTAACAAGCACCACCATATTCATTACAATTCATAAACATACCTGCTTTTTTTTTTTTTTTTTTTTTTTTTCTCTCAAACTGATGTAAGTTATATAAAAATAGTACTTGGCGTTTCTCTGGTAACCCTTTGTAAAGGCGATCTGAAAACATGTTGTGGATATGAACTTTGTAGCGGTATTGTGACACACTGGAGAGAGTTCCTTGTGTCTGTGACAAAGTTGCAAGACCTAACTGTAATGTAATAGTTAAATGTGGCCCTTCTCCATCCTTATACCAGCATAATTCTTCTCTCTCTTGGTAATTGTTCCCTGTGAAGTTGCAAATCCTTATGAATAAGTAATTATGATAGAAAACGCATATAGGTATGACCTTAGATACAGAGGTTGCTTTATTGAAAATTGTGAAATGAAACAGTAGAGCTGCAAATACAACTTGGGAGTTCTGCCAGCTTCTAGGCATAACTGAGACAACAGTTCTTCCCCTTTACTTTTTAAAAGCTTGGTGGAGAAAGAAGAGGGTGGGATGTGTTTGTCAGAGTATTCCTTTAACCTCCTTTAAGACAGCCAAGTTAAAATGTGATGTTACAAAACTATGATTGTTAACTGTTCACTATCTGAAATTATACTGGCTGTGAACCCATTAGTTTCAGGAGAGAAACTTGTCAATTAAACTGTTGAATTTCACAGCAGTGATATGCCTGCTGGTTTTGTTGGGTTTTTTATCTCTATCCTTACTTTACACCTATAGGAGGACCATGGCCAGCCTCTGTTTGGAGTCCAGTTTAACTGGCACAGTAAAGAAGGTGATCCTCTTGTTTTTGCCACTGTAGGCAGCAACAGAGTGAGTAATCTGTTTTTCATCATACGCCCTTCTGTGTGGTTCTGCTTGCATTCCTGTTTTCAAGCAATCCCTTTACCTGTGTTTGGTATGGACACACAATACTTAATATAAACAGATGTATTTCTAAGATGTGTAGCATCTGTTATCTGGAAGAGCTGCATCCTTTGGATTGTTCTATTAAGTCATGTTAGCTATTTGGTAATTTAGCAATGTAGTAAAGAAAAAAGTCCTTCAGTAATATGCATATGGGAAAAGGAAGAGAGGTGCATAAATCTCAATAAAATTACTCTTCATAAATATTATTTTCTAAAGGTCATGTAGTCATATATACAGGATGAAAGCTGTCTGCAGTGATGCCAGCCAGTTTAGTGGCTAAATTTTAAAGGCCTATGTGGAGTGAATTTATAGATTTCCTCTGAACAAGGATTAATGTAATTTCAGTCTTGAAAATAACCTCTGAGAAACACATTTTATGCAAGTGTTGTGAATAAATAAGAAGCATTTCATTTCTAGGTGTGTTCTGCCTGGCAGGTCACCAGAAACACTAAACTAAGTTTAAGCAAGGTTTCAATGACTCATTACAAGACCAGGTCATGTTAGAGATGACTGCAGTAATTAATTTCAGCACGGGTTTATCTTATCTTATTAAGGCAATTCAAATAATAGACTTCAATATCTAGGAAGGACAGCTGACAAGTCCTGGAATGATGCTTTACTGAAACTGCTGTGGGCATTCTTTTATCAAATCATTTCCACCTGTTAAACAAATGGATGATGGATGAAATCTAAACCATAGAGGCACTCTACCTCTCCCCATCAGGCAGTCAATAGATGGGTGCATGTGATTTCCTTTTGAAATGTCACAACTAAGCAGCAGTCTCTCCCACTTATTTCTGTTTTTTTCCTCCAGGTTACTTTATATGAATGTCATTCCCAAGGAGAAATCCGTCTATTGCAGTCTTACGTGGATGCTGATGTATCCTTTAAGTCAAATACCCACGTGTTTGCTTCTTCTTTATGAAACATCAAGAGACTTTGTAGGAAAAAGCATGAAAATGTTTTGTCTGTGATTTAATACTTTGCTCATGTAGTGCATTCTTTATGTTAGGTCCAAGTCTTGCCTCTTTCCCACATCCGAGAATTCCTCCTGTTGAAAAAATGTTAAAAACTCAGACTCAGACCAGACGGTATTAAAATATTTGAAAACTGATTTTCTGTCAGTTTAATCTTCCCAACACTAGTAGCCGTATAATGTTTCCCTTCTTTACAGTGGTCTCAGTTTCCCTGTGAATTAGAGCTGGCTTCAAAGCCTTAGAGTTGTGTTTCATTGTCTGAAGCGTTAATAATTTGTGTTGATCATTTGCAATACACAAGTCATTAACTTGTGAACTCAGTCATGATTCATTATTCCCAGTCAAAGGTGGTGCTATGAAAGAGAAGGTCTTCCTTGTATGTTATGGAACAGAAATGAGGAAATCAACATCTGTAGAAAAGGTGATGTTGCTGGTATTTGCAGGTGTATAAATGAATATATGTCTTTTTCTCATGGTGTCCAGCAGAGACTCCTGGGCACTTGGATAAAATACCAACAGGTTTGTTTAAAATAAAGTGTTGTTTAAAAAAAAGAAAAAATATTATCCTGTTTGTTCTGTGATCCTTAACTTGAGGCATTGTAGGCAGATGAAAATTTCTATACCTGTGCATGGACATATGATAGCAATACAAGCCATCCCCTTCTGGCTGTGGCAGGATCCAGGGGTATTATTAGGATAATTAATCCTATTACAATGCAGTGCATAAAGGTGAGTGTTCAAAACTTTGATATACAGCTTGTATAAGTAAGGCATGACACTTTTTTCTTCTAAGTACGTGTAAACATGAGGGGAAATGGTAACTTGGTCTCTGAATTCTATCCCAGCACTACGTGGGCCATGGAAATGCAATCAATGAACTGAAATTCCATCCAAGAGATCCAAATCTTCTTTTATCTGTAAGCAAAGGTGAGGAAAAACCTCTGTTGTTTTTGTATAAATGAGGATACTTTGGATTGGAGTTTGGTCTTAAATATGGCCTTCATTTTTTTTTTTTTTTCAATGAATGGCACTGAACAAGTTCACCTTGAAAGTTGAGAGCAAATCATGCTTTTACACGACTATATATTTTATACTTACTAAATCCATGGCCTACAACCATAACTCCAGCTATGGTGCAAAGGGACTGTGAATGGTGGTGCTTTTCAGGAAAGAAGAATCATGGGGTTTGCTCTTTACTTTCTGACAGTTGAATTATATTTTTTCAGTCGTTGAATCACGTTGCCATCTAGTGGGGATGTCTTAATGTTGCAGACGGCATTCACCGTCATGTTCATGGGGAAAAATTTGGATTGTCTGTTGCTTGGGAACTCCAATTGGGCTCTGTGTAAAAAGCATATTAGTGAAGGGAATTTTTGGTATAGTGTCTTATGGGCTTGTCCAGAAAGTTGTAACAGTCACAATTTCCTAATCTTGACTGTTTTGTTAAGTAAGAGAATGATCTGCCACAAGAAGGTAGCCTTCAGGAATGCTTGAGTTGAAAACACTCACTTGAGGAGACTTTTGACTTTTAGTGTATTTGGACTTACTGATGAAGCTACATGAGAACAGGCGTTGGGAAGCTTTCTGATGCTTGCAACAGTCAAGTTGGTGCTGTGGGCCTGTAAACATCCAGTTTCTGTATATTTCGTAGGTTCTCTTTGTAATAATGTTTTGACATCAGCTGTAGTATTGGCAAGTTTTAATGTGCAATCTCTGGACCAGGTGCTATCACTGAGAAGACATGAGGCAGGAGAATGTTTGGGCTGTTAGAACTGCTTGGCTGAGAGAGTAATAAAAAAAGAGGAAAATATTTGGGACTGCATGGCCACCTGTGTCCCTTCTGGGATTTTGGGTGCTGCTGTAATTCAGTGCAAAGTACTTGTGGAATCCAAAAAGGAAATACATTAGAGGTTCCCATTACCAGATGGGAGATACAGTAGGGGTTCTTCATTAGAAATTGTTAAAACTTTCTTCAAAGAGCCAGATTAGTCTGATTGACTTTGGAAGACATATTGTTTATATAAACAGTTTTTCCCTTCCTTACTGACTGTAGTTCATGAAGAATAATGTTCTGAAGGTTAAAAAATGGAAAATCAGGACTTTGCTGAATGTTAATGTTAGAATGGCGGAAAGAAATTCTAGCATTTTTTTGATACATAAAATTGTTTTTACAACTGACTAACAGCATATTTGTCTGAGATCAGACTTTGCTTTTTGGATGATCTAAAGATCCAAGTGTGTTTTTGCTAGAAACTGTCCCTGGGGCGGGGTGGGCACACTTTTTCAATTACAGAATTCCTTTTAACACTAAGTTAGTTATAGTAGTAATTTTAGTTTATGCAGTTCTGTTATTTCTAACAAGGGAAGAAGAGTTAAGTGCTTTTTTGATGTTGACCTAAACACCTGTTACTCAAAGTGGTTAAGCTGAAATATATTACTCAAATGTACATATAAAAAGCAGCATGTAATTCTATTTGTTCTTTATAGATCATGCATTGAGACTGTGGAACATCCAGACAGACACGCTGGTTGCAATATTTGGAGGAGTAGAAGGGCACAGGGATGAGGTGTTAAGTGCAGTAAGTGGAAGACCGTGGGGCAGTGATTTAGATTTACAAAGGGTAGCAGGCAACTTTTTATCCTCTTGTGCACTGTCTTGACATTATAGCTACTTAAAAATAACCACCTGGAAGTGCATAAATACTGTTTTAAGGGGACAGACAACTTCAAATGTCAGGTGGTTTGATTGATGTGGCCTCCTCTTACAGACAGGATCTGTATGTTTCAGTAGCTGGTTTTCTCGGGGTGCAGCCTAGAAGTGAGCAAAATAGGGCTCAGTGGGGCTAGAAAGAGTAAAAACATTTCATGATGGTCCCACATTTGAAGTTCTTGAGTTCTAATCAAGTCCAAGCAGCATAAGCAAATAAACCTGGAGAGACACGGTAGCGAAAGAAAGAAGTTCTTGGAGTTAAATTATTTTTCAGTGGCTGTGAACAGACGCTGGTACCCAGCAAATATCAACTAGAATAGTTAATTTTTAATATGCTGTTCTTAAGAACTCTTTCCATTCCTGTTGTGTTACCTGTTGTGAAAGGTGAGGGGTGCATCTGTAGGAAACCTAACACTGTATTTATTATTCACCCATGTCATAGCCCGGGAATTCTGCCAAAGTTGCTGCTAGTGAACTTAGTGAAGGAGGAGAACTAGCTGTAGAGTCACTGTCATTGCTGTTGAATATGTCTCTCTTTCTTGAGAGAGACTAAATAAAATTATTAAGATGCCGTGCTGCTTTGCAGTAAGCTGGATTACATTCTTAGGGTTTTTCTATTTGAAATATTTTGTTTTATTGCATGCTCTACACATAAAATGCTGTTTTGATGGAAATGATGGAATAAAATCTGAGTGGATATAATGCAGCCTAGGACAGGAGTGCTCAAAGTTATTTTATATACATAGGATTACGATCTTCTTGGTGAAAAAATCATGTCCTGTGGGATGGATCACTCTCTAAAACTCTGGAGAATTAATTCCAAGAGAATGATTAATGCTATCAAAGACTCTTATGAGTACAACCCAAATAAAACCAACAGGTATGTAGTCTTCATCTCCTTGTCTGTCTTTGCAACACATGAATAGTTGTGTTGCAAAGTTTTTGGGGAGTGGCCTGGATGTTGTGCTGGGTACTGAATCTCACTAGATTGTGTGTCTTACTGATGTTTGCTTCACAGGAATTGTATTGAATTCTGATTCAAAGTTCCAAATTTTTTATTTTTAAATATCTCAATTATTTCTTATTTGCTTGACTAGAAAATGTCTAGAATTATTATCTTAAAGCTTGTATTTAATGCATTTCAAGATGTCAGTATCTTTTCATCTCATCTCATCATTACTAGAAGGGAATCAAATCTGTGTAATTACATTTGGCAAATAATCTTATATTGAGTAATTAAGTGTTGTGTATTACTTGACTTTGGGGTGGGGACAAAACTGTTTACATAGTAATAACTTTAATTCTCATCATTCTCTGATTTGACCTCAGATATGAGTAAATTATCAAGTAAACATAGCAATTAGATACATGATAGATAAATCCTCCTTTATGAAGTTCTTCAACTTTTTGATCTTAACTTCCAGTTAAACCATTGAGAGAATTGAAGAGTCTAAAACACAGCGAACATGTTCAGCAATGAGACTAGCTGTGAAAATACTCTGGCTTTTTTTGGTAATGTTACCAAATATTAAATGATGCTTTTTAGCGTGCTTTTTTTAAAAAAATATGATTTTTTTTAAAGTGTGCATTTCTATTTAACAATTTAGATGTTGCAGAAGCAGCATCAGGAAAACTGAGCTTTAATTAGTTCTTGAAGTATTTGGTGACAGCTGTTGTATTCAGCATCTGAAGGAGTAGTTTTACTCAGCACTATCTCTGCACAGTCTTTTACATGGGAAACTTAGTTATTTCGTTAGGAATGAGGATGAAAACAGGGATGGTTCCTAGTACTATTAAAAAGAAAAACTGCATACAAAATCTACTTTGTTATAAAACTGTTAAAAAGTTACGCTTGTTCTTTGAACATTGAAATATGTTAAAACTGGTTATTAAAAACTACACTTGTGCTTCTGCGTTTGTTTTTCTGAACCTCACTTGGCAATTTTCTCCATAGGCCTTTTGTTTCCCAGAAAATTCACTTTCCTGACTTTTCTACAAGAGACATACATAGAAACTATGTTGACTGTGTACGGTGGCTGGGAGACCTAATTCTTTCCAAGGTAATGCTGCAGCTTTTTCAGCTATGTTACATTTATTTGCTGGTCCCGAGGATCCTAAACCTTAGAAATTTTATTAGCATTTGGGTCTTAGGTTAAATTACTATCTTGTGTCAAGTGATTTTGTGGAGTATGCTGTGAATTTTGTCACCTGTCAGCATGCGTGGGTAAGCAGCTTATAGTAAAAAAAAGCAAAATCCTTACTACAGCTGTGCTCTGCTACAAGTAAAGGGTTTCTGGCTAATCAGAAACTGCACAGAACATATGGAAAGGGAGTCGCTAGATACTGATTAGGGATCCTGCTGCTAAAGAGTGAGATGAGGGTTACCATAATGGAGTAACTTTGATTAATGTGTTGTCCCCACTACTAACATTGGCTTGCAGATATTAAATCAGGCAGTCCAACTGCCTTGATGCCACCAATTGGTGAGTGCACTGTCCTGTTAGTCAAAGGGATTGGGTAAACAATCCTCAAACTTAAGTAAGTTTAAGCTGCTTATGAAATTGTGTTTGAGCACATCTGGTTGACTTCATCTGAAGTCGGTGAGGTAGGGCTCCTGCAGTCCCATTACCTGGCAAAGCTGTGAGGGCATCAGGTTGCAGTGACAGACAGTGATTATTGTTGGTGATGTGGCTGTGATCTAAGGGCAGATTTTCAGTTTTTCTGCTTTTTGTAGTGTCATTGGGGAAGCTCTGAGATTAAATGTTTGCTTATTATTAAATCAGTTAGACTGATTCTGCAGTATAAATTACAGGTGGTTTTTCTTTTCAATGTTTCACTCCAGTCTTGTGAAAATGCCATTGTTTGCTGGAAGCCTGGCAAGATGGAAGATGATATAGATAAAATCAAGCCCAGTGAGTCAAACGTGACCATTCTTGGCAGATTTGATTATAGCCAGTGTGACATATGGTACATGAGATTTTCAATGGATTTCTGGCAAAAGGTACGTGCCTGACTTTGCTGTATTTGAAGGTGTGTAGCTTTTCATTGATTACATATTTATGGGCATAGGAAGGGTCTTGGTTCATGTTATATTTGAGAAACAGAATGATTTGCTGTAAGGAGATTTATATGAACCTGCAGGAGCTCCAGATTTTTCATTCTGGGTTCTGCTTGTGGAAAAAAAATCGACCAAATAAATACTTATTTTCCACTGGAAATGTTTCCTGATGTCTCCATCCCCTGTTTGCAGAGATTGATAAAATGGAAGAAAGGAGGGAAATTCTACAGCCTTTCTGACTCCTCCAACAAACTTATTAAGTCATTCATGTCTAAATGTTCACACACAATTTATCAGCTCTAGTGCCTTTATAAAATTCTGACTTCATTCTTTGAGGGAGTACTTTAAAAGTTCTTTATCGTCTGCTTTCTTTTTAAGATGCTTGCTCTGGGCAATCAGGTTGGCAAACTTTATGTTTGGGATTTAGAAATAGAGGATCCACATAAAGCCAAGTGAGTATTTTATTTTGTTTTTGCTAAGACAGGGAGTTGGGGTACTTTTCCTTATTGTTTCCTGATACCTAGAGAAATTCTTTACAGTACTACTTACTTTCCATTAAAACTACTAGAGAAATAAACACAGTGAGCCCCTGAAGGTTAATGTTTTTTTATATCTCACTGATTTATAATTTATATTATAATAATGCCAAGAGGCCCCAGTTGGATTGTGCTGGCTACCATGTGTAGGTATAATAAAAGGCAATTTATTTCTCACAGAGTTTTCGCTAGTTGGTTGTAAATTTTGCAAAGCCATTAGGAGAAGATGTGCTAGGTGGGTGTAGCATATGACAAAGGTGAGAGAGGTGACAGGACTGGAGTAAAAAAAAGGAGAGTATAAAGGTAAGCTATGAGCAGCACAGTGTGGAGAAAACACTATGGCTTTCCACTGCCCCACCTGTGTTGCCAGGCAATTTCACAGCATGTCTCTTAGATATATTTAGGTACATATGTATGTGCATAAAGACAAATGCAAAAAAACCCTGAACACAAAAAAGACCCCAAACAAACCCACTCCCAAAACCCAGTATCTAAAAAGTGGATATACACTGTATGTATAAATACTTTATGCATTTTATTTTTATATACCAATATATTATACATATCCTTGTATATTTATTTATATAAAACACATGTAAATATGTATATTTGAATACATTAGTGTATGAAATTCTTGGAAGTGCTGCAGTCTTTAATCACATGATTCTGATATTTTATTCCTAACCCTGGGAATTAACACTGATTATAAAGTCTTAAATAATGTGAACCAATACGTGTTCAATCTTTGCTTCAATAAAAACTGGGTGGATGAGAAACAACTGTGGGTGAACAGGCAACTGTTTTCCCTAGTCCTCACTTGGAATACAAAATACACCATGAAGGCCCTAATCCTAGTGCCTTCAATCCCTCCTAGGTCACCTAAATAAGGGATTGCTGAAGCAGTGCTCCATAATGTAACAGAAAGATTTAACATTGTAGCTGAGTCATTTTCTTTTTGTTTTTTCTAGATGTACAACTCTTACTCATCCTAAATGTGTTGCTGCCATCCGACAGACCAGTTTTAGCAGGGACAGCAGTATCCTTATAGCTGTGTGTGATGATGCCAGTATCTGGCGCTGGGACAGATTACGATAAAGTACTTTTTCTTAATTCATAGAAGAAAATATATTTTCAAATTATAATATAGTCTGTTAACTTGCTAGCACAGTAGATGCATTTAGTGTAGACTTTCTCGAAGGTTCGGCAGGCTGGAGCTGGACTTAGTGATGTTTACATTCTGTGTATTGTTCTGCTTGGAATTGCTGCTTTTAATAAAAAGAAGTATTTTTGTAAAGTTTTCTGAATTGTCCATTTTAATTATTTCCCACAAGAAGTTTTGCCTCATGGCCTAGGAAATGTCTTTGTGTAGAGCAATCACATGGATATATGACAACCTGCTAGAAATTTAGTATATTTGTGCTTGCAGTAGTATTTTGTGCCTTTGGAAAACCTAATTAAGCTTTTATTTGGGGACAACACAAAGGAAATGCTATTCTTAAGAATATAATATAATGTAAATAATTGTTAAACAATTTCTAAAAATATTTCGAACTCATTCCTTAAGTTAGTTGCAGATGGAAATTGGTTTAATTTTTAGTAATCTCAAATTGAAATTTTGCAATTTGCATTCACCATATTTATTAATGACATGGGAGAAAAAACATTACTGGCTTTGTTTTGTGCATCACATTGTTCTGTTGTTTGAATTCTGTCTAGTTAACTGCATTTATCTAAAAGTTAGTTTTTGGAAATATATTTTAATTGCCTCTATTGTCAGTATTCCCAAATAGCCTCCTCAGTGTTTTTACTTGCCTTAGGAATAATGAATTCTAAAATCAATCATATTTCATGTAGGTATAAAATTTGTACAGAAAATAAAAATGAAAGGGGACAATGGATAAGATGGCAGAAATTATTAGCAGTGATAATCTGTGTTCAAAACACATATGTGTGTCTTGTCAGCAGGTAGCTGAAATGCTCATGTCTGTGTTAAGAAGGTGGTCCAGGACCTTTATCAGTAGCTGTGTGTACCTGAATGAGGAAGAGAGCAAGTAACACTCATTAGGTCTGAACCATGTACATACTTTTTTTTTTCCCCTTTCCCTGCCCTTATCCTTCAACATAACATGTTACTTGAGAAGAATGTTTTGAGTTGTGATGTAAATACAAGCACAGAGTAATTGTCAATATTATGGTGCCTTTCTGATCCGTAGATTAAGTAGTCCTGCCTGCTACTGACTTCTTAAGTGCATATCTGACTTTTCATCTTTCAGGATGTTGCTTTTTTCTGCTTGTTTGGGAAACTTGTAAATGCTCTGGTTAGATAAACTACCTGTTCAGTTGGAAGCAATAAGACTAAACCAGTTTTGATTTATATTCCTTGGGAACCTGAAAAAAATGAAGCCCAAAACTGACAAGCAGTTTACAAATTTTAGTCTGTCACACATGATTGTTTTCTTTTATTTTTTCCTCTTTTAAAGCCTTATTCTTACTACTGGGGAAGTGCAGTAGTACCACAGGTCTGTCCAAAGCTAGTGTTTAATTGAGATGGATTTTGGACCTTGTTTTTCATGCACAAGACAAATGGCAGTACAGTCTTTCTTGTGCCCAGGGGTGTCTGTCTGATCAAGAGGGCGTGATCAGGAAGCCAAGTGTAAAACCACAGAGTTGGGCAGAACCATGTAGAAGCCTGAGAACTAGAGGGAGGAAACTGAAATTCCTGCAGAGTTGAACACAGATCAGCTGAAGAGGGAGACAGGTGAGGCTGGAGCTTGGGGAAAGTGTTTAACTTCTTGCATCTTCTGAACTGCTGGCATAGTGTGAGCCAGTGTTTACACAACAGCAATGGCCCATAGACCTCAGATCATTCTGTGGAAAGTATGTGGGGTTGGCAGAGTCTGAAAAACTATGGGGCTGGGGTGTGGTTGGGAGAGCACTGCAGAAAGGCAGTGGGAATGCTCAGGCTTCCTACAGCCTCAAGGAAAGAACTTTGAGTTAGCTAGACTAAGAACACTTTGGTTGGAGGCTGGTGCCGTTTTGCCTTTGCAAATGCTTTACAGTAGCATGGCATTAGATTTCTATGTTTTCTCATGGTTGGGGTTGAGAGTGAAATGGGATACAAAAGGGATTTCTCAGCCATGGGTGTTGTTTTGGAACATAAATGGTACATTCTGACAAATGAGCTGCTCTGTTGGTGAGGAAGGAAAGGAAAGGTGGTGCTTGACTGGAAAGAGGCCTAACACAGGGTCAGCTTTAACTCCTGTTTTAACTTATGAATGTGCTGAAGACTGTCCTCTTCAAATGCAGACAAATGTTCCAGGAGCTTTGCCCTTAGAAACCTGGATGAAGCTGAAATTAGATTAGAAGTCTTAATGAAGGGAAGAACTTGTGTAAGTAGATCTGTAACAAGACAAGGGGGGGGAAATTCTCCTTTACGACAGCCCCATCTGCATGTAGAATTAATAGTATTTTGAAGATACACAACAGGGGGGGGGGAAGTCTCTTTGTCACCAAGCAGACCAATAAAGCTCAAATAGATATAAGACTTACATATTTATTTCATTAGGGTGTTTTCTTCCTACACTTGCCTAGTTCTAGACTAAAAAAAAAGAGAAAGATTAAAATTACTGTGTATCTTCTGGAAGATACAGAGCTATTAGAGTTATAATCATTGCAAAAGAATTTAAAGAAGAGTTTAGTATTTTCTAAAACCTTTTCACCTTTTTAATATATACTTCTGTGAAACATACCCTGAGAGCTCCAGTGCTTAAATACTTCAACGACAGAAGTGTGGTTTAACCCTAGTATTGGAGAAACCTACCAAAAATAGCCTGAAAGAACATGTGTTTTTCTCCATTGTCTTCAGGCCACCTTTAGGTCTGTTCTTTGACAAATTCTGTAACTGGCTCCTGTTCCCCATCTCAAGATAGGTGAGGGAGAGGTAAAGTCAGGCTGATGAGTAACTGCAGTACAGTCAGGAAACTGTTTCAGAGGCTGCAAGTGTTGTTACTGAGGTCTGTTCTTTATGAACTCTGCATGAAGAACATAGTAAAATTTGAAGGTTGCTGATTCCCTTAGTTATTGCACACTGAGTATCTCCCTGAAGAGGTTAAAAAACCCCCACAAAACCGCTGAAGAGTAGAGGTACCTGGCAGCCCTTGTCTTATTTTACCAACTTTCAGAAACTCAGAAATTGCATAAATGGTAGGCTTGGACTACAGTTCTAACTCTTAGGCTGCTCAGAGACAGCAAGAAGGTTTGTACAACAGCTGGCAGTAGAAATAGAAAACAGGTTCCTGATTGTTAAATCAGTGATTCACTTTAAAGGTCTCTCTTCTCAGAGCACGGTCCTGTTTCCTGGGGTGCTGCTCCATCTGGCGGTGAATGAAATAAGAACGTTACCACAATGCAATTTTAAATCAAGATTCTTCTTGAGGCTTTTAATGTTAAGCCAAAAACATTTTATGCAAATACGGATCAAATTTGCCCTTCCTAGTATAGGTAGGAGTGCTTGGTGCATTTCATCCTCGTGTTTCACCACTAATCGTATTGGGGAGCTCTGGTTCTGTGGCTAAAAGTCAAGAAATTAACTTCTTCTGCAAGTGCTACTGACATGGTTTGCTTCACCTGAGAATGTTTTGTTGTCACCATGAGCTGTGTCAGAAAAATATTTACAATAAAGAAATGAAGAAACTTTAAAACAAATAAACAAATCCCCTGGATAATTAGAATTTTGGCTACTTGCCATGAATTTTGCATCTGTTCGGGTATAAGCCAGCAGCAATATAAGTACTTTATTGCTTCCTGTATTTTTAAGTTTTTCTCTGGGCATGGGGGTGAGGTGAGGGCAGATTGTGAAAAGAATCCACTCTACCTAGCAATTTCTGTTGGTTTGGAAAGGAAAACACTTGGGAAAATGTCCCAAAATGAAGAGAAATATATCTACCCTTGTCATGTTTATGAATTTGGCATGGAAGGGTATGTTTAGCCTCAAAGCCTAATGATCAGCAGACAGTATTTTTTTTTTCTTTTTGTACACGTTTTCTTTAAAACCTGAACTCCCTAGTGTCTAGAAACTGGGAATGGGAAGAATACTCTAAATATAGGAGGATCATTACAAAATAATTTATATTACATCGAGGTTGTTGTTTTTACAGATATTACACCTCTGGCCTTACCTGGGGAAAGGAATTTTAGTATTTTGTGTGTAGAGGAAAAAAAGGATATATATATACATATAAATTATATATATATATATATAAATTATATATATTAAAGGCAAAATAGAGGAATGCATGTATCTTTGTTTCTCCTCAGATTTATTCCTATAATCCTGTTCTCTCATTTTAAAACCACGATTGTGAAGTAAAAAGCATTGTTGGGAGACAGGTTAGAAGACCCTGGAGTTTCTTACATTAAATGTCCTTAGACAAACTGAATGCCTGTTTCCTCAAGCATCCTAACTAGTGATCATATGATAGGATCTGACAAGGCAAGTGAAACTCACCCACCATAATCCTCTGCTTCAAAGCTGAGAAAGAAAAAGCACTTAAGCTTGAGAAGCAGCCTGGCCACCCACACAACCTGGAGAAATGAATCAGTTCTTGCTTTCACAGCAGCTGCGGAAGGCAAAATACTGATACTGAAGAGGGATAGAATCTTCCCTCTGTGAGTTTCTGTTCTGTAAGCTCAATCACAGCAAGAAAGAAAAGTAATTTACAGTGATACTCTCAAGCATGTGCCACATTCAGTGTGTGAGCTCAGAGACAACACCTGCTGAACCCACAGTGGCTACAGCCCTGGGAGAAGTTCTTAATCTACACTACTGAATTAATCAACCCCCATCTAATTACATATTTTCATTTACAGCCTTAATGACTGGAGCTGGGGCAAGAGCAGCCACAGCACTCATGCTGGACTTAGTGATCTCACCCACATGGTCTATCTGGTGCGTCTGGCTTCCTGAAGCCCAAACAACATCTGGAATAACTGGAATGCAGCTTTGGTCAGAACAGAAGTAGCTTGTTATAACTAGAGGAGAGAAAAGTGAGCAGCAGTGACAGTCTGTGCCCAAATAGGCCCCTTGGGTTTAAATACCTTAAGTTCTATGACTTATTCTTAACCAAACCATGTCAGGTAGTGAGGGCCATAGAAAGTTGCAACAAGGAGTAGTGACATCAGGATTATTTCATAGAGAGCAGCTCTAGCCAGTCAGATGAGGAAGTTGTAGATAGTACCTCTTTTTTTTACAAATAAATCACTCCTTTGTTAATTAAATTGTGCTGCTGGAGTGAGTTTATGTGATGTAGACACATACTCCCTAAATCCTGATGCATTGCAATGGCCTATGAAGTGTTAATTACATATTTCCACAGCAGCCAGATGCTTCCTTAGAAGTGTGAGAAGTGGAGCAATGACCACCCCCAACTTCCATTTGGTCCCTCTTGTCTCTTCTGATCCCCTTCTATCACCAGCTATGTGAGGCATTTGCCACCTGTGTGACAAAGCTACAGCAGAATTTGACAGGTCACACAGAAATGACCCTAATGACCCATTCTGATGAGGGAGTTCAGCCTGGGCCTCTGCTAACTTCCCTCGTTGCTGCTTCTCCACAAACATTTGGCCTACAAATGTGTCTTTAAGAAAATTAAGCCTTTAGTCAAGCAGGCAACCCAAATTTTTCAGGGCTTGGGTCTGTGCCATGGCTTCTGGGAAATAACGCTTTTTTCCATAAATTACCTGGGGGAGAATTAGTTTTACTTTTCAAAAGCTGTTCTTATGCAGCTTTCCTGGGTTTCATCAGTCTGTTTTCCTCCTCTTCCGGGCTTCAGGTTGAGCTCATTCCTTTTACTCCTTGGATCCCTCTGCTTTTATGCAAGAGAAAGAGTTCATTTTAAGCTGAGGCAGAAATGACACAGGGTGTCATTGAGTAGGTTCAAAGGACTGAGATTCCATTCTCAGGACTGGAGTACCTAAGGCTGACTGGACTTGATAAAGGACTCCTTCAAGGCTTCATTCCCCTGTCACTGAAACCAGTTAAAGCCTTTATTTTCATGCCAGTGGTTTGGGAACAAGTCTTAGTCCTTAGTTACAGAAAGTAACTTACAAAAGCAAGATCTATTGTTCAAAATGGTATTTCTGATCAAGCTAATCTAGTGAACAGAAGGGGCAGCTGGAGCTCACCTGTGAGATACCTGGGCACATATGGCTGAAGCCATTGCACTAGCAGAAACTGCACTCATCATGAGAACCATTCAGAGCACCCCAAAGTCCCATGAATTTATAAGGAAATGTGGCAGCCTTTGGTGCCAGTAACCTAGACAGCATTATCAGACACCCCAAATCTGTTTCTCAGAGAAACAAGATTTTACTGTCTTATTACTGGGAATAATTCTTCTAGCATAGCCAAAGTTCCCAAAGATTCCTCTTCATTACACTTTCATACAGGAAAAGTTAATGACAGGTACTCCAAGATTAAGCTCAATAGTGTCTTACTGCCAAAGAGGGAAATACTGCTGTAGCATTTATGAGTTGGGGACAGGAATATTGGTTGTCCACAAAGTAGAAGAACTTACAGTGCAAGTACCAGCAGGAAGACCATCAGCATATCTGCAGTTGTCTGATCAGCCTTCAGATGAGGTAAAGAAGGAAAAACTGCAGTTGGTTTGTGTACAACACCCCAAAGCACCACACAAGTATGACACAATGCTGCCATTTTTCATCTTGTAATTATTTCCACTTTAAATGCAGTTTCAAAGAAGTATTTCTACATGGAACACTGATTTCTCATTGCAGCCAAGCATTCAGTTAAACAAACCAACATGCAGACTAGTAATTTTCATTGATTTTAATTTTAAATACTGTTCAAGAGTAATATAAAAGTTACTAGTTTGTCTATTTAGATTAATCGTTTTTTGGAGTTTTCCCCTCCTCCCACCCCCCAAATCTTCAGTGGTTACTTGATGCATCTTTCAGATAACATTTTAGAAAGAACTCCAAATGACAGAATTTAAGCTTATGTTTTCCAAAAGAGAGGGTTCTGTGTCAGACGTCTCTGGAAGTTTTCATACCTAGAAAAGTAAAAAAAACAACCAAAAAGTAACAGCTGCTGCGTATAAAACTGTATTTTTAAAAAAGGGTACAAATAATATAGTCTATGCAGAGAACATGATAAATTACATCTGCTTCACACCAGGAAATTAGCAAATCCCAAATCCATTTGCATATCTAGAATATTTGCAGTTAGACTTGTGTATTTCACCAAGATGAATTTAATTTAAGCAATAATCCAGAAGAGACTCATTCAGGCTTAGTAAAATTGTAAGTTAATTTAGATTGGGTATGAGGAAAATTATCTTCACTGAAGGGGTTGTCAAGCACTGGAAGTGATGGAATCACCATCCTTGGTAGTGTTTAAAGATGTGTGGACATGTTTTATTGGCACTGGGTTTGTGGTGCACCTGGCAGCAGGAGGTGAATGGTTGGACTCCATCTTAAAGGTCTGTTCCAGCCTAAACAAGTCCATGAATTTTGAGTGGTTGTTTTATGTATAACATCTTTCAGGCTAGGAAATCAAAGTCTGGGCAGGTAGCAATATGAATCTGAGGCTGGATGGTAATGTTTCAGTAAAATCAAATGAGGAAATGTAATTCTCTAACACATAATGCAAACGTTATGTGTTATATGCATATATATGCATATATGCACACATATGCACATGCTGTCCTAATTTCACTTTCCATACTCACAAAACCAAGCCAACCACAAACAAACTGAGCATCAGAATTTGCTGTTGGCACACAGTGAAGAAACAGAAAAATACACAATTTCTGTGCCTTTCTAAAAGAAGAAGAAAAAATAGAGAAGCCTAAAGGCTTTGGGCCACAAAAGTCAAAAACCTCCCTTTTAATCCTCACAAGCCCAAAATGTAAGGAATCAAAAGGTACTGCCAATGAAACAAAGGGAACCACAAAATGTTCTCCTATACCTCATAGTTCATAGCACAGCTCAAGTGAGAAAAGACTGAAGGGTTTTAAACCAATTCAGCCTCACTGAGGCACTGAGCAGTCACATCAGAGACCCTACCCACAGACAGGTCATGGAGTTTGTAGTTACCTTCTAAACACAAGGCATCTGCACCAAATTACATTCCCAAACAAAACATATGGCTCTCATCAACTGCTTGCATAATTCATGAGATCTTACTAATGACAAAACTGTATTCAGACAGTCTCAAATACTGTTTTAAAAAGGGCTAAATAAATAAGGCTAAACTGATAGGAAACATATTTTCAGATAACCTAAAGGATTGCCTGCAGTTCACACAGACTACACAGGCTATCCCCAGATGGTTATTAAACCAGTCCCTGGAAAACAACTCCCAGAGAGACTTGCGTATTTACACTCAAGGGTCTTGGTGACAGAACCAGGTCAACAAGTTACATGATTTCATCACCTCTCACATATTCTTAAGTAAGGCAACTATGCTGGAACTATGTCTAGGAAGAGACCAAATAAAACAGATAAGCACAAAGTGACAATTATCAGTGTGCTCTGTCTTCCCACAACTCCAGAGCATTTGCATTATCAGCAACACAGTGCAAATGCACACGTCAAAGGCATCAGTTTTAGAACTAAAAAAGGTTCATTGGTTGCATAGCACTTTTCCAACAATTAAAAAAAAAAAAAGCTTAAATATAAGACAAATATAAAAACAGTGGGCAGGACCTCTCTATACTAGAAATAACCAACAGCAATTCTAGAACACTTCTGCATCATCTCACTGAACAGCGTGACGATAGCTCAGTGCTTAGAAATGATGGTCTAATGGCTAGAAAAAAGAACATTTGTTACTAGAGATCATTGCCATTACCATTTCAGAACTACATTTGCAGGAATGAAAGCTTCAGAAGGATTTGGGGTCATCTGTGCCTGAGTAACAGCAAACGAGGAAGCAAAGTTATAGAAGTTATCCAACATCTTCTGAGTGAACTGAAATGAAATTAAAAAAAAAAAAAAAAAAGAGATACTTTAAGGAAGTTCTTTCTTCAATTTGAACTTTTATGTGAAAGTTTAGCAGGTATACAGCTCCTACATGAAGTACTTTTAGCACTGTCATCTAAAACACAGGAAAATGGATATAGTAGGTCCAGAGACAATGATCAAAACATCCTAAGTTTCAGTCTTGCCCTCAGATCCATCTGGCACCAGAAATCACTTGAAGAATATTCACCTGCCCTCTCCTTGCTCAATTTCATCCAACTGGACAAAGAGCTTTGGGAAGAACATTTTCTGTTTGTGACAAAGAAGTGACGCAGTGACAAGAGCTGTCCCTCTCCCCTAAACTGAATAATCAGAACTCCAGACTGGGCCAAAGCTGCCATTCCAGCTCCCAGAAAAACACCTCTTAAATGACTGGAAAAGTCTACAATCTGTCTCGTTACAACTCATCAGACTCCAGTGACAGGGCAATTTCCTTTAGCATTTCCAACAGAAGGGCTGTTGCCCTGGCATCTTTTACTCCAAGATCTTGTGAGGAAAACACCTAAAGGATGCACTCCTAAACTGTAGGACTAGGAAAGAAAAGAGTGAAAGAGAAGCCAAGGAATAGCAAGCCCTGTGTGCAAAGAATGAGGCTGTAGGACATTCCTAGCCAATCCACAAATATACAAGTCTACAGTACCTTCTTATTTCCCCTATTCTTAAAAAAAAAAAAAAAGAAAAGAAAAAAAAAGTTAAAAAAAAGTAATGGCTTGTTTTGATGGGAGAACAAGGAATTTTCATATAGAAAATTTCACAGACAGTGAAATACGATGCAAGAAAACAGAGCCTGAGTTAATAAATGCACAGTCTTGTGCTCTCCTCTGACAAAAGGAGCAGAAGAAATCGTATCCCAGAACCCTACCCTCAGTCTCATCCCACTGACATGCAGAACACTATTGTTTTGTACTGCTTCTTTTCTATATATAAGTTAATATACATAAAAAAGACATAGTCAATCATAAATCTTCAGAAAATTTACTAAAAATGTAATAGGAGAGCAACTCCCTAATTTAGGGTAGCAATAGATGATTTTGCCATTTAAAAAATACTTTTGTTGCTATAACATAGCAGTTCCAAGAGCTGATGTCAATTAAATGAAAGCCATTAGTTATTGACAAATATGCTCCCAGTCATATATGCCCTTCCTCTGCAATCTACTCCCTCAAAGGTTTCCTTCCACTTTGACCTCACACAATTTTTCTGTAGGAGTAAGGAGTACTTTACCCCTTGGGCCAACTGCATTCCTTGAAGGCCATTACAATTTCAGTTAAGATGCTCACAGTTAGATGCTGCTCTTTTTTAACAGAAAAATTCACTTAGCTGAAAATAACATTTGTAAAAATGTTAAACAATCATGAGGGGTTTTGTTCTTTTTTTTAAAATACTACTGCCAGAAAAATCCATGAGCCACCTTGCAAAGGAACTGACGTGGCACATTATTCCTCAAAACTTAACTACTGCTATAATAAAAGTTGGTGGAATTAGAAATACTATTTAGGTGCTCTTTGTCCCTAACAACTCCAGAAAAGCTCAATAAACTGTACTACAAAAATAAATGTTGGTCAACTCCTAGGAAGGTAACTTTCTGCAAGAAACATTACCTATTTGGAGCTACAATGTGTATAAAGTGCCAAAGAACACCAGCTGCAGTATCAGGATTACTGTACAATTACCAGTCTCCCTCAGCAAGCACCTGGAAATAAAGTGAGAACGTAAAGAAGGCCTGGAGAAAAGCCTCACCAACTGCTGTAATGTTAAAAGAAAATGCCAGAGCCATCAGCGCTAGGGAAATCAAGACCCACAATGCAGGTCTAGCTTGCCTTGGACTGCTGTTAGACTGCCAACTAACTGCCAGAGCTGGCTGAGGGTTTCCAGAGGTACAAATGAATGGATAGGCTGGGTTAAAAAATGGCACATATTGTAGCCCAAGGACTGATCCACAGAGAAGGCACTGGGGAAAAACAAATAAAAATATTCCTGTGGAAAAGGGCATAATTCTGTACTTCTGCAAAGCTACAGCAGAAAGATTTCTCCAAGCAAAGTGGTACACCTGAATATCTGTCTGCATCTATGCCCACATTTGCCTTAACTTGTGAGTAATTTTTGACCATCCCTGCAAGTCTATGTACTGAAGTTTCAGCATCTACAAATCACCAGAGATCCACTCTCTCTTACATGCATTTAGTCATAGCTGCTCCTATAAGAAGTATCATAAATAATTTTAGTTGAGTGACACTAACACAAGTGAATCTCTTGGCTTCATGTCACTGAGCATGCAAATTCCAGTCTTTTACAGGACAGAGTTTTTCAGTGTAAGAAAAAACACTTTCATAGGATCAAAGCATCCAACCAAATGATTTGACAATTATTAGGCTGGTTACAATCCTAATAATCCTGCTACCCCCAGCAGCACCCCTTACCCACTCCCCAGTTAGTGCTTCAGAGGCTCAATGAGACTTCCATAGAACAGAGAATTTCTGAAAACGGAATGTCCAGGCTACCTCTGTGAATGAATCTACTGATGACACAGCAGCACTTGCAACAGGAGTCTGCTGGGCCAGGTTCTCCAGCAGTTCCACTGAGATTCCAATCTGAGCCACTGTTGGCGTCTGTGGGAGGTTCATGGCACCAAAGGGATGTTGACTTCCCTTCCCTGAAAGCACCACGAACAGCACACGTTAGGTTTGGCACACACGTAAAGGCTGTGTAACTTCAACCACCATGCTTCTCCTGCAGAAAGTATTCCCCAGCTCCCACCAGAGGGATCTCCCTATCTCAGGAAACACAGAAAAACCACAGTCCAAGCACAGGCACAAGTACACACAGGCACAACAGATGGAACAGTGTGACTGGAACATTTAAAAAGTGCAACAATCATAAAGAAATTTCTAAAAACCAGGAAAACATGACTTTACAGCTCCCTATGAAGTAAATGGATTCAAGAGGGAATATGATCAGTGAGTGAAAGACAGCAGAACCTCTCTCTACAGGAACAAAGCTTTTAATTCACATTTTGGCAATTGCAGATAAACAGGAAATAGGCAGTTGTTTGATTCACTCATTAAAGCCAGGTCCTAGTGAACCTGCTCTGAAAAAATAAACAGCACTAGCTTATGATCCCTCTGAGTCAGGGAGGGCTGGGCAGCCCCAGGTCTCATCTGAACTGCTTAAACCCTCTAAAAGCAGCAAAGGTCAAGGAAATAGTCCTGGAACAGAAAGGCCTCTGACTTTGCAAGTGCCACAAAGGAAACAAGGAACCATCCCTAAACTGCATGCCACAAACAGAGGCATCATCCCAGCACTCTGCCCTCACTTCTGACCTTTCTCAACCCATTATTTCAGTCTCAGCTTAAGCCAAGGTCGCTGCAAACAAGGACAGACACTCAGAGTCACTTAAATCATGTCAACATCTTAAATTCTGTCAACATCTCTAAAGGAAAACGTAGGAAAAGGTCTGTGGGACCACAATAGTCAAGTACCCTCCTAACACAGAGGCAATGTCTCAGCACCACTCTCTGGTCTTTTACTAGCAGAAGAAAGTAAAGTTAATCAAGAGCTGTCCTGCAGACCAGTCAGCACTATCTTGAGCTGCAAGAAAGGCTAATGGAGATCTGACTTAGTCAAAAACTCAGCCAACAAAAACTGTCTGACAAGTTGAACTGAAATCAAAACTGAAGACCTCAGGAAGTTGACCATTCCTCTGCAGTGACACAAGGCACAAAGGAGCAGCCAGCCAACCCACACAGAATGTACACTCACAAACTCAGCACCCTTTTCAATTGAAGGGAAGTGCTGCTCCTCACTCCAGATCCTACAACTGCAATAGAGGGCTACCTTACAAGTAAAGCACTCCTATTAAAATATTACTTTAACACAAGGTAAGCAAGAAGAGAGTTCATCTCCTGAAATGCTATTTAGAATCTCTTCTGAGAAACGTCAGTGCTGTATGATCTCAGCATTTGCTGTTGATAGAGGCTTGCTTGATACAAGCTACCAGGAACCAAGTATCAAGTTCATTATGAAGAATCCCAATAGCAGCTGAGCTGGTAGAAATTTGCATCTTGTAACATCTTCACCTGAGAACATGACATTTCAATAAAAATGTAACATCCTAAAGCAACAGGCTCTGTTACAATGCATGATCACTTTAGACAGTCATGATCCAAACAATGAAACACATCCATTGCATTCACTTTCCATGAACTCCCACAGAACTGCGGCCTTGGAAAGATGTCTGCCTAAAAGTGTGAAATAAAAGGATACATTGTCATCCTTACACCAGGAGGAATACACTCCATGTTTTCCATGCTTGGGTCTTGCAATTAGCATTCCAAACCTTACAAATGCAGGGAATGCAGTACTGAAATACAAGCTCAGGTTTTTGCATTCAGGTCCTGCACTCTCCAACATATTACATCGCCACAGAGCAACTGCTATCAGAAGACTGCTATTTTCCCACCCATTTCTTTCCCTCCATTGACCCCTTAATTCAATGATTGAGTCCTCATTGCCTTTCAGCCCAATCACAACAAAACCCTTACCCATGTGTAGGCTCAAACGCAGACATCATATTAGAGCATAAACAGCATCACAGTAGAAAAGTCTGTCATGGAAAAGGCTCTGCTCTAATTCCGACCCACTTGTGAACATACTTCCAGTAAGGGTGCAAAATACAAGTCCAAAGTTTGTTTTCTATTCCTACCACATCTTCAGGCACAACAGAAAGCCAAAAATCCTTACAATTCCAAGGCAGGGAGCATTTCTAAGCCCCTTCTTTAGTGCAAACAAATGAAACTCTGCTACAGCCACTGCCTCCCAGGGAGCTGACAGGGACATGCCTTTGGTCTTCTAAACCAGGTATTAAACCCAAAATACAGAGTTCAAGTATCACTCACAATGATTCCAGCTCTCTGTTACGTAGTCTTCTCCACCTTAAAATTGTTTACGACCATGGAAACTTAGATTGTGTAGCTTAGACTGAGTCCACAGTCAGAGCTAAGCTGCAGACAATGGGAATGGCAGAGCTCTCTGCTGCTCAGATCAAGCACAGCAGTGCCTCAAGGCACTGCAAATGTGTTCAACTATGTCACTGAGTTCTTCCTTGAGAGTAGCCCTTACTGGGAAATTATGGCTCATCATGCAAAAAGCATCTAAAAATGCATTTTCCTCCAAAGTGGTCTGAGAGCACACACCAGTGAGCCTTTCAAGCATGAGAAACATATGCCAAAAGCACTGATGATGTGCTTTACTGTTGCACTAACCACATAGCTTTGGGATACACAAAACCACATCCCCCCAAATCCTTTCTGCAGTTGCTCCTTCTTCTGAAGAAAGCCCAAATTTTTGAGGAATGTGTATGATCAGAATTCATTTTGCTCTGCAGCTTGAGAGCCCTTATCACAACCACACTGCCACATCCAGGACTGACTCAGGAGAAAGCGTGCCATGTTATGAATTAATATATTTTAGCAGAGCAACCGCAACACTTAATTAAACAGAGATTCAAGCTAAAGATGTAGACTACATCCAAGCCTACAAAAGATGTGTACTACTTTATCACTATAACGCTTTAAGCTGTTTGACTGATGTATCTGTCCCTTTCATACAACAAAGGTGTGCCAGCAAACCCCTTATGTATTTAGGAAAACACATGCACACACAGACACACACACACCCTACTGAATGTACCAAAAGTACTAAAACATTTTAAAACTACTTTCCAATGAGGACATCCTCTGTTGGACAATTTTATAGAGCAACTTCCCCTGGCTGTGTAGTGCCAGCTGTCAGAAATCACTGCCAGGCTCTACTCCCTGCAAAACCTGTCTGTGCTACAAAGAATACAACTGCTTAGCAGAGGAAGCTGAAAGAAAATGCTGCTGGCAGGTCTAGACAAACACCTAAAAACATGGTAGGGAAGTTACAGGATCCTTTTTCCTCTATGCAGAGGACAATACCACGTCAAGTCTGCTTGAAAGAATTTCCAGATCAACACCACGCACAAGAGAAGACAAGAGAGAAATTTTGCAAGGAACAGTAACACACAAACAGACCATTTGTTCAAAGCAACCTTCACACATTTATCCCTTATGCATTCACAAACACATCTGTTGCACTGATGGCTAGGTTCTACCAGTCTTACCAGATTTCAGACCAGAAATTTTGAAGATGGCACTTGGCTTCTCATTAGTGACAAACCCCAGCAGCTGCCACACTGCCATCCCACTCTGGTCTGGGTAACAAAAATAGACAGATCCTCCCATTCCATCCGGAAATGGTATAGTTCCCAGCATGAAGACCACTACATGGTTGATGTTTTCATAGTCTGGTAAATCAAATACAAATTTGTCTTCAGCCACTTGTTGAGGTGCAGCTTGTACCTAAAGAGAATAAAACCTTTATTAGTATTAACATGGTTTTTCATCTTCATCTGTCTGTGAATTTCCTTTCACAGAAACACACCTAAAGTGGTACATAACAAAAAAAGTGAGGAACGTACTAGCCTAAAAGAGCAAATAGCCAGATAAAAGTCAAACACAGGAGAAGAACAACTGCAAAAAATATTACCAGAAAGACACAACAGTCTTGTTCTACCTGCACTGAACACATATCCCACCCGGGACTACAGGATCAGAATACCTTCGCTCCCCATGTGCGTAGGAGGAAAATAGGGTGCAGAAGAGGTTGCCAAGTCACTAAGAAGTGGCTGTTGACCACCTGGCTGGCACAACCCCAGGATCATGGAAACCTGTTCACATAGGAAATACAATAGACCTTGAGAAAGGCAACAGAAGGATGGCTGAATGCCAGAGCAAAAGATACCCTCCTCTTTACCCGAGATGCCACATCCTTGCAGTCAAGGCACAATCTAGCCTTAAAAAGCTTCTGTTAAGCTCCCAGCTTGTCTCTGAGGAGACAACATTGACAGGGGGATGGCAAGCGCCTCCCGTCAAGGACGCTGGACAAGGCAGCTGCCTGTGGGGCCGCGGGGCAGGAGCCTGCCTGCCTGCGGCCCGGGGGGGCCAGGGGCCCTGCGGCAGCTCCACCCCGCCCCCGAGCGGGTTGAGGGCCCCGCCCGGGCCCGGGCAGCGCTCACCAGCCTGCCCGCCACCAGGCAGCCGAACATGGCGGCGGCCGGCGAACCCCTTCAGACGCCTCGCTATTCCCGAGCCTCCATGAGCGCCGTCCCCGGAAAGTCAACACGCCCCCGCTCACCCCGGCGCCGCTGAGTCACTTCCGCGGCGCCGCCACCACGGACTACAACTCCAGCAGTGCAACGCGCGGCCGCGCACAGGCGGTGTGGGCGGCTCGGGGCGGAGCATGACGGGAGGTGTAGTTCTTTCCTGTCACGGCGTTGCTGTGCGTGATGGGCAGGAAGAGGCGATACCGCTCGGCACAGCCCCGGGCCAGCCCCGCCGCTGCCTCAGAGGCTGTGGGCGGGAGTGCTCGCAGCAGAGCTGCCACGGAGTCCTTTGGCCTTGTGTTTTAGCTAGGCTGAGTTATAACACAGCCATGATAATGGCATCTGGACATGGGATGCAATCAGACAACAGAGGCAGAAAATGAACAGGAAGACGAGGAGAAACAGTTCATCTGGTATATATCCTTAAATTATGGTAAAGGTTCCCCTCAGCTCAAGACACAGAGATTGTTCAATCTCTGTTTACAGGACGGTTCTATTGCAAGTTAATGCGATATAAGCTGCACCCGCGTTCTTTTGGCTGAGGGAGGCTCCATGCTTCGTTGCTTGTGGTCTCCTGGGTGTCAGAGCATAGGCTGGCTGGGCTGGATGGAAACAAATCATTCGTTTGACTGGGAACAGTGTTCTGCACTTTATATAGAAGCCATTGTTTTAAATCATGTTCTCGTGTGTCTTTTGGTGTTTACACAGGTATCTTAATTCATGCTTCACTCTTAATTATACCTGTGTTACTATTTCTGTCACAAATCTTTATGAAACCTCTCCTCTTTTACCATGCCAGTGTGCTGCTATGGACTCTGGAACCTGTGATTGACCCATCTCTATAGGAAATGTCAGGGTCTTTCCTGCAGCCAGGATCACATTTGGTGAACAAATTCTGAAATAAATGGGCAAGGAGACCAGCTCCTTTTTAATGCCCTTTTTTAGATCAGCTCTTGGTGGGGATCGTGGAGGCTGCACACACCGCTGCTGCTCCCGATGAACGATGCAGAGGAGGAGGTAGTCAGCTTTGCCAGGCGGCAGAGTTGGGGCTTGCTTTCCTCACGAGAGTCCCTGGGAAGTTCCACTGGCTGGTTGTAGAGTCTAGGTGGTCCATGCTGAGAGGGCACTATTGAAGTTGTGGTGACAAGACACGAAGCCCCAGGAGGTAGCCTGATGTTTTCTCTATTCACTGATGTGGTTTGGAGTCCTGTTTGGGCCGTGGCTCTTCCGTTCTGAGGGTCTTCATGTGTTAACCCCACCTCCAGCTGGGTCCTAAAGCCCCCTGGGATTTTCTCCTCATTTCCATGACGGTGGTGTCATCGGTTGCTACGCGGCAGTGGCAAGACTCGACCCCCGACGGGAGGGACAGTAGGGACGGTTACAAAACAACGGAGTAACTAGCATTCAGCAGAGAAAGCATTTAAGAAAACACAATTAACATACTAATAGGCACAGTTTAACTGAGAATGCACACCACTGAATTCAGGAACTTTTATTTCTTACAGATTCTCCTGTTCTCAGCCATCCCAGGCCCTGGACACTGCACTTGTGTCTTATGGCAGAGGTCTGTCACTGGGGAAGCTCCCAGGGTTGCTTTTGTTTCCCACTTCGTGGTAGTAAAATTTTAGCAACGGATTGTGCTGCCTTTCCAAGTGCTAAAACCTTAAACAAAATGAAGACCCCTGTGCCTGCAGCCAGATGGAGTAAGCAACCTGTCCCTTGCAGTGTGAAGATGTGAGGGAATTATGAGAGCAAGACCTATTAAAAATGCTGATGCTAGCTCACAGTTATGGGCAGGATGGAATATGTATTTCTGCCTGATGCACCTCTTGCATTTAGTAATAAGCCCAGGTTTAAAAAGTATTGAGACAATAGTGCAGAACTGCTTAGTCCCAGGCCTTATTTTGGATTTGAACCTTTGCAAGTGAGTTCTCTGTTTGTCAGGTGCTTTTCCAGCTGGCCTTGATGAACCGAAAAGAAAGAAAGTGTTTTAAAGCTTGAGGTATTGCAAACTAGTGGGCGATGGCCAATCTGCAGTGCAGTCACTGAGACACAACAAGAAATCTGTTAATTAGGCAAGAGCTCATCTCAGGTTGCCAGTTTGCTGCAAGCCTCTGAGATTACTCCATCTCTAAAAGGCTCAGGGAAACCCCATCTTGCAGCCTGATCTCAGCAGGGCTCTCATGCACTCTTGCTTAGACATGATTTTTTTTTTTTTTTAATGTAAACCTAATTATTTACTATTTATCTAAACTTGTGGAGCTTTCTGTGCAAAGACAGAAGCAGAGCCATTGCTGCTTCCTCTGCCAAAAGGTAATCTCAGCCTGTTTATGAAGTTGCTCTAGAATTTACTTGTGACCCAGATGTTCACTTGCACCCCTACTAAGATCCGTACCTTAATGCTATTTAGGTACAAGAAGGTGACATGGAGCAGGCACATTCCCTCTGTCCTGTAAGGGAAGATATTGCCTATTCCATAGTAACAGAGAGTGGCACGACACAGGAAACAGTTATTTGTAGAGAACCTCTGAGAAGTTTATGTTTCTGGGTGAGGCAAAGGCAGGAGTAAGAGGAAGAAACCTCAGGCAGGTTGAGTCCAGATTGACACAAAACTTCACCCATGCAGTGGTGGGTGGTGTGCCAGAATATGTGCTGGGATCCTCCCTGAACATACAGACCAGAAGCATCTACACGTGTCTGAACATGGGTGCAGCGAGATGTGGATGCTGGATGAGCAAGAACTGTGAAAAGTAACTTTTTTTCTGAATAAAGAGTAATTTTCTTGTACTTCTTTTCACATTAGTCACTGTTGCAAAAGCAGCAAGACCTTGTAAAATACTCATGCGGTAGGGTGGAGTGGGGTTTTGTAGTTCCCCTTTCCTCTTTCTCTGGACATCTTTTTCTCTCTTTTTGCCAGTGTGTTTTTCTGCTGTCTGTCTAGACTCCAGGCCATTAAGGAATTAATGAATTTATATAATTTGCATGTTTTCCAGTCTGAGGAGTTGTAACCTATGTAGTCATTTATTGTGCAGAAGTTGTTCCGTATTTTTTGATCATTCTTGTCATTTCTGGGTCCATTTACCCCAGATTCTCTGCAGGAGAGCACTCAGCCCTGCAGCCAATTCTAGCTTGTCAGCAGTCAGGAAGGCACGGGACAGATTTGCCCACAGGTGCGCATCTCTCCCATTTTGGGAAGGTGGTAAAGCTCTCGTTTTTAGCCATGTGAGATCAGATGATATAGAAGAACGGACTCTTGACCTGTTCCCCTGACTTAGCAAGCCTGGAATGTTTCAGGAATTTTTTTCTCTAGCTGAGTGCTCAGTTTCTTCAGAGCATGGATGAGGATGCCCTCGGGTACCAGGAATATTGGGATATTTACGATAGTGGAAATGTGTGATAAGAAGGACAGGGTTATGTAATGGTGAAGAAGGAGCTGCCTCATGGGACAGAGTAGGAACAAAGCTAAACGGAGCATGCAGGAATGTGATGTCAAATGGTTCAGGGTCAGTGACTCTAAGGTCACTTCAGAAAGAGATTTTAATTGTCTTTGTGCTGAGCAGTGGCCTGTATTTGTTGTGTAGCTCCTTTCCTCGATGCTGTTGACCCATAAGTGTTAATCTTCTCCCTTTTGAAGTCAGTGAGCATTTTGTTTACAGAAATAGTGATCAGGAAAAAGTTACCAGATAAATCCACAGAGGTTGAATATTTATTTGGAGACTGGAAAAAAGAGCCAAAATGCCCAACTTAACTGCAGACTAGTTATACTCTTTTGCATATGTTTAAATAGCTGCATAAAGCAATCAAAATCTGGAGACAGTGAACACAGGTGCAATTGGTGGCACTGTTTTATATGAAAAGATTTTAATTTGCATTATAATTTTCCACTATTATGACCTTTCCTTGCCTGCTTCTCAACTTTTTCAAACTTTAACCATTAGGACTGAAGTTCTTTTCAGTAAGTGCTTTCATTAGTTTATATTTTTATATATGTAAAACTTTTAGCCATAATGTTTCTGTTGATTCCAAGACATGGGTCAAAAATGTACTGTTTGCTCAAGGTAAAAAAAATTGGATGACCTGTTCTTTCAGAAGCCCTAATTCCCTCATGTTGTAAGAGGAGAGATTTTCAATTTGCTGGCAGGTAGTCTGGAGTCAGAAAAGGTGCTGTGAAAATAAGCTCACCTGTATCTTGATATGAAATATTTGGAGAATCCCAGTTTGTACATGCTCAGGAGAAATTTATGTAGCACCATAGGTTCCATCCATGCTGAACAAGTCTCACTGAAGCTGCAGAAGTTTGTCTGTAGCTACCTCTAGGTTGAGCACCAAAGTAAGAAGAGAGTATTGAGCACTTCTTACCCAACCCTACAACCTGAGGGAAGTACCTAAATTAAAACCAGTTTCCTTCTATTCTTTCTAGACAGTGGCTTCTCTAAGACAGAAGCTGTCCTCTGGAAGAGCATCTTTTTTGCCAGTAATTAGAGAAGACATCTTGGCAGTCCAGCCATTTAACTGAGGAGCCTCAGTTACATGGGAATTTAAGTGGGAGCAATCCAGACTCCAGCTCACAGTGCTGGTGTTTAAGTATGAGAGGAGGTACAAGGGAGGAATAGTGAAGTAGGCATAAGGGCAGTAGGTTGCAGCAGAGGGCAGGAAGGAGGAAGCATATAGTTTACTTTTCAGTAGTGCTGATTTTTTGAGATTTGGGAAATGGTTTTAAAACCCCCTGGGCAACTGAAAGAGATGATGAGTGGTTTGGTCAGAAAAAAGTGCCTGACATATTGACCTTGCATGATCTGTTCTTTGCCAGTGGTAGAGAGGAAATTGGTGTCTGTACTGTGAATTTTATTTCACTTGCCAGCAACCTTGAAGCCTTTGTTAGTGTTATCTGACAGTACCTGACTGTGGTTCTGTGAGAGCTTTAGCTATGACAGAATATTTGTAGAGTATAGGAGATCATGTAATCTGCTCCTCAGATGACTTTTTGGGATGTCTTACTAGTCTTTGCTGCATTTAAGGTCTCTGAATCTTTATGGGGAGAATTACTTTGTACATGCTGAGACTGAATTTACATTTTTTAAGTGAACGACATTTTATCACCAGCAGATGGTGATAAAACACCAGGGTTTGGCATTTTAAAAACCACTGTTCGTGTCTGAAGCTGAGACTGGCTCTGGTTGTATCTCTGCTGAAAAACTGCTCTGTTCAATTTAAACCCTAATCAGGATGAAACAGTTCATAAATATATTAATGATATGTCATTAACTGGCAGGCAGTGAACTATATTTTCAGGAACAGAACTAGTAATGGAACAGATAAACCAAATAATCCCAAGGACCATCAGTCTCCTGCATGCCACACAGACAAATACATGTCCCCAAGACTTGGAGTACAAGCAAACCAGCTTTTTTTTTT